>VYXH01006460.1:398442-452369 GCA_013397275.1 Burhinus bistriatus
TTGTTTTTTTTTTGGTTTTTTTTTTTTTTTAAATTTAAGATGAGGCAGTGCTAGCTACATAACTGAAGGTTTTGATCCTCGGGTGCTTACGGCACGTTGTTCCAAGCCTTGTAAGCGATGGACTCCAACCTCTATAGAAGTACCACTGTAAATTATTAAGGGCTGCCGGTTTTGTATGTTATGCCTTACAGCTTTGGAAGAACTTTGTTATCAGAAGTACAGAAGGCTAAAGTTAACCCTTCAAAAGGTTATCTGAATGCACGTAAGGAGTAACTTCAGCTTCACCCTTCGCTTCAGTGAAAAGCCGTTCTTGGCAACAAAATTCTGTTCTCCTGACATGTTTTTTGCCTCAGTTGCAAAACTGTTTCAGGTAATCAATTTTATTCACACTGACTTTTTGTCACCTTGATTGTTGTTAGAAACTAATAAGCTGATCAACAGCAAATCTCTCCTCCTACAACCTAGTCATGTTCACATGCCTGGTGGAAAGGTAACATTTTAAAATAGTTCAGTAATTTAGCTTGCTTTTTTTTACAATCAGGACGGACCAAAATGGGAATGAGTGGTATAGACCTGGTCCATACCCGTCAAAGTCAATGAAAAGACTGTAGCTACTATGTAAAAGCTTAAGTTCAGCCCACCAGTGAGCAGTAAATTCATCACACGAATGTTTTGTAGGCCAATGGAGGACTTTTACCACACTTTGAGACTGCAGGTATGTGTGGTAGAAAACAAACTAAAGAGGAAAATTATCTTCAGCTTGATATTTCCATCTTACTTCCCAGAGCACTGTACGATTAACAGCTTTTTTTTCTTCTTTTTTTAATGAAGTGATTTTCAAGTAAGGTCAAAACAGATGAATATAGATATAAATGGGCTCTTTAATTACAAACAACTCTGTAGCTTTTGCATAAAATACCTTGGAACATTTGAACGCGTTATTTGTAACCATAAGACAAATGGTCATGCACTTAAAGTGTCACTCACAAAGTCACCACTCACAAAAGAAGAGAGTTAGAGCGTGAACTGCCTGTGTGTCTGCACCAGCCGCGCTCCCCTTTGCCCCAAGGAGGAATTAGCCCATTGACCTGCAGGGTATCATGGAGACAGAAGTATTCATTTAGACAATTACTGTATACTAGCTGATGAGCTAGAAGTTCTAAAGGTATTATAAAACAGTGTCAGCTTTGTGAGAAATTTTCTCATTTCCGTGCTGTAAATCTCACCAGGTTGTCTCCTGCCACCATGTTTCATATACTGTTGGCAGATAATAATGGATTCAGTGCTTTTAAAACTAAATTGGCTCTCCGTCACAAGAACGATATACAGAGAGCAAATACAGACAGTGCGAAGGTTTCCTAGCTCTTAAAACCTCCAGTAAGGTCAGTCTTTTTTGAAGAAAACTCAAATATCTGTGAAGGGAAGGAGGGTAGGGAGCAGGCTGCAAGGAGACCTTCAGGATATGTCTGTCCTACAGAGCAGACGGTCAATGTACCCATTGATGAGTCACATCACCTCTTGCTCTCTCGTTGCTAACACACAGACGTTCTAGGAAAATCAATGGAGGACTCTTTTTTTTTTAAAAAAATAAATTTGCTAGAAAGTGGTTTTTTGAAAGATATCTAGGATAAATGCAGGTGCTGGGCTACGCGCTGAACTAGACCACAGAGTCCACTCCGTTTTACTTTCTTTTTCCTTATTTTTTTTTTTTTCATTACTAATTTAGCTTGGATTCTTTTCCTGTTGCTTTACCTTTGTTTCCTTTTACTATCCTTTCTTGCATGTTTTTAAGGGTATGCTGTATTTCTTTGTTGTGTCTCTTATTTTCAGGTTCCACATGGAAAAAAAATATTCCAGTCTTAAAACAAAGGTCTTGCAAATTAACTGAACACAGTTTTTCTAGGTTTCTAGGTTTTATAGGTTTTCTAGGAAGAAGTATTCAGTATTTACAATCCCTTGCACTTAGTTGTGGTTCAAAGATGTCAAAGTTGGGCTTTTTCTGAGCTGTTCTAAAGTTGTCCTGGTCTTTGGAATTTGGATTAGGTATTTTCAGTAGACTGGGAGTATCTCCTATCATGAATCGTTAGGAAAAAAAAAAGGTGAAACAAACACAAAGTTACACAGGGCCAACATTATAACCAAATAAGTAGTTCTTGTAGCTTTTTTATAATTGCCCTTCTGCTTATTTTTCACAGCATCACATCAATCCCTGAGGCTTCTGCCAAGAATCTAGGATCTTATTTAAGTTGAATATATGTTATCATTTGAGGTTAGCTTAGAGTGCATCTTACATATTATAAGCCAAATACTTTTGTTTTGATTTTTTTATCATTATTTAGAGATGCTCCAGGCCATGTAGCATGTCCTTGTGAAAATGTAGCAGCTACCAAAGCAATGAGTAAAATGACTGCATTTTGCATAACGCCAGCAGTCAAAAACCTTAAAAGCTAAATAATACAAAACATTAATGGCTGGTCTTTTTCATGCATCTCAGCTACTTTAGCAGATGTAATATTATTAGCTGCTTCTGTTCACAGTAAATTAGATATGCGATCAGTATAGGGTAAGATTTACAGAATACAAAAATGGCCTGTAAAAGATTATTCCCAACAGCAATTAAAGCTCTTGCTGAAATTTGGGACAGGCAATGTATTTTGTAAACAGTGAGAACCATGGTTTGTTTCTAAAACTAACTCTGGCAAAGTACTTTATTTCGGAATACTGATGTTGCTTTCCATTTTGCGGGTGGAATCACGTCCGTGGCAGGTGGTTGGTGGCAGTGGCTGCAACAGCTCGCTACTTGTCACCAAAGGAGTTTTCCCGATATTTGAAATAGTGGGAATCTGTGTTGCGGAAAGGATTTATAACTGGCAGGTTTCAGAAACAGTTGAGCGCAGATTGGTTCAGCATGACAAAGCCTTGTCTACGCCACAGTTCCAGCTGGCTGCAAACCGTTTGAATCAGTTCTGTGACTGCATGCTCTGGCGACAGCATTTTGTGGCTTTCTCCCCTTAGCAGGCACCTTTGATTCAGCCAGACTCCATTTCGCTGATGCTTTGGGTTTGCTAACTTGGCTCCAGGCGGTTAAATTTGTGCCGTGGGGTCGCTGGAGACTGCTTAGAGTGACATTTGGTCTGCGGAATTTTTAATGAGAGGATGATGACGAGAATCTCACCAAACACTCCTGCTTTATTTAGAAATATGGGGCTGCTTTACAAATTACTTTGATTAAATCTCAAAGAATTCCTAAAATGTCTTCATATGGTATCCAAAAAACTGAGGTCATGCCAGCAAGTTAGTCTTGAATTGGGAACAGAATATAATGTTTTCTGTTCCTTAGTCCTGCGTTATAATTATTAAATCACTCCCTGAAATGTAACAGAAATTGAGGGCTAGGTTCTCACTTGACATAAAAAACAACCAGTCTCAGAAGCTGTTAGGAAGGCTGAAGTCAGAGAGACCGTAGTGACTTACAATATCAGAGTAGGTGGATCTGACTCCTTTCTTAAAATTCTTTGTTACAGTTTGTATGGACTGATTATCTAAATTCAGTGCTATTTAAACCAAAAATGGGTAGTTGCAACACCGGGCTTTCTTTTTCTGCCTCCTTTTATTTTGAAAACAAACTGTAGGAGCAGTTTGACTGTATAATGGCGTGATAAATCAGTCAATTTACGTTTAGCAGAATAAAATTAGCATTGCCATTACTTCATAATAGGGCATGGCGATGACTATGGAATTGATTTCGGAGTAAGGTTGATCCATTACAATTTGGTTAATATTAAATTTTAAATAGAATGATGAATTGCTAATCAATGTAGTTAAAGACGCAACTTAGGGAAAAAAAAATCCCTATTGTTTACTTTTTTAATTGTGTCGTTTTATTGGACTCCCATATTAGGAAGCTCATATAAATGCTATTACAATTACACTGTGGACAATTGTACAATTCAAGGTATAATCTTCATTAGAGTGAGAGAGAAATTTTTCGCTCATTTATATTTGCTATAAACTTCCACAATTTTTGGTGCACTGTGGGCTTGCTCTGAAAAGGTGGGTCAATGCTGCTGTGCTGTTTCATATCCTAGCTAAAATAATCTAATAACAAATGAAAGGAAGATTTGGTTAATTCCTTCTTTGTACAAAATACCTTTCCACTTTTTTTTTCTTAGTTGTGTATACTTCGTATTCTAACCTATAGATTGCATTTACATTTATGAGTTTATCTTAAACCCGAAGGAGGTTTTAGTCAGAGGAATTTTGCTCTTTTCCTTACTTCCAACTTCTGTCTCTTCTGGTAGAGGGACCATACCACCAGAGGTGCCTCCATTGTGTCTCATCTCAGATATATGTTTAACTGAACAGATACAGCTAATGTATACACACTCTGTGCTAGGAAATTCCTGTGACGATAGACGTAGAGAAAATATAAAACTGGACTCAACCTGCCCATAGGCTGGGAACAGAGTTCTCTTATCCTGTGTATAAGTTGCTGGAAGTCCTTCTCATAAATCTGCACTATTTAGAAGAGAAATGGAAATTTAGTAGTGCAATGATGCTTCGTTCTGGTGACCAGCATCTTTCCTTTATAGTAAAAGAGAACAGAGGCTACCTCTTATTAGAGTGAGAAAGAGTTTCAATTAAAAAATTAATATTTGGAAAATACGGCTTTCCACATTCCTTTATTTTAGCCATTGTTTTCACAACTCCTGTAATCAAAGACCAAACACGAATGACAATGAAATGACAGCTTGCAAAATTTCCAGAAAATTTAAATTAAATCGATTGCTAAATCAAACTGAATTCATTAAGATGGAACTTTAAGAAGTACATATAATCTTTCTCTTCACCTACAAGATCCTCTTTAACAAGGACAGGTTAATAATTATTAATTATGTCTCCAATGAATCTCCACAATGACACGCTGCTCCGAAATGAACAGAGTACATTCAGTCTCTTGGAAGAAATGTTGAATAGGACTAAACAAGCTCTTTGCTCCTGCTGTGCAGTTTCATTAATATAAGTAGGAGTCTCAAAGATGTTCGCTGACAACTGTTGGAGTGCTCTCTTGGGAAATACTGGCACTCCTCAGAGAAGGGATGTGAAAATCCTTTGCTTGGGCAATTTTCCATAACCACTAGGTTATTCCACAAGCATTCTTCTGAAATCGGTTGAGGCATTCAACACATGTGACAACAGACATGCCACCATCCTTTGTCAAATGTTCTTGAACTGCATCCAGTAAGCAGGCTTACCAAAATAAGGTACTGCTCAGCGCGAATAGGAATGACAAGATTTGGCTTCAGTATCGTGGAAATATATTTGTCATTCTGATCTGCAATGACATGGGAAAAAGTCTATTGCTGCTAAGGAGAACAGCCATTTTACTGTGAAGAACCCTGGCGTTTAAACAATTCGGTGTGTTTTAGACCATTTTGTGCAGAGAATTTCCCCTCCTCCCCGCCCATAATTTCACAACAATCTTCCCTGAAATGTGCCCTTTATTTCTAAAGCACTGAAATATATAAATCTAAAATGGTATTTCCCATCACTGGAAAAAGAACAAAAGAAAAAGCATTGTTTTTTCGGTCCTGAAAATTATTGTCTTTTGCATCATATTTGCAAAAATGTTTCCTACCACCACAACCTCCCAGCTTGTACAAACATCTATCAGTAGATTTTAATGATCTACTTAGTGTACTGAAATATTTATGGATCTTTAAAATAATAAGGTGTCAGTTTCTGGTCTGTCTCCATGTGGTCTTTCAGTTCCTGTTTGCATGTTTGAATAACTAATATTAGAATAATTCAGAATTACAGCCCGTTAATTTTTAATGTATATATCTCTAGATCGAAAGTCATAAATCTAAACATAAAAAGTATATTTATAAAATATTCTGACTAGCAGTTTAGTAGATTGTAGGAAAACAAAGCTTCCATCTTGCTTCTGTGTGCTTCTGTAGTTGAAATCTGGATCCATCCAATGAGGGGGTCACACAGAAGAATTTGCTACCAGGGAAATTCTCATCATCGCAAAGAATAAATGTCTGAATGTCCCTTTGTATGACGAGCTCCAATTAAGCACTTCAAATGACAATGGGGTGATAACAGTCCCAGAACTGGTGAGGCAACTCTCCAGTAGGGATTTACAAACCCTTGCTGTATTGGCCACTTGGTCTCTTCACAACTTGTCTCCAAAAGTGACTCTCACTTCATCATCTCATTAGGGCTGAAGTCAGGCAAAGCTCCTGGTAATGTTTATGAAGGTCAGTGTTCTGATTTTTTTCTGTGTACTTGTAGATAATATTCTGGGTTTGGATGAAAAATTGCAAATATCTGAAAATCAGATGCAAATTTTTGGAGTTGTACTTAACTGGAAGTGAATGAATCTTAGCCTGTGACACAGGTTTTCTTTCTGCTGGACACCGGTGATTTTTTCTGCAATTAAATTGGGACAGATGATGGATGTCATATATTCCCATTCTCCCGATGTCTAACAAAGAGCTGTCCAGTCCCTTTAATCAGATAACTCGAGAACAGTAGATCAACTGGCCTTTAAACCTCAAAAGATGACCAGGCAGCACTTTTAATGGGAAAAATTATTTCTTTGTCATCAGGAAGGGGTGGACCTGTCCATTAGGAAGGGGTGAGCCAGTACTTGAGGAACAGGGTATGAAATAACATGTTCTTGGCATATAGGATGAAAGAATTAACAGACACAACAAACATTTTCTGTGACTGGAAAGTGTAAACAGAGAAACAAATGCTTCTTCTTTAGTTTGAATTTATTAATTTGTCATTGTTTCCACCTTTCCTACATAAGCTGTAGAAATACAAAATCTCTGTGTAACCAATTAAAACAGGACCATGCTAACAAATCTATCCCTTTGGGTTACTCTCCAGTAGAGGTTGCGTCTTTATTAAATAAGCACTAAATCCCTCCAGGAAAGTCAAGCATATATTTCAGCAAGGTGAAAGCATGCAAATATCAGGAGAGATGTTTCTCTAAGATTTTAGTTGGAGCTGTAGAAATTCTGCTCTCCTAGCCACTCGAAGTCATGCTTGGCGCTACGCGTGTGACTTGCTGTGCTTTTCACTACAGGGAATTCTGAACTTTCAGCATCACGGGGATTAGACTATTGAAAGGGGTTCTTTAGTAACAGATTCAGGAATTATACAGCCTGGGACTTCAGGTCATTCTAATTCTGCAAAGACCTCCTAATGAAACTTTTTAATACACCTTTGTCATCCAGGGTAAGAGATGAGTAAGTTTTGCATTGTTTCCTCACGATGATTTAGTGTTTGCTCTCTGCACACGTTTGGGAAGGAAAAGGACAACAGGGTTGGATGGGCTGTTCCCAGAAGTTGGTAGTTTGCCTTTTTCCGACTCTTTTTTTCAATAGTTGTAGTCTACAAGGCCAAGGCCACACAGCTCTCTAATATCGTGCCATGGCGGAATTGGCTAAGGATCTCTGCATAGAAACACACAAAAGAGTGTATTTGAAGTTCACTTTTGTTATGCAGGACGGAGTGGGAGATCTGCTGAGGCAAGAGGTTTTATCAACCTTTACTCCTTGAGGCTCAAGGTGCAGATCTGCGGGATTAACCTGTTTCAGTGATATTTTGGGACTTACATTGTGGGTTCTGCACCTGAAGTGCAACAGGATACAAAAATGAGAGATACCAGTAGGATAATATTTGGGATTTCTAACCTTCTTCTGAGGAACAGAAAGTTGTTTCAGGAATGCTTCCTTCAAAGTACAGATCACGTATATAGAAAATGGACCATTCACTTTTGTTGAACGTATCATGTGAAAAAATGATGCCTACATGAAGCAAGCAGAGGCTTATAGATAGGGCCAGTTTCTATTCCAGTCTGAGGAAATAATTCTTTCATCTGCTAAGTATTTTTTACACTAGTAGAGATGTCCAGCATAACTGAACTGCAGTGGATTATGCCAGGAATTTTATAAATGGTAACCTTTGTCAAATGAGAAACTTAGTACGTGTTGTACCACTCCATGTTTTCTCCAATGGTTGCAGTAGTATTTCAGATGAGTCTCCAGTGACATAGTGTAACATCCTTTTGTTCAGAAAGTCATCAAAACCAGGGAGCTTACGATCTTTATCAGCACATTATTTGCATTTCTTTTGCTACAGTATCGGGGAGGGGAAAGAGAGATAGAGAGAATGAAACAAACAAACAGAAAAGTAGAGCTGTTTGGCAGAGGTTCTAAAGCAAAGCCTGAAGTGTATTTATGGTTATAATTTTGCACAGATCACTTGGTGCTCTAACACCGTGCTGCTGATCACAACATAAATCACACTTTAATTTTAACCTTTGCAATTCATCAATAGTTTCAATATCAAATATAATTCAGCACTGACACTATTGGTTTACAGGTAAGTGGAATAAGAATGGAGGAGACTTAGTAATGGATTAGTTGGCCTGTCAACAGAGGCAGAAAGATTCATGTTGTCTTCTCTATGTTTCTATCACATGCACAAAGCTATAAATAACAGCAACAGCTAATCAGACACAAGAAAGATATATGCTGTCATTGAAAATCAGTTATTTGTACCATCTAAGCTTTAAAAATTTAGCCACTAAAAGGGAATTCATTTAATAAAAAGCATTTTGCTTCTTTTTTTGCATAGTCATATATATTTACAGGAATTTCTTTTAAACATATGAAATTAATTTCTTTGGTCACGGTATAATAGTTCGGAATAAGTGTGTATGCAACGCCAGAGAATTAGCAATGTTTTTAGGAAAATAATATCTTATCTTATTTGGCCAAACATTATTTTTTTTCTTTGAACATGGCGAGACTGGAATTTGGCTTATTTTTCTGCTAAATGTGAAAATACGAGATTTGTCTGCTGTGAGGTTTCCGAGTCAAAACTTGTTCACTCTGATACTGGAATTTTGAAAAATGTCTAACCTCTACGAGTTTCAAGTGTGCAACAGCTCCCTGAATGCTGTCCTCCACTCTTAACCCAGCAACTCAGTGGGGTGAACAGACAACTGAATCTGGGTTGTGGTGGCAGTGGTGGCAGCGGTGGTGCTGATGGAACAGGGGCCTGCAGAGGCTGATGAATCTCTGTCTTTGCAGATATTAAAGATGTTACTGGATGTGACCACAGGTAACCTGATTTATCTTTGAAGTCAGCCCTGCTTTAAGTGAGAGAGTGGATCAGATGACCTGCAGAGGTCCCTTCCTACCTAAATTATTCTATAATTCTGTATGGCGACCTGTAGCTCTCGGTAAGATGTTTCATATTATCTCCTACTTCTTTTTCCTCTCCTTTTATCTTAAACCTGGGTTTTTTTGGATCACATCCAACAGAAGCACAAATGCCCTTGAAGCTCTACTTGGGATGAAAAGTCCTAAATACTCAGAGTTTTATTCTTCCTTGTCCTTATTCATTCTGTTGACTGAATTGTTTCCATAGTACTAAATCTCTATATGGAGCTACTAATTCAATGTTGATAATAATATTAATCTTCCTTGTGCTAAACTTTATACCCAGAATATTGACACATGCATTCTGTTAAGTTTATGGTTTGCAGTATAGTACCAACGTGCTGGAATGAAAAAAACAGTGACAAATCAGCATCGATGTGTCTGTGAGTAAGCCACCTTCCTTTTCCTTCCTCTTCCCAGGGGTTACGGTGGTTCCTGAGTAAATGCTAAAACTCTTTAGTAGCACACTGACACACATCCTTCAAAACAGTTGAAGATCTTTAAGACAAATGGTTGGAAAGCTGCCAGTGGTGGGCATAGGGTACTGGTCTGCACTCATGAGATTACAGAGCATTAGCACTGTGAAATGCATGGTGACTTAAAACTTTCCTCTAATCAAAGTTACGTAAACACTCAAAATGTTTTTCTATTTCACATGATTGATACAGATTGTGTGTTACCTCCAGGGAAATAATAAGAAAACTTTTACTCTATAGGAGTGTCCTAATCTCTATGGGAATTTCGTGGTGTTTTTTCTTTTTGAGGGTGGGGTGGTGGTGTCGGGTTTGGGTTTTTTACTGTACTTCAACATATATTTAATTGATGGACTAGGACTGCTCCATAAAATGTCAATGTTACCTTTGAGGAAAATCAGTCCTCTTAAAAATGTTTAGGTATGTATGCAACACATTATAACACTAAGGTTATGTATTGGCTGAAGAAAATGAAAGGACTCCTTTAAAGATCTCCTACTCTTGTATTAGGACATCACATGCAATTTATCATATATCATGAATTTTCATTTAAGCAAAATACTGCTTCTTCCTTCCCTCGCTTCCTGAAATCCTATACAAAGCAAAGTAAACTTACTCCAGACCTAGATCTCCATAGATATTGCAAAAAAATCACATAAAATCGGAGTCTCCTAAGGTACAATTACACGTCACATTTTGGGCTCTGAGCTTACAGTAGTAAAAAGGACACGGTATCAACGTGGCCTTTGCATTTTCCAAAATTCATTGGCTTCTGTCACAACATGGAATTAAACTTAGACATTTGCCATTTTTTCTCCTGAAGAACTTTGTCTGAAGAGTACTGTGTGATATCTCTGGTGAAAAATTACATATAATTTTGAAGGCAAAGTACGTTACAGTATCATTTACTACTATTATAATATTGGGATAGTAATGTGGAGCAAAAAGTAGTAGTAGGACTAAAATTCTTAATTTCAGTTGAAATGATTTACTATCAAATATTCCATTCTCATGCAAGGATTTAAATGTAAAAATATAAAATGTGCAGCAATGATGAAAAGAATGTTTTTTTCTATGTACGGAATGTACCCTGCAGATTCTGCTGACGTCTCTAGGAGAGGTGTCATCACAGGTACAGATCAGAGCCTTTGTGAAGAAGAAGTGGGAACAGGATAGAGCACTTGGGTGTGTAGAGATTACTGCCTCCTTGTCTTTATAGCAGACAAATATAACTGAAATGGACTTTCAGAAAGGACCTAAGCTGTGATTTTTTTTTTAACTTTCAGTCCTCTCTGAATAAATTACTGCTTATGATAGGCTTAATTTCTTTCTCGAAGCCTGGCCATAATCAGAAGTAGGTAAAGGAGGAGTGCTTTTTATCATTTCTTTGGAGAAACATTGCATACTCACCTCACAAAACAGAAATTGTACATCACTTTTCTCTGACATGTTATAGAAGAAAGAAAAGGCATTAGAGAGTAAGGTAAAGAGACTAATCTTGTTGAAACATTACAGTCAAGCTAACGGTTTATGTCAGAGGGATACCATCCTTTATGTTCAGGAAAGCAGTTTAGTCCGTGACTGCTATACGAGAGTTGGACCACGGAAATTTGAGTTCAGAATCTCCTACAATACCTTGTGTAGGTGGCTTAGACTGTAAGTAATCAAGGATAGTCTTGGCCATACACGCTCATTAGGTATCACAGTGCTTAATCTGATAGATCTTGGCTAGGACTTACCCCTAAAATACAAATAATAATGCATCTCAGTACCAGAACTTTTAATGTACAGTATTCTCTTATGTAAAAAAAGATCAAAAATATCCCCAGAACATATTCTGAATATTCATGGATTGGTATAGGTACTGCAGTGTGAGAAGTCTGTAGAGCTGGGACAGCTGTCAGTTGTATTGTAAGGTGTTTTTTTTTAAAAAAAAAGTCTTCACTAAAAGGGGAAAAATGCTGATTCTTCTGGAATGACTCCAGTGCCAGCCTCTTCATATTGTTCAGTAGCAAGATTACCAACTCCTACAGCTCCCTCTTTTTAAAAAGTCGCTGAAATCATCTCTGCTCCAAAAGACCAGACCATAAATACCAATGCGCTAGATAAAGTCAATGCATCATTTCCCTCGTCATGTCCTACAGCACTTGCAGGTTTGGTTGGAAACAGTTTCGATGGCAATTTCAGACTCTCAGCTCTAAAGCAGAGGTGTAGATCTTGTCAAGGCATTGAAAAGAAGGAGTAAGAAGTTGCTGAATGTACAAAAAAGGGATGGTTTATATTTGTGTTGCCTCTGTTCTATTATCTCTCCTCGACTTGCAATTGTGTTTTTTTAATTGTTTCTCTTTGTTCTTTGAATTACCATTGTTACCTGGAACTGTAATATTTTTGCTTCATCTTGTGATCAGCCCTCAAGAGCACAGCATTAATTTTTCCTTTCCTAGCCACAAGCCACACTTTTGCCATTTACTGGTTCTGTCATGGTACGTGCCTCTCCTTAGGCCCCACGCTGAAGAAGTGCCATTGCACCTGAAAAATGACGGCAGGTATTAACCTATAGTAAGGAAAATACTGATAGCTGTCATTATTCTTTAGCTTGTTTTTGTTACTGGTTGTTATAGAAAAATGCAGCAGAAAAGTTTGCTTCCGTGTTCCCTAGCACATTATCAGCAATCACTACCCTAGCTTGTAAAACGTTAAATCACTTGTGAAAGGGGGGAGATTAATAAGAGGTATTTTAATCTTCTCTTCATTTGTCGCAGCACAAACAGCATGATGTGCAAGGGTGAAGGAAGGGAGGAAACAGAAGCTATTTGCTTTTTCTTGAGCGGCTTGCTGAATCTATCACTCCCTGAAAAGAAACTTCAGCGGAGTCAATGATAGTTAAGACCCTGACAGATTCAAATAAGTCACAGGCCACATGTGCATCAACATACCTCTTGGAAACTAGCTTCTAAACAAGTGCCAGCTCCGAGAGTTTCAAAGAGTCCCCACTGAAAAGCGTCCCCAAAGTTCAGTGCCTGCAGAAATCCAAGGCAGTCCCGTAGCAGCGTGCCGGCAGCCTAGACCACACGGCGCCTGCTGGGGAACGCCCATAGCTCACCCAGAACTATTGACGCAATCTCCCTGTCACCTTCCGCTCTGTTCGAAATGCGTTTGCGTTGGATCTTGAATCAACGTACTTGTGTCCAAAGCTCTGCTTGGGCTATGGAAGAATGGGTTTTAACAATTCCAAGTAACCAATTTTTTTTTATAAGGCTTCTGGCTGTTAAAAATCTGTTTGGGACTATCCAGCTCGTCATTCTAGACCCTCGCATTGTGAGTTTTTAATTTCCCTTAGAGAAGGAGCAGCTTTGCTGCAGACTTGCTTGAAGGTGGAAGGGTTATTTGTACAAACAGAATAAACAGCTCAGAGCCCTAAAGCTGGGAAGTCAATTTTAAGCCCTGCCTGAAGCTCAGCTGAAGTCCTCTGGCCCATTAGTTTGCAGGAGGCTTCAGTGACGTCGCCAGCTGTGCCCCGTTTCAGTACTCGTAATCACAGTGGTACCACGTGTGTCCTAGGACTGATGCTTTTACAAAGCTCCACAGCAGCAAGAGAACTCACTTTTCTTCCAGGAGGTGGTAGTTCTTTAGCAGCCCTTATACCATCAACGGCCGTCATAGCAGGGAGCCTTTTTTGGGCCCTTTAAAAGGAGTAAAACTTCTTTTGCTGCCTCTTTCCATCTACCAGCCTTCTTTGGTTTTCTGGCTTCTCAGGTCTTTCCACAGCAGACAGTCACTGCCATTAAGACAAAGTACTCTCTTTCCCTAGATGGTAGGGCTTGTAAAGAGGGAAAAAGAAGAAAGGAAAAAAAAAAAAAAAAAAGAAGGGAGTATTTCTCTGCAAAGGGCACCTGTCTTTTTCAGAGGATAAAACGTTGCCAGATGAGCTTAGCAACATTATTAATCAATCTGTGGAGACATCTTCCTTATTTTTTCCCTTTGTAGGAAAAATCTTTAGAAGGAAACAATCCAGGCAGAAGAAGACCTATAAACCTCTGCAACCCCCGACAGGGGGAGTGTGTGTGGAGGGGTGTTGCTTCTCCTCCTCGCTACGTTAGCCTTGCTGTCTCCAGTAGAAATTTTTTAGGGAAATGATATACCTTCTGTTTAAATTCATACCAAAATACAGGCTTTAAGTGTTTGTGGATTTTTGTTGTTTAACAAAATTACAATAATCACCACACTTAATTGGCTGTTTGCATCTGTCCAGATTCTTGACTGAAGAGCATCACCTTTATTGCTTCTACAAACAGAGGTGTTTTCCACGCAAAAAGACCCAGGCAAGTATTTGTTCTAATAATTTATTCTTTCAGAGATTTACTTAGCTATTGGGAGATATAGAGAAGTGCATATCAGTCTATCAAAGCATTCTACAAACTTTATAGAGTAGGGAACTAACACTTTATTGATGCTTATTTTAGACTGGCACAAAAACTGAGTGATTCACCCAGATTCCCGTGGCAAAGGCTGCCCTTCCTCCCCTGTACCGTCACTGTTTGGCTCCTGCACACATGTCCTCAGAAGGCGTATAACTGTAAAGTTCTTCAGTATGAATAGAAAATGCTTTCACTAGTGTGGGATTTTTCACTTTCTTTGTACTGCATTAATGAAAACTCCCACTGCTGCTGGGGGATTAGGATAGATGGATGCAGGATGGCAAAGCCAACTCCGTATGGAGACAGGCGCAGGATTTTGTATCCAAGAGCCCTTTCCAAAGGTAGTTAAAATACCCGAATAAACAGAATGAAAATTCAGAGTGAAAACTGAAAAAAAAAAAAAAAAAAAAAATCCTGAATTTGCCTCTGAAATGCAAAATGAGTGGGGGAATAAATCCTCATTTTGAAACACATCAAAACTAAATAAACTTTTCCAGAGAGAAGACGACTCTGCCATAAGAGGTCAGTTTGTCCACAGTCTTGTTTTCTGCATCTGTAAAATAGAAAATATGTCATTCAGAGAAAGACAATGCCACCTACTTCAAAAGAAAATACAGCACAGGCAGTAAGGAGCAAACACGTAAAGTGATTTGAAGCTATTGAGTGAGGTGGTGAAGAAAGAAACATTTGTGCTCTGCAAAGACTGTTGATGTCTACTAGAACTGCTACTGAAATGTCCCAGTGATGCTGGTAAAAACATTGAAACGTTGTGTTTTCTTTTTTATTTCCATATTGTTTAGAAATTTTACCAATATCATCACAGACTCGTTATTCCGTGTTTGCAGTTCCTTTGGCTGTATCACATTTGCAAGCGAAGCTGACAGCTAGTACCTGTATGGGGAGGGTCTTGTTCACATCATCGTCATTGAGAGCAATGAATGATAAAATGAGTATCTCAATGTGCTAATTTCTTTCCTCTCCCAGCTGTCGTGTTTATCAGTATAAGTTGCTCTTTCACATTGGTTCCTAAAAGTCTGTTTTCATATAATCTATAGATGGGCAATGAGGGAGCAATAGCTTATTTTCAAACTGTGTAAGAGGGAAGATAGGATCAGACACTCTTAAATTTCCATCTAAACCTATTTTTACTTTTTGAATTTTCTTCTCACTTCATAAGGCTGCTAAAGAATGAAAATGGGCAGGAAAATCTTTCTGTTTCTTGTGGTCCTGCTGCCGTCAGAAATCCTTGACCGGTCTCTACCTCTTGTCTTCTTTGCCTATGCCCTTGGTAACTAGAGAGCAAAGGCTTCCAGGAAAAAACCCAAAATCAATAGGAA
The DNA here is from genome assembly GCA_013397275.1 of Burhinus bistriatus. NCBI lineage: Eukaryota > Metazoa > Chordata > Aves > Charadriiformes > Burhinidae > Burhinus > Burhinus bistriatus. The sequence continues at coordinate 413,919 of VYXH01006460.1, forward strand.
GTTTATCTGATTTTCAGTCGAGTGCCTGCCACTGGGCACGCATTCATTGCCTACCTGTCCTGCCTTCTGATCAGTTAAATTAATGGTTGAAAAGCCGACCTAAAGGAAACCCAAAGTTTTGTACTGGAAGAGCTAACATGAGGCATATTGCCGGCAAAGGGTAGAAAAAAGGAGGGTGCACAGAAAGATCTGGAGAGTTCAGAACATTGGATTAAGTCCAGGGATTTGTGGTTGAAAGTGGATAAATGCAAGGCATTGCTCTCAAGGGGCAGAAAAGAAGAATAACAAGCAGAAATAAAGTACAGGAGAGCAGGACAGAGAGCAGCAATGCAGAAAAGATTCTGAGAGAGACAGCAGGTAACAAATTAAATATAAGTGAAATGTGAGGCTATTAGGGGAAAATGCCACAGCTATTTTGGAGTGCATTCCTCATGAGGAGAGAAAGGCGATAATGCACATTCCCATAGCCTGCCTGTGATTATAACTAGACTATTGTGTTCATTGGGGGAGAACCACAATGAATTAATGGTGCTGATAAACTGGAGGTGTCCAAGCAAGAGCTGCCTGTACACTTTCTCTGTTAACAGGGTCCTTGGAAGTCACTGTGGTTTACCAGTGATCTATGATGGCCAGAAGAGACTTAAAAGGATGTCGTGGTGCCAGGGAGAGTTTTGAGAGGGAAGATTCATTTAGCATCTGGACAGGTCTATGATAAAGACCTTTTGCATTACTGTGTTGTGGCAGTAATTGACTCTTAAATTTGAGAGGCTATGGAACGACTGTCCTCCTTGCTGATGAAGAAGTATGTGAGCAAAAGAATCATCAGAAACTCAAGGAGGAGCTGAATATCAGTGCAAGTAGGTGATATTTTCTGCACTGCCCCAAATTTTCTGTCCTCCTCCACAATTCACGCAATTTCACGGCGCTGTTGTCATAGCCAGTGAAAGTATGAAAGGAAGTTTGTGTTAATCAGGAGTCTAAAAGAAATATTTCATTTTCAGTGTGAATTCTGCACTGCTTTGCTAATACACATGGAAGCTTTCAAGTTAGGGAAATAGAAGATAATTTTATGACTTTCCATAATTCCTTGGTGTGCATCAGAGATGATTCAGACTGTCAGACAGATCCGCTCCATAAAATCTGTGTTGTTTCATGACACTTCAGGTTATTTTCTATGGTAATTAATATTTTAATCTCAAATACTTTTAGAGGGTTTCATAAATAGTTAATGGATGTCAACAAACTGTTGATTGGTACAGAGACCAAATAATGGGTTACGCAGGTTAACAAGGAACATACAGTCCCTGGCTTAAAATAAACTGTTTTTAAAAAGCTGGAGTACTTGATACTGTAGTCTGTAACAAATGTGTTAAAAACTTTCTTGCTCTCAATTAAGCATTTAGAAAAAGGAATCTGAAATCCTCTAAAATATCTTAATTTAAAATCAAACTTGCAAATGGCAAACTGTTCTTACATTTTCCATTTTACCTTTCTATGTTGTTCGAGACTGGCCTCCCTTCCCTTGGATTTTTGGTAAGTGCTTCTTCTCTCATCTACCTTATTCCAACAACTTGAAGTGCACGCAGGGTGTGTGGAGGGGAAATCTAGGAAAAAAATCTTTGTATCAGTAAAAGGTGAAGGGTTCTGAATCTTCCAGTCATACTAGAAGTCAGATCCTAGGCAAGCTACAATCATTTTTTGATTAGGAATTGTAATTTTTAAAGACATTGCGCTGATAAGATCAGTTAGTAAGTCCAGTTTGTTCAGATATCTCAATATATTTCTGGTTTCAAGTTAATAATTATACTAGAAAATGCAATAACATTCTGTTGCATGATAGATTATACTGTTACGTGTTATAAATTCAATATTCTTGAATAGCATTCATTTTTCACAGTCCTTTGAAAAAGAAGAGAGTGATGAAGTCTACAATGCCCTGCTTTCTTTCAGCCTTATTAGTTCTTAGTCCTTGAGGCAAAATATTTTTAAAATTACCTAGTTAGATACTTTCTAAAATCCTCTCTTGCATTTGTTTTCCATTTGAATCATATTTTTATTACCATGAAATAAATACATACATTCATATTATGCACATAACTCTACACTTTCCTTTGAAGTATTTCTTACAGGCTAAAAGGCTTTGATAGGGGATTTCTAAATTTTTACAGATTTTCACTAGAGCTACATTGTAATATTATCATATTATTGTCTCATCCTGTTTTTTGGGGGGAGAGTTTGTTTAATAAACATTAATTCTTGGTGATCTAATTTGGGACGTGAGACAATACTTTTTACCAAAGCATTTAATTAATTATTTTCATTCTAAAAAGCAGTAATATAATAAATTATTGAACATATTTTGTGCATCTGTGACTATGTGCATATGAGAAAGAGAAGAAAACTTTTAAAATCTTTGCTATTCTTCTGACCAATGCCTAGTTTCACCACTCTTCTACTTGCCCTTGAAGACTCAGTCCATCAGTCCTTTGAATTATTTGCTAGCAATTGTTCCTCCTCTGGAAGCCCTAGACAATATCCAAAGGTGAGACGGGGGCCCTTACCCCCCAGAAGTGTCCAACAGAGCTCAGCTCTTGCTGCCATCATTGCTGTGTGAACAAGATAAGGACAGCGGTGTCCAAGCAGGAGTCTTCAGATCAGGCTGCAAAATCTCCTGCAAAAGTAGAATAGTTTTGCCTGAACGGAACTCCAGATTGCCACCACCACCGTCTGGGTCGCTTAAAGCAGACTTGAATATCTCTACATTATACTGTAGTAGTCTTTCCACTGGTATTTTGTTATCTTTTCTCCGGGATTTCCATTGGCTTTGATAGGCACTAAATCAGCTTCTGGGCTGTTTCCCTTTGTGTCCTGACTCTTTAAAGATGTTGAGTCAGGATCAGGGGGCTGGTCTTGGTGGAGCATTACATCCCGCTGGCTTCATCTTCATCTTTCCCTTAATGTCTTCCTGATAATTTGGTTCTCAAATGTTTCTTCTTAGACATCCAATTTTAAATAAAAATAAATAATACAGACCCCTAAGCTGTCCCTATTGGAAGAAATTTCTGATTAGTATTTGTTCTTATTCAGGAGACATTTGCTTCATGAAGTTAGTTGACATTTATAATTCAATCAATTCAATTCAATCACCTCGAATTTTGTGCTAGCAGAATCAAGAACAAGCAGTGTACAATAGTTAAATCATAAAACAATTAAGTATAACAGCTCCTTTAGGCAATAATACTGTTAAATAAAATTAAGCTTTGCATTAATTGTTTTGGATGTTTCTAACTGACAACTATTTCAAGTCAGATTTCAACATGCTCTCAGCTCAAATTTTGCATGTTAGGAATAGGTTGTTTAACATACAAAGAACTGTTAGTTTCTAATCTCTGGGTGCTTTATCCATGTGATTCACTTACTTGGTTCCTTTGTGCTTTTTTGTGGAAAAAATATTCTGGCTGAATATGCCAGGAAAGACTTGGCACAATGTGAAAAACATAATAATAAAATAACGTGAAATGAAGGAAAGCGAGAAAGAAGTCAATGCCTTATTGTTAGATTTTTAAATTGGCATGTATTTTTGAATAGGCAGGAAACTGTTACAGAGTACTGAGCTAGGAATCCTCTGTAACAGAAACTTTGCCTAATCAAAACTGGGATTTTCTTCATTATTTTCAAAAGCCAGTACATGCAAAGCAACCAGAGTGTTTCATTAAATGCTGCATTTTTAAAAAATAGTAGCTGTACATTGAAACCGTCTTGAATGTTTCCCCAACTACCTACTGGGAGCAAAGAACTAAGAGAAGATATAAGAACATTAAGTTGAATGAGTTCTGTAGTTAAAGGTTTTGTAAACATCCTTACATCGTAGGTTGTTACGAGCTCCGTAGAGAGTATTACCACCTGAGTCAAAGTAATACTTTTTTTTTTTTACTGGAAATCATATATTTTTCTTTTCACAAAATAGTATATTTCTTCTGCAAAAATGTTCTTATTTTTTCCCCAAACATAAATAATTTTTTTTTGTCTTGGGGATTCTTTTTCCATTCTTTTTTGAATTACAAATTAAATGCAATTTGTACAGGTTTTGGGTTTTTTTCCCCCGCCAAATCCCAGTTTTATCAGTTTGCCAGAACAGTTACTCTTTTTTTCCTCCTCAGTTAGTTCTTTACCTTCTATGTTTCTTTCAGAGCTGATGAACTTGAATTTGAGTACAATAACAAAGCTCATTCACAATTTGAACTCATAACATTTATGACATGGTTAAGCAAAAGGAAAAAAAAAAACCACAATGAAATAGCTTAGCAACCCCATTGCCTTACAGTGTAGGTCCATTCAGGAGTACCGAATGTAATCCCCATGACACCATGATGCCTCCTGGAGCTGTTGGAATCTGCCTTAATAATACTGGGTAAATGTCTACATCTTGAAAATGTTTTACAACAAATTACATTATAATTTTAAAAGAATTGCCTGTCACTGTCACAGTCTATAATGACGTGTCTCTCTGAAGATCCTTTGTAGTCGGCTTTCTGATTTGTCATACCACCTTCTAACATGGCATTACTGCTGAAGGAGTCATCGCACTATAAGATAATGAGGTGCCATTCTCTCAAAGTTAGACTCTCGTGCATAAACATCTCTGGGAGATGATGAAGGCCTTTTACAGCTTCTCGCTGTGACCTTGGAAGAACTGTCTTGTGCTTCTGCATATCCAAATTTCTGTGGACACTATGAAACCTTTCCGAGGACAGTTTTAACAACTGCTTACATATATTACCGCGACAGACTAGGCAGAACTGTAGAGATGTATTATCTTCTCAGGTTCTATCACAGCAGGTGTCACCTGTAGGAAAACTCTTCAAGAATAAAATTGCATAATGAAGGAAAGGGGCGGGGGGAAGGAGAAAAAGTTTGCATAATTACACTGAGTGAGAACAATCAGCTAATCTTGGTGATAAGCAAAATTTGGAATTAAGCCAAATTGTTGGCCACAAACAGCTTTAGTGTGCTGGTAGGTCATGTCTTCTGTCAGTAGAGGAAAGGTAAGTATAACTTTCACTTTTTTAATGTTCCTTTGGAGTCCTGCCCAAGGCTGGGAGCCAGGGAGGATGCTAAACTGCCCCAGCTGCAGTGAGATGCAGCCTGAGCAGTGACTGGAAAAACTGCTTCTGATTTCTGAGGTTCTCTTAGAATCATAGAATCACCTGGGTTGGAAGAGACCTTTAAGATCATCAAGTCCAACCATTAACCTAACACTGCCAAAACCACCACTAAACCGTGTCCCTCAGCACCACGTCTACCTGTCTTTTAAATACCTCTAGTGATGGCGATTCCACCACTTCCCTGGGCAGCCTGTTCCAATGTTTGATGACCCTTTTGGTGATGAAATTTTTCCTAATATCTAATCTAAACTTAACCTGGTGTAACTTGAGGCCATTTCCTCTTGTCCTATTGCTTGTTACTTGGGAGAAGAGACTGACCCCCACCTGGCTACAACCTCCTCTCAGTCAGTTGTAGAGAGCGAGAAGGTCTCCCCTCAGCGTCCTCTTCTCCGGGCTGAACAACCCCAGTTCCCTCAGCTGCTCCTCAGCAGACTTGTGCTCCAGACCCCTCACCAGCTTCGTTGGACATGCTCCAGCACCTCAATGTCTTTCTTGTCACGAGAGGCCCAAAACTGAACACAGTATTTGAGGTGGGGCCTCACCAGTGCTGAGTACATCTCTCTCACCATAAGTGTGCAACTCATGGAGAGATCTGTACGAGCAACACTGTGATTGAATTAGAGACGTGGAAGTAGAAGGCTTCTTTTAAAAGGGAACGATGTGTTACACAACTGTAAAATGACATAGGGTCACCATTCTAGAGCCTTTTCTCTTTCCTCTTGAAACAATTGGACTAGCTGATGTTCCTTGCCTGTTTTTCTCAGATCTGAGGTGCCTATTAATAAATGCAAATCAATTTAAAATATACAGACGCCTCTGAATAGACCTTTTTACAAGACCTTCCTTGCAATAAATCATATGCAGGCCCCAGGCAGGCACTAAAATATATGTGCGGCTTTGGACATGTCTTGTCCAATTTGTGTTAAAATTTAGAGACAAAAGCTACCTGGGCAGACCATCCATTGGGCCATGCTTTAGATGGACTTTTAAAAGTTTTGCTGGAAGTGAGCTTTAACAGAGCACAAGATTCAACATTAAGCATTGTTCGCACATCTCTGTAACTTGCATTTTTACTATATATAATCAACCAAAATCCCATGTAGCTATTTTTCTTCTATGATTTGACAAGCAAACCAACATTAAGGTAGAAGTGTTATTTATACCCTGAGATGAGCTAAATAAATTGCTAGCCAATTGAAAGAAAGGTAGCCAAAAAGAATAAAAAGGTGATATTATGAAAACTGCAAGCACAGTATATTATGATGGCTATTGAAAAGAAAATCCTGGGAACTGATGAAATTGTTCATAGTGTATATTATCAAGAAACAAATCTCATGCACTTTCAGTACAGCTATTACCACTTGCACAAAATAGGTGATAAAGTGAAATATGAAGAACCATAGGTCCATCAGCCTCCTGTCTAAAGCACATAACGTCTCGCTTTCAACAAAGTAAATGGCAAAATATATTAATGGTGTTTAGTCAACCAAAAGAACCAGTGGACTTTTGGTCAGGTTCTCCAATCACTTTTATGTGACGAGTGAAATACTGTTTTCAGAAGTTTGAAGGAGACATATCTTGGCAATCCCTGGAAATAGCTTCTCGGCTAAGCTGTGCTGTGATTTATATGAATTAGTATCAGTCTGGCTTCACTGTGAAATTAAATACTACTAGTCCCAAGATATTCGGGTAACTTTTATTCTTAATTTTCTTTTGATAGGTGTAGTGAGTACATTTAAAAGTGGAACAGTCATTCGAATTTTTCCCAGAAACTACAATTATAGATTTTTCTCTCCTTTAGTCCTTAGTGCTTTTTTTGCATTTTCTTGTAATAAAAGCTGACTATTTTCTTTCTCTGTTAAACATGCTGTATATCTGCCTTTCAGATGAATTGTGCCATGCTTGTTTAGGCAAATGTGTAGAAAATCACCATCTGCAGTCCGGCTTTTCTGCTCGTGAATATTCCAAGAATCTTGTAAAAGGAAAACTTGTAGCAGATACATATTTAAAACCAACCTATAGTAAGATTTATCATGTTTGGATGTGTGTGGGTTTGGTTTTTTTTGTTGTTGTTATTTTTTTGTTATTGTGGTTGGTTTGTTGTTCATTTTTTCGGGGGGAGGAAGGGAGGGTGGATTCAGTGAAGAAACAACTGACAATGACACCCTTGAGAACTAGTGAATTCTCTATAAGGATGAAATGCTGCCTTTTTTTTTTTTTTAATAGTCTAATCATGTACACTATATATTTCTCAGAGCAGGTACAAATAACTGAAATTGTATCTCCGTACCATATTGCAGAGACCTTGTGCTGCGTTGTGAGATTTTGTTCAACAGCAGGATTTGAATTAGAAGCTGGAATGTTTTACAAGTGTGAAAGATGAATTTTGTGTTGGTGGAAGATACATCAGGATGTTTTATCATTAGCTTAGCTCTGACTCTCATTGGCATGCACATTAACTTTTCTGACTATATAAGAAAGCCACAGTAAAATTGCATGTTTGGCACTGAGATAATCTGAGACAAGACAATTGGAAAGCAGCGTTCTTCTTCAAATATTTCATAGTGCTATTGTCTTAATGTCAATGTCATGAAACAGGTTGTACAAAGTCATATCGTGCCAAGTGATGAAGTCTGACATTCTGAGATATTCCAGTTTTCCGAAGCCATACTTACAAGAGGGGGCAGAAACACTTTCATAAGGCCTTGAAGGAATGCTTCTCTCTTGGAAGAACAGCCATCAAGTTCAGGCTACATCTCTCATTTATACTTTAAATAGCGGGTGCAGTTCAAGGGTTTTTCTTGTGGGTTTTCATGTATCATTTTCAAAGCCAGATATCATTATAAACAGTTTGGGGTTTATTTTTTTAAATTAAACTTTGTGCGTAGATCAAAAAAAGCTGGAGAAGGCTAACCTTCAGCTAAATCTAACCAAAAGCTAGATTTTAATCCTGTTAGTAGTTTTGATGATAAAATGTAGGGCTCAAAGGAAGTTCAAAAAGTCAGTGAGTTTGTACTCTTGGTTCAAGACAGGATCAGCTTTCCCGACATATTTCTGATGAATGTTTATTGAATCTCAGTCCCCTTGGGACTTCCATTGGGACTTCTGTGCATTCCAGAGGAGAGATAGACTCCTCAAGTACCTCACTTACATGCAGTGCAACAAACAGCTGTTATGATTAGCATAGCAATAACCTCAGAACTTCGTGAACTTCTTACTAATTCACAGAGCTGATCTTTTTGAGTTATACAAGATACTCAGAAATGTAGGTTGCATCGCAATATTCCGAAATGTGAACTTCAAAATGTATTTTCTGCCAGTCAGCATTATATACTCAGGTAAAGCAGGAAAATGATGATGAATGCGTGATTCAACTACACATAAGTTTGGTGACTTTTGCATCTGAATGTAGAAACTCTTTCCACCTTTATTTGTGAACTACCCCCCCAAGGGTAAAGACTATCCCAGCTAAAATGATTAAATAATTTTGGAATAATAAGTCTGAGAACTTTACAGCTCATTGGAAAACACATTGTGAACAGAAAATAATACTATCTTTATGAAAAAAATCACTTCCCTTGCTACCTCTGTGACGTCACACCACACAAAAAACAAGAGGAGAGCAGCATTGATAAGTTGCTGTGAAATTTGAATAGCCTAGAGTCGGATTAAAACTCCTCATAAAGAGTGCTTCATCTTCTGTACTCTATCTTGAGATGCAGCTGGGAAAGAAATGTTCTCTGTGAAGCCTTCGTGAAAATGGCAGGTTTCAAGTAATCTGTAATTACCTGAAATGTCATGATCTAACACATGTGTTTTCTACAATTTTCAAAGCAAAGGGCAGACATCTCCACCCAAGATGAACAAACAGGTTTAGTCAAGAAAGCAATGCTATCTGCAAGACAGGGTTCAATTATAGTACTCTGTTGTGTGAAAGTTTTCCACTGGAAGGATTTAATTTTTGATAATTTTAGCAATATCCTCAGCATTGAGGGCACACTATTTTTTATAAAAAGGACTGAGGTTATTACCAGCAATGAGTGAGCAAATCCAAAGGCTTCTGCCACTAATAACAAAGAGAAGTCATCTGTTGTCACTCATTTGTTCTGTAAACACTACAGAAACACATATTTCTTCACAGAACAGTTAGCAAGGCACGGGTTAATTTTCACTAGCATAATAGACAGCTACAGTTTGGGGTTTTTTTGTTTGTTTATTTTTGGTTTTTGAAACTCCCTGCCTACAAAGACTTTTCTGAAGCTGTTACATCACATGCAATAAATCACTATCTCATGGTCTTTGTACAGGAACAAATTAAAACATCTATGAATACTGCACCTGATTATTCAAATTAGTAAACCTTTCAACAATCACCTACCAAAGTGTGCTAGAAAAGACTAGAAGAAAAAGGGGGAAAAAAGTCTCAAGTGAAGGGGGGATAGGCAGCTTGCACAGATAGCTAAGGAAATTAAAGTCAAGGTGAATTTGTGGCTCGACTTCGAATGGGATATAGTTTTGTGTTATTCACCAAGTTGTCATTAATATAGGAGTATTTGCACTCATTTTTGCAGTCCTGCAAGCTTTCTGAAATATATTACTTAAAAAATGTGAGAGGTGATATTTTTTCATCTGTCTGAAACGCGATAGGAGTTTTTCATATGGCAGAAGCAACCAGCATCCGTCAGGGCCATAGGTGCACCACTAACTTGGAGGTTATCTAATGCATCATTGCTAATACTTTCTCCAAGGGTTTGGTAGCCTTGGAAGGTTTCATTGCAGAAATTGTTCTTTTTGTGAGATACAGTGAGATCACAGCACTGGGTAACATAAATAATTGTATGTCAGGTTCGCATCTAGCCCTCTCATAATGCACGACTATTTGGACACTGAGGAAGGATCCAATTTATAACAATATATCAGCTCTGTTTCTGCAAACAAGTGTGTATTAAGCTCACATTCTGTATTTGCTGAATTTGTTTGGCTTCAGACTGGGGTAAGGAACCTGTTATAAAACACCTGTAATAGCCGTCTGGTAAATAGCGTAATTTGTTACACAGCAGATAGAGGAAAAAGGGAGGTTTACAGTGGAGAGCTATATCAATAAGTGCTTTGGTTTCAATCACAAGTGCATCGCTTTTTTATTTTTTCACATAAGGTGATAATGAAGAATGATGACCTCATGTCTAGACCTAAGCTTTTAACTTTGTTGCAGCTCTGGGGGCTTTACCATTTTTCAAAAAGCAATCAATCAAGTGCCAAAAACTGTCTGGCTAATTACCTCTGAGACTTTCTAAAACTCTCCATTCTTTCCTCATAGAGATGTAGTATTTATAAATTGCTTTTGTTGAAGTACAAACTAGCTTATGGCCTGTTCTCCTCTCCACCTTTTTTTGCTTCTGCTCTGTACTTACGGAAGTGCTAATGTGAATCTCAGCATTTAACAGTGTTTCTTTCTAACTGAGATTACCGTCACTATTTCCTCCTGAACATTTCTGGAAAAATGTATTTCTCTTGTGATACAGAACTAACAGGAATATCCAAGTTGTAAGTATCTTGGGGAGGGAACCTGAGAAACTGTAGCTGATGAGCACCCAGTCACTCCAAGACCTGGTGTCACCCAGATTCAGTGAGATGAATAGCAACAATGATTTATTTGACTAAATTTGAGATTTGTTTGAATTATTTATCAACCTGGAAGTCAGAGGTATTTCAAACAGAGTAACATGTAATCAAAGGAAAAAAAAAAGGGGGAGGAAAATAAAAAAGGGGAGGAAAATAAAAAAAGGGGAGGAAAATAAAAAAGGAGAGGAAAATAAAAAAGGGGAGGAAAAATAAAAGGGGATGAAAATAAAAGGGGAGGAAAAAAAAAAAAGCTGGAAGAGACCTCTGGAGGTCTTGTAGTTCAACATGCTGCTTCAAGTATGGCAAACCTCAGTGCTAGATCGGGGAGCTCAAGGCTTTCTTTGGGCAACCAATTCCAATGCTCAATCACTGTTACAGTGAAGAGTCTTTCCTTATGTCCCTATCTACCTGCTCAATAGCTGTTCGCGATTGAGGTAGCGCGGACTTTCTGTGCAAAGATCTGAGTCAGAGGCCAAATAGAGTGCTCTTAAGGGTGAGCCACACAAGGTGCTGGTTTACATCTTTATGTTTTGGTCCAGATACTTGAATGTATTGATCTTTTTTTTCTAGCACGTTTGCATCCCAGAGAGAGAACATTTGCAAATGTCTCTGTCTTGACCAAAATGAAAAAGTGTAATAAAAAAAATTATCTCTGAATATATGGGGCTAAGCTTCACACAGCTAATTTTGGGAGCTAGTAGCTTTTCTGTAAACAACATTATCTTCAGTGGAACAGATTAATGACAAGCCTAAATTTTCAGTCTTGAAGTAGTGTTCACACTTGCAAAGTCTGACCGGTAGCTCCAGTTATGAGAAACTATTTGACTAGAAGGAGATTGTGGTCCGAAGGAGAGCACTGTTAAAAAGCTTTACTGTCATAGAAAGAATCTACCAAGGCAGAAACAAAACTAAGACTAAAGCATAGGAGGTAAGGCTCTGCAGGAAAAGCCATCATTCTGTCGGGCTAGCTGGACAACAAGCGAGAAGACCCTCACAAGCATGTGGAGCTGAGCTAAGTGTAGAGCATCATATATCAAAGGAGTCAAAGTATAATTTCCAAATTACTGATAAGAAAAACCCTCCACAACGTAACAAAATCATTCTGGACTCAAAACTCTCACCCAAAGAGCAAAAATGCAGTGTATAAGCCAAGAAGGACCCCAGTTACTAGAGGCTTTGTGAATATTTGGGACATACCTGAAGAATGCTCCGAAATTGAGAACAACAATCCAGTTTCTGAAAGGGAAAAATCCACTGACACAAATAATTTAGAACGAGCTAAGTGTCTCACTTGATATCAAAATGTACCAGAAATATGTGTGTCGTGAGTAGAAGGTGCAGCGAGTAAAAGAGGACAACGTTCCAAATGGAAAGCTGACTGCTACTGACAGGCTCGAGTCCTCTCAAACTGCAACCCAGCTTCTCCTTCGGAATTAAATTATTTTTTGTGTTCCATACTTAGACAGAAACTCTGTGTGTGGAGCGAAAACATATTCATGCAACATCACAGAGTAAGGGCTTATATTCATCTTAAACCACTGATATAACTGCCCTCTACAGCCACATAACAAAAGCATGGATGAGGCAATGAATATGTAAACAGTTTAGAGTGTGCATATAGAAAGTCTTTATATAAATCATTAATGTGATACAAGGTAAAAGACAGTCTCTATAGGGGATTTAATGTCACATCTGAGAACATACAGAATTTCTGGTTCCTCCATTTCAAAACCTTTGGACTTTTAGTTGTCTTCCAAACAGAAAAACATTTTGAAATGTCAGGATATTTTATAGAACTGCTCTAGGAAGCAATACTTAAATTTTTATACAGAGACTAGCTGTTTCTTTGTCTTTATGAGTTTTAAATATTCTGCTGTTTGTCAGACTACTGGGCTGTACAACTGCATCAACTTTTTTTTTTGCTTGTTTTTAAACCACAAGGGTATTTACTGCACTATGCTCTTGGAGCTGATTTTTTGTATAATCCCACAAAGGCTGAAGATTAAACAGGTCATAAGATAATTCAGATTGCAAGGGACCCAAGGAGGACGTTTACTCCAAACCCTTGCTTAAAATAATTAGTGCACACATTTTCTTCTCGGTCTAAATATTAGTGGGAAAATTCTGATATTTCTGCTTAATATTTTTTCCAAACTCAACACAAACAGTTCTGAAATAGCAGCACGGAGTGGTAAAAAAACACCTGAGCTTTCTTTTGTGCTAATACACTTAATATATGTTATGCTTTTTGTGATAGCGAAACTTAAAATGATGAAAAGTTGGAATTTTATCCTTAATTTAAATACAATGGAGTAAACACACAGTATGTAATCATACGAGCTAGTTTTTTTCTGGGTAAACTGAAGTATAACTCCAATGTTCTCAGAACACCAACAAAATCAGGAAATGATTGCAACTGGCATTTATAATAAACACTAGTTATGGTTGATGTATGAGATAATTATAATGCTTTGCAGGAAAATCTAATAAATCCCAGAACAGTTACTCTGCAAAATCTATTTTTATGGAAATTAGGGTGTGAATATCGCATCTATTACAGCAAGAGGGCTACACAGGCAATTCTGACAGCCTCAATCAAAAGCAGTGTCCACTCCTGAAAGGTAATTGTTTCTGAAGTTTTGCACACACAAAATAACAGGTGTTCCATTTTCCGAAATGAATGGTTTAATATTAAAATATGAAAATGTTCATAATTTGCACAGCTTGATGAGCTTCTACAAGAGACATGCACCTGTTTTGACACAGAGGTTAAAAGACTGAATAAATTGTGGTGGATGTAGTTTAATATTTTGGGAATCAATAATGTGTTAAGAGTTCTAGTTTGGGTTAAACTTCTGATATATGTAGCATCCCAAGACTAACTGAGGCTTTGGATGCATATGGTTATATTACATATGAGTTATAATGAGCAACGCCCTGATTTTAATTCTTGTTTTTAGAAGAGGTTAGTAAACTAGCATTAATTCTGATTTAAGCAGCCCAAGGATGCAAAGCTCGTTCTCAGCCTTCCATTTACAATTCTTTAACTTTTATGGATATGAAAAGCAAAAGACAGACTATTCCCTAGAGAGCTGACAGATGATTGTGAGAATAACCTGTCATTCCTAATCTTGGTTTTAAAGTGTTTCTTGAATGCTTCAGGTCCTTTTTACCTGGGAATGCTCTTCAAGTTTTCATCTCTAAAAGATGATAGAAAGCTATTAATATGACTTTATGCTTGTCTGAGTTCCCCAAGGACAAGCTTTCAGTATTAGATATCTAAGATAGGCTTCTATAATCCATTTTGCATCAACTAGGACTGCATTTGCACATTTGCAAGAGTTATAACCAGTACGTAACTTGATGCAGATGCCTAATTTTAGGTACTGTAGCAAATGGTTCTGGAAAACGTCCCAGTTCTCAAAAAGTCACATAAACATGTGCTTAACCTTGGACATAAGGTTCCTCTGAAAGCCATACAACTAACGAATTGCTCACGTACTTTCTGGAGTCAGAGTTGATTTAGAAACTTAGAAGCAGATCACGTGAATTAGATAGATTTCCATCTTGAGAACTGTCAATAATCTGCCATTTTAGCTCCTAGTACTTCAGTTATAATTTTTATCACCGTCATGTTAACACTTCTTAAACTAGAGTAAAGATGAGCAGAAAATACCCTGCAAGAAAGAACACCAGCAGACAGAACAGCTTCTTTGGCGATCCGCTTGCTATTGGTTTAGTAGATGTGCTACTGGAAACAAGCTTCACCTGCACTTTCGACTAATAGTTCTGGTTGATCCCAGTTGCTCAACTTGCAACATATTTTCTTCCTCTTCAAAATTTTTTCAATTCAGCCATCTCACCCAAAACATTTCTTATTCACACAGTTGAGTCAGGTGTCCTGGTCTCCCTGACATGAGAGTAACATTTTTGTCCTATGAAAGAAAGAAGTAGAATCATAAAACATAATGGGAAACTTTAATAAATCTTTGCATAAGATCCTCAGTGTTTGATTCAGAGAAGCTGAAATTCTCTCTTCACTCAGGTCTTGAAGGCATTAATTCCCTTTGAGCCAATTCTCTAAGCCTTTTGTTAGAGTTCCTTTTCTGTACCTACTTCTTTGAGGAAAGCCATTTCCCTACAGAATAAGAAATTTCCAAATGAGAAGCGATATGAATCTTTGAGGAGCCAAGTGACTACGACACAAAAACAAGATAATGGGATATATTTTATCTGGATTGAGAAGCATCTGCCAAGTGCATCTCAGAGGAGCTGTCTGTTAAGAAGAGTTTAGAATAGATTGTTTATCCCATTAAATATCAGCAGAAACTTTACTTTTGCATTGATTTCCTCCATCTATATTCTCAGCTGGGAAACCACAAAAAGATTTTAGAGAGAAACAAGAAAATATTATGGAGTGATGCAGCAACTGGAGGAAAAAAATTAGGCTTGTATTGGTAAGAGTATCAAATTCTTTCCTGTTCTGTTTTTATATTCTCCTGGTATTTTTCCTACATAGTGTTTATAATTATAGAGAAGGATTAGGGTCTAGATACAAAGCCTGTTGCTACTATTGGGAATTCTTTTCTCGACAAGGTTGAGATCCAGCCCATGACTATAGCTGTATCCAAGAAGGGAAATAAAGACCCAGACTGTGTTTGGGTTTGGGATGGAGTTTTCTATTTCTTTGTGTGTTTTGGATTTGTTCTGAGTTTTTTTTGTTGGGGGTTTAGGTTGGTTTTTTTTTGGTTATTAACATAGATTCCCAGTTCCTCAAAAATCTACTAAGTTGACAGATCAATCAAATTAAGCACATGCTTAACCACCTTAATAAACTGAAGCCTTAGTTGATAGTAGGAACTCCTGAGGGCATGTGAGAAGAAATTAAAGCTGGGGCATTCCAAAGAGCAATATCCTGGTATTAGCATAAGGACTACATAGAAAATATCGATGAGAGCCTGGTAAAAGAAACTGGGTTTCTTACATTTTAATTTCTTAATTAGATTTTTAATTTATTTCAGTTCGAAGGGTTTAACTCTTTTTTTTCTTCAAGAACCTTTTGAAAAGTTCACAGAATCACCACAGAATTAAAATAGTATGCTATAGCATACATTATCTCAAAGATATTATTTTAACATGAAGAGCTTTTAAAACTTAATCACCTAACCAGCACACATTCCTAATTGATCTCTCCCTCTAGGACTGCTACATTTTCTTGACCTTTTAATAACTGATGGCTTTAGAGAAAAGATTGTTCAGATAGCTTCTTAAAAGTCAAAAGAAGATCCGAGGTATATTTGCCAGATCTGAAGAAGACATACCTAAAGCAAGTCGTGGCCTTGTGAAGTTCTGATGTCCTTGTTCTTCCCACATGTTGCAGTAACTCTTCCAGAGACAGAAGATGGAGATTGGGACAGGCTGAATTTGAGGAAGGTCATTCAGATGTCAGCCAACTACTGCTCCCTCTATATGTGAGTGTGGGTTATTTCATTTAAATATTTTTAAAGAGAAAGTAAAATCTGTTTATTTCAAGTTCAGGTATCTACGGCTGCTAAACACACACGCAGGAACCAGTAGATGGTGAAGTCTTTTTCCTGTGCTGTCTCTTGTACTAAACCCTATCAAGCTGTTAAGTCTCAGGTCTTTTCTACAAGAGTTTGTATATTAAGGTTGTTTTTTCTTCAATTTCTTCTTTTAGTTTTCTCTAATTATCTTCATTCTTTAATTAGCTTCATTCTCACGCTCTGCATGTGTATTCTATATAATACCTAGGTTTAACTCTAAATTTACGCTGTCTGGGTAATGTTGCTTTTAAAAATTATTCAAGTCTTAGAAATGACTTCAGCAAAGCTGCTGTTGCTTCTGCCAGCAGTGATGTGACCCCGTGAGGGGAGGTTAGGATTGGATAACATCTGCGCTGCCTACTTTATTCTTGCTTACGTACCCAAGGACAGCTGTCTCTCCTAGCAGCCAGTCAGGTACGTAATTGTAGTTCCAACTGGTTGAAGCCTCTTGCTTAAAGGGTTGTAGTATTGACAAGTTTGTGTCCTGCTGTGTGGCAGGCAGAATTTTTCCACCGTTCTGAGAAACAGGAAAGCCCATAGTCTACACTTGATTGTTTGAGCTTTATACTGATGTGACGCTACCATCTTCAGTAGCATTATCTTAATGTGAAAACGGACTGACATGAGGAAAATTCGGGCTGTGTTTTCAACTAGGAAAAGATTTTCTGATGAGGTCACTGTTAGATCTGCTGCTTCACTTTTGAAAGTTTGATCTGTCCCTTCTATATGTTGCATCTGCTTTCTAACGTTGCAGAAAAAGCAACTTGTTTATAATTGCACTTGGTTTTGCCTGGCATATGTTTGGGTAAGTTCACTTGACAGAAAAAATGTATGTAACAAATATAAACAAGTTTCAGGGGTGCATATTCTCTATGAGAGCAAATAGCATTTTATACAGGTGCAAAGCTGTGCCTGTGATGTAGAATATCGGTACTTTTGAAGTGAAGACCTGTTTACCAGATCTTCCTCAGATTTCTATTGTCCCAAATCTTCTGCTCTTGACCGAACTCTGGCAACTGGTAAAAGCTGAAGGAACGAGGCTATGCGATTGCCTGGGTAGGCAACGCTTTGTACTGCACTGGAGATATCTCTGGAAGCCTGGTGAGAAATTATATGAATGCAGCAGTGAAGTGGTCCCAAAGAGATTTATTGATTTGTCTCCTATTGAAATACCTACCGAACCCCAAAAGATTTTATTAATAGTTTTAACTAGCAGTGATAATAGAAAGCTGTTCATTGGTTTCGGATGGGTTTTTATTGGATGTAGGAAAGATTAAATTAAAATATAGAGAATGTTTAAAAAGAAGCCTGAAGAGGACAGTAAGGATCAGTCAGTTCTTATGACAAAACTATTTCTTGAACTATATAAGTATTCTGAAGATGTTGAATAGTAGAAAATGTTATCTGGTATAATAAAAAAAAAAAAAAAAGAGGTTTCTGGAGAGGCACAGTTTGCAAACTGATTTTTTTAATTTTCTTTTTTTACTGTTACTATTATAAGCTAAAATCAGTTTTATCTATAACATAGAATAAAATGTTTAAGGGTAGAGACAAGTCCATTCTGTCCTGTTTGATAGTAGTTCATACTGCACAGTTTCCTATGTTTTAAACTTCAGCCTTAACTCCTTAAGCTTCCTATGACCAGTGTCAATGCATCTGCTCTGTAAAGTGAATTTGAAGAAATCCTATTTACATAATGTTTATGTTCAGTTTTGAAAATGTATCAGAAGACTGGAGACATTATAGTCCAGAAAAGCTGATAGATAGAAACCAGTATTTTAAATGTTCAATGAAGTCATCGCTTAAATGACTATGTCATTCAAGAGAAAAACTAACTTGAGTATAATGCTAATTATGTGATTCCTCTTGGAAGACTCTGGTTTTCTTTGTTCCACTGTGATATTAGTACAATTTTGCACAAGCTGGAGGTCGACAATTATTCCGTTTGACCTAGAAGACAGAAGAGTAATTTAACTGGAAGGAACTAAAGATATGAGAACTCTTTCAAGAGAATGAAAGTTTGATAATGAAAGATCTTGGGCGTACTATTGATTCATAAAAACAAACAAAAAAATAAACAAACAAACAAAAACAAAATAAATTTTGTAATAGCCTAGAGTTGATAGTAAACGTTAATAATGAGCAGGGCCAATTTATTTCAAGAAGGGAAGGGGAAGAAGAGGTTCAAGACCTTCCATATTCACTGCAGGATTGGAAGGAATAACAGTTATATGATTTATTTCAGTTGGCTTGCCTGACAACTCGGTCACCAACTTGGAATTGAAATCTGTTATTGTGACTAATCTGAGCCAGAAGCGGCATTCAGGAGTTCAACAGTAACAATGAACCCCAGTTTTACATTCAAGAAAATCTGAGCATCATGGGAGAAAGGCAAAAGTTACCCGTGGAGGTATGGAAAGGATGACTGAAGCCGTTATGAACTGTCAAACAGGCAAGCAAAAAGGCACTTAAGAGGCAGTAACTCAGCTGTTTTGAAAATCACCAGAAAGTCAAGTAAAATCTAAATATAAGTGAAAGCTCAGTAAATGAGCTACAACTATTCTTTGAAATAACTTCTGGATAACACTGAATACAGCAATATAGGTTTATATTTCTAGCAAGGGGACATATTGTCCTCGTGGTGTATAGAAATGCAGCAGTTAGTGTGCTTAGCTGCTGCCGATGATGTTATTTACCTCCAGTTTTAATTAATTCTGAGAATGTATTGAAAATGTTAATGTTTGATTGTTGATTTTCCGTTGTTTTCCTGTCTGTGCAAACGCTGCAGTTGTGCAGTGAGCAAACCTCTGCCGCTGTGTGGCAACTCGGTGCCGTCCAGTGTGTTCCTGAACACATCTGCTGAGCCATAAACAGAACGTACAAGGTATGTTCAGATCCATTATTCTTCTTTTGGTTATACACACACCGCACACAAGAACAAATTTAACTGCACTTTAAAGAACTGGTACTGGAACGAAATTTAACTGCCTTCTTAAAATGATGTCCTGCCTAATCAGGATACAGCTACACGCACACTCACGCTTCTTCCATATATTTCCTATGAAGATTTCACATTGCTGTGACACTAGCTGTACACAATGAATTTATTCTGTGTTTGAAATACATTCACAATGCTGTAGTCATTTATTTTGACAACACAGTCATCACAAAGCAACAGGGCGTATAAGTTCTTTGCTCCAAGGGCATTTGGGATTGAATGTTTGACTTCCCCTCTGAAAATGGAGCTGAATAAAACACCCGAAAGCTGACAGTTTTATCAGCTTAAGTGAAGAAGCAGTTCTTGGAGCGCTGAGAACTTCATGAGTTTTAATGTTCTTGCTTTGATTTCACCAAAAGGATGAGCCCTTCAGAAACTGCTGAATCCACTAAGTCAATAAACATATCTCATTATTAAACTGTTTGGTATAGCTTTGCTCAAACACCTTAAATATGGAGATTTTGTATACTTGGAACCCAAAAAGAAACACTATTCCATTTTTGTATGTCCACAAGTCATTTTCACTGAATTACGGAAGACTTCAAGGTGATTTAGAGAAAACAGAAGTTGACTTGACCAACTACTTAAAAGTCGGTTGTCTAATTATCGAAAAACTTTTCAGGTTCCTTGAGAAATTTAGTAACTGCAAGCCATCTTGACTGTGACAAAAATAAGGTAAAATAGGGATAACATTAACCTTAGCCTGGCCTGATAACAGGCTCATCAGGCCAGTTAAACAGGAGCACGCCACTTCTGTCTCCAGTATGCAGTCCCTTGGTGTACATGATCCTGGGATGTACATAAACCTGGGATGGAGTTGGATTAAGATATGTGATTCAAATTCAGACCCAGGATGCAGAGTAAAATTCTAATCTCTTAGGGATGCACTAGATCTTTGGAGGATTTGTACTACTGCGGAAAAAATGAGAGACGCCCATCCAAAAAACTTGCCTGCTCAGGTCCCAGGAGGTAAGTGGTTTGTCCATGAAAACTCCCACAGAAATTCTTCCTCTACTCTTACATGACTGCTTTCAGACCCATTCACTCTGCCAAGTGTCTGATAGTTGATATCTTAAGAAAGATGTAGATTCATCAATTATTTTCCTTGGAAAAAGCTGTTAACTTGATGAGGAGCCTTCAAAAATGAAGTTTAGTAACTTCACAAGTTTTAAAAGCCAAATTTTTCCAAACCCATGTGTATAAAAGGCCTCAGGCATTAAAGAAATGGTAACGGTTACACCAAAGCAGAGTTGTGTTTTCTCAAACATCAAATAGCATCGCTAATTATTTCATTTGAGAAGTATTTTCTTTTGATGGGATTTTCAGAACAAAAGTTTTCTTAAGTGTAATAATTTGTATACATAATACATCTTAGGAGGAATGGCAGATCACAAAGTGATGGAGGCAACTTAAGCTTCATCAACTCATTATGCAGGAACAGAGAGTGGGAGATGCTGAGATATGAAACGGAATGGGAAATTACACCAGAAGAACAGTGGCCTATATTTTGCTCTTCACAATACATAATTACTTTCTAGTACATCTGTGTATTGTGTGGTGTCCACTTTGATACTCTTCCCTCTTTAAAGACACAAAGTCTCGTCTTCCTTCCATTGAAGTCCGAGGCAAAACTTCTGCTAGTTCAATGGGGGCAGAATGGAGCCCATGCTTCCCTCTTCCCCACGGAAAACGCACTGGGATTATTTGCCGTACTGACAGTTCAAAAGCATTGTTCAGAAGATAGACTTCACATTTTTGTCAAGTGGAAAGTTTTCGAGAGAGTTCAGTCATTAATTATATAACTGAGGAAACTGTCTACAGAAAGCTAATTCTGAATCACTAAAGCATTTGAATTCTTTTTTTGACGATGGCCAAATATTCGTGTCTGTATATGAATTTATTTTTCGCTCGGTTTTCCCTTCTGACCTGACCGACCACTGGTCTGGTAAGGATTTGCAGCATTTTTCATGTCACAAAAAAGGAAATACTATGTCCTCTCAAATTTACATGTTGGTAATGAGCAAACGCTTATAGAATTTTGAGCTTTGTCACTAATATCTTGTGCGAAGTTTTGTGGAAATCTGCGCTTTGGTTTGCATCTTTCAAAACCAGACTTCCTCCATTTGACTATTTAAATTCCAGTATCTGTGTGTATAATCTCTTTCCTCTTAAATTTCTGTACATCACAAACAATTAGAGTTGGATTGTGAGGAGAACAGTAATTTGATTAGGTGTTATTGATTTAGGTACAAGTCGTGTCATACATCAGCCCACTGAAAAAGGAAAAAGATGGAATTTTATCTAGACTTAACAACTTCATTGATTTGTATGTATTAATCTTATCCACTTCAATTTTTTTTATTCAGAGGTTTCACGTTTATGTCTAATCTTTATACTTGATCAAATTCCTGACATCATAGACCTTAACATACACTTTAATGTATATATATGAATCATCTCTCTTCCTTCAAACACCCTGTCTATGACCTTTTATGATTCAGCATCATTAAAAATGTATTTTAGGGTTACAGAGTAAATAATTTGCTAAGATTAAAAATAAATAAATAATTGTTTTCAGTAATCTTGCCTTTAATCAAAAAATTTATTTTAGTAGAAGTAGTGTTGATTAAATTCACTTAAAACAAAGGTCCAGATACTCAAAGGATCTTAATAATGTTCACACAGAAACTACTCAAATATTGCAAGTAATAATTGGATAAAGAAGATTTATATGTTCTACACTTCTGAAAGGTCATTAAGAGATAAGTAATACACAAATAATAGGCAGAAGCAGTTGATATATCACATCTTGACTCCTGAGGGGAATCGTCGCTCAGGGTTCTAGAAACAACACGCTATTTAGTTTGCACAACCAGGGGACATAAATTCACAAAATAGGTAGGACAAATTCCCATCTCAGTGCTACCAAAATAAAGCTGGAATATCCCAGCTGACTGCGGAGGAACAGCTCTGAAGCGGCAGCATAGGAATGAAGAAGAGGTTTTGGTTGGGTGCAGGGATTTTTTTGGTGTACTGAAGTGCTTGGAGAAAAAACACATCTGACAGAGTAAGGTGAAGAGGATCTGGTCCTCACTTCCACCAGCTGGTCCAGCCACTGAGGAGTCGAGATCGTCACCCCCGAAAGAGATTCCAGCAGGACCAGCATATCGTAAAATTGATTATAGCAAAAATAAATACATGTATATACAGCATGACATTTTGGCTACATATAGGTTAATGGAGTTTAGGTATTGGCTTCCACTAGAGGAGACTACAAGCACTTTGTTTTCATGGTATCCACACACCTCTCATTCTGTCAGGACAGTCTGAGGAGAGCAAACTGGAAATTTCATCTTGTAAGCAGCACTGAAACAACCTGAGCGGTGTGACCGCTCTGTACCCCAGCAGGACAAACTACGTGCTGGCCTTGGAGAAAGCGGATATCGGGGAACAGATCCCAAACTGCCCTGGGGATCCAGCCTCTCCTCAGACCCGCTCAGAAACAAAAGCAAACTTCAGCTGAGATTAAAATTCTTTTCTTTTGTGTGTGTTTATACAATCCAAGCAGAAAATTGCCTTCAAGATGTCTGAGCTTGCCAATTATGCAGGGACCGTGGTTAGCCTATACTGACCTAGAGGATCCCCCATAGGGCTGAAGGCTGTCCTGTCTCCCTGACCAGCTACCACGTTAATTTTCAGAGTTAGAGCTAGAAAAAGTCATGATCCGGTTCATTTTAAATCTTGTCAGATGATAAAGGCAAAGAGTGCCCATTGCAGTGGGAAGAAGAGCCTCCATTGCACACTGAGCGTACCTGAGCGTACCTCACCATCCTTGTTGTGATCTACTGTCAGATTGGGCAAGAACCGGCAAGGAAGCAGAAGATAAAACAACCTCTGGCCCCAGGAGCCGGGAATCTGTCAAAAGCAGTCTATGGACATTTTGCAGGAATGGCCACCTAAAAGCTGAGTACCTTAACTTACAGCAGTGCCCGTGGCCTTGGGCATGTAAGTATTGTTAGTGTAGGTAGTGAATAAAAGTGTTATTGCAATGGTAATTATATAGCCTGAAGTACACATAGATCTTATTGTGTTCCTGCACTCTATCTCTGCTTACCAATAAATATGACTAACCACTACATCAATAATAATTGGGGGGAAAAAAAGAAACAAAAACCACAACACAACCTCTAAATGGAAAAATAACATATATTCTTCTTTTATTTATACCTCTTAAACTCCAGTGGGAATGGCTGGGAATAAATGAAGGCAGAATGTCACCCACCGTCTCTGTAGGAGATGGCTTCCCACACTGACATGAGTGCTTGGGTATTCCGAAGAAATTATATGCACTGAAAATACAACTCATTGTGTCAAAAGAACCTGGTAATTTTGAATCAAAAAATTAAAATTCTTAAGAGCCAGGTTATACCCCAGACCAGTAATTACAGTTCCTGTTGACATCGTATTCATCCCCAGCAGCAGGAACCTACAATATTATTTTCCATAGCCATGTTTCGCTAATCATTTTTATTAAAATGATATTTGCAAAGAACTGTGTATTTCACAACATGCAGTCTATCTAGGACTCTTACCAATTTACTGTATTCTACTTGTCTTAAGACTTTATAAATGCTTTTGACGTTTTCAGGCATTTTACCTGGCTGTTTTCTTTAAGATTTTGGAGTTTTATCCCCCAAGTTTTGGCATGGGGTGACACACACGGCAAGGATTGGGAAGAGTGATGCTGGTCACAATGAAGAAACTCAGCTGCATTGGTTTTTTCTTTCTCCCCCCCCCCTTTTATATTACACATGGTGCAATTTTTACCTACTGATCTTTGCCTCAGTCTTTGTACACTTCAATAAAACCAAGGCTTTCAACTTCCTGGGTTTTGGGGGATGACTCTGCAAATCATCCTAAATCCCTGCTGAGTTGTTTGGGGCTGGAAGATGCACGCTGTGCATAGTGTTCCTTAGCACTTTCAATTTCCTCTTTTATGGCAGGTGGGGAAGGCCGGGGAAAAAGAAAAGGGAATATGACAGTAAAGAGTGGAGAGGCACAGAACTGCAGTGCTGAGGAGGAGACTGGGAAGGACTGGGCTTTCCTGGTTCAGGCAACTGGTACCACGCTTTGGGTTTCCATCTAAGAGCCAAGAGACAGATTTGAATGAGGAAAGAAGAACCGTAATGCACTTGCAGAAGTGAAAGACTGTTGTTGTAACAGACCACCGCAGAGGATAATTCATGCTACCGTAAATTATCAGTGATACGTAGAATTATTGGTCACGAGTGACTTTTGGGCTCATTGGCTTTCCCCAATCTATAGATGAAAGTTGTTTGTATAGGTTTCATCCACGATGTATATGTGGTTATTGTCTGAAGTCCTACAGCAAGATAGTAAGTTTTCTTTGAAAATGATGGTGTTACTAATTATGCCACCCCTGGCTTGCATTGGAGTATCAGAGCCTGCTGTCCGTCTGTGCTTTGTCAGCTTTGACATAGCAAGAATCGTTGAAAACTTTTTAAACATGGGTAGGTGGATTCTTATGCAGAAGTGAAAAAAGAAAATAGTTTCTAACTCCCTCCTTCAAAATCGAACCCCTTTCAGTTTTTCATTTACTATCAAAGGCCTAAATTCTTTTATGAAACATTCATATTTTGCCAGATATATCTTAGTTTAACAAGGGTAGAAAGAAAAATACCACTTCCAGCAGGGTTTGGTTTAAGAGAAAAGGAATTTTTTTTTCATTTTTAATTCAGATCTGTTGCTTTATTCCTCTTTTTCCTTTTCCCTGCTAAGCTTTATCTCATTAAAGAAATTAAAGACCTACCTTCCTTTTGATTATGATAAAGGAATAGAATATCTGAACAGTCAGATTATGGAAAAAAATAAGTTTGCTGATGTAAAGTTGTATGATTCAGATCAGGTATTAGGTTTTTTTTAATTGACTTCCTTTATGGGAACTATGTAATCAGAAAATTATATAAAGTTTATTTATAAAGAGTAAACTAAATTTTAAAGTTTCATTTTGAATGAAAATGTACAAATGTAGAAATTTCAGGAACGGTCTTCTGAAAGCGACTCGCTAAACATGGAGAGATATGAATAAGAACTGCTGGTCTGCTCCTGGGGGACTGGTAACCTTTGTACAGATCCTTTGCAGCGTAAGACTTTCCGTGAAAGATTTCCTGTGATCAGAAAATATATATGTAGACCCAATACTGGATGAGAAGGGAAGCCATGGGAATCCAAGGCTGCCTTTGCCTCAGGTGGACACTCTGCAACCTGGAGACTTTCTCAGGTGCCTGGAGTAATCTAATACGCTCCAGCAACCACAGAGCAAAAAGTCCTTTGCCTGCACTTCTGCAAACCCTTGGTACTAAATTACTAAATTACAAAACACTAGTGGTTTTTTGCTCATGTAATTTTTTTCTAAGATAAATGCTTAGCTTCAGAAATGACCTGATTTCCACCCCAACCCCTCCACCCCAGCTATCTTTATCTGTTGGGTATATTGACTCTGATAAACCGATTTCATTTTAAATAAAGAAAAATTAGAAACTACTTACCTTCAACATATTAATAGATAGTGCAAAGGGCTAAAGCACATGAAGGCAGAATGAATATAAATCCAAACCAGTAGGCTCACATTTTCTTGATTATTAATAAAAGCTCTTATTTTCTAATGTGAGCATCTGGCTTCTCCGAAGAAAAATGTCAGATGAAGAAAATGATGGAGGGGAGTGAGTGTGATCCTCATCACTTAACCACACAGAGCAGGTGCTCAGGCACTGCCACGTTATTCTTGGTTTTTACTCCTACCAGCAGAGTTTGTCAGGTGGTTTGTTGTGTATATTTGGGGTGTTTCCCATAGTTCTTCGTCTTCTCCTCTTGATTAGAAGTATGTTTCTGGTAGGAACAGCTTGGGAGAAAAAAGGAGCAGTCTTTAAAAAGTCAATGAGTTTTCAAGATAAGAGCCGGAGTGTGGGCAGTGCCTGCGCGCGGTGGCGGTTTGAACAGAGGAAAGGGGAAAAGGCCATTGCATTTTTGTGACAGATGTCAAACATCAACGACGGCCAAAGAGCAAATCTGCTGTCTGATAAGAGGAACGAGACAAGGCTTAGCAGATTACCTGCAATATCTCTATTTCCTGTATCTTTATGGCCGTTTTATTTTCATAGTGCAGGGACGGATGTAACTCTGAAGGAGAGGGAAAAAAAAGTCAAGCCGATTCCCCGTTTTCAGCTGAAAGCTGATCAACAGGCAGTCAGCAACAGCAGCGGCATTTGTTAGCATGAATCATGTGGTGGTGTGACACTGGGTTAAATTTATTGTAATGGAGTTAGAAATATTTTACCGAACAGAATTTTAAAAATGTAATTGCATGACAGAAAACAAATTTAATCGTGAGGAGAAGCAGCTCAAGAACCCTTTGCCGTCTCAAACAGAGAAACGAGATAGAAGAGACTGTCAATTTGATCTTTATTACGATAAGGATTTATAATAGAACTCGCACTCCTGAGTGTTTCCTTGAATTAACCAGATTTTTCCAAAGCATTCAGTACCTGGCTGAAATAAAAGTAGATTCTGCAAAGAACTTTAAAATAAAGTGTTGATATATCTTTTCAACAGCAGAAGGAGATGTTTAATGCACTGTTCCCTTTGTGTCCCCCCCCGACAAATATCACGCCTGTGTTTGTGAGACAGAGAAATAGATTCAGCCCTCCCTTAATTTACAAAGAAGTCCAGCTTTGCTTTTTCTTGCCAAATGATGTAACTCTGTTTGCATTTGCAGTATGATGTAGACGAGACGTCTTTAGTACATAATGAAGAAGATAAAACTATTTTTGTGGGTGTCATCCATCTGATTTGGAGAGGTGCTGCTGCCCTAAGCCTGGTACTGCCCGGCTCCTGAACAGACAAAACAGCATCTCATTATTTTCCCTTAATTGCTCAATTAAGTCTACAGTCACTTTGCACCATCAGAGCAGCAGAGAGAAGCCAGAATGTAAAGGCAGCCCTATATCTTGACATTATAAATTGTGCAACACCTTTTCTTACCCAACTGTACTTGAGTCCTATTTACATTACTCAGTTCACTGTTTAGATATATTCGAAAACAGCAAAAGCAAGGTATTCTTTTCAGTTCCATTCTTCCCAGACATGATAATCTTGTTTACATAAGCACCATTTGAATTTACAGACGAATAAACCTTGAAAGAAGATTCATAAGACTCTGTGTGTGTTGCAAGTTCCAGTGATGCCAAACTGTAATAATAAAATTTGGAATAACATTAAATGTAGAATGAATGCTGGTATTCTAATGCAAATTTGAAACTGATTAGCATTACTAGTTTTAATAATATTAATAGCAACAATGTCGGATGAGAAAAAGTGATATTGTTATCTGTGTTCTATGCAAAAGTTTCTTTTTTACTTTTTGATTGTAATTTTGTATAAATTCAGAATCTCTTCAGATTCCCTTATAGCAGAACATTTGGTCAGACCCCTTCCTTACTCATGTATTTTTTTTCAGTACAATTTCGGAGACAACTAGCTTGAGAAATTGTAATAGAATGACATAAATGCCTACGTGGAAGAGATTGTGTATAAAAGCTGTGTAAATTAAAGGTAAGAATTCTATAATTAATTTCATTCTTGCTTATTTTAAACTTCTTGTTTGAAGTAAATGTTTCAAAGCACTAAGAAGAAGGATGCACAATTTATCTGTTCCTGATAGATTCAGTTCAATTAAGAGATATTTTTTACTAATTAAGTACAACTTAAAAACATCTGCAGTTTTATCATCTTTTATCAATTTTCTCATTATCCATGAAACATTGTAGGAATGAACTTGATTTCAACTTCCAACATATGAAAATGGTCAATGAAAGAGATGACTGCCTTAATGCATTCATTATAAAATAAACATTCTAGGTTATTTATAATTTTATCGCATTTAGGAAGAAATTCGTCACTGCATGAAGCAACAGAAAAAGTCGGGACTTCATCCTTTAGCTCTGAGTAACAAATTGTTTTAACTGGATTACTAATAATTATGAGTCATGACATGAGCCTAAGAGTTTAATGTCACTATTTAATCACAGCATTATGACTCAGTTTATCACTGTTTCATTATTTATCCTGCAAGGATAATACTAACCAAAAAGAGCAATGAAACGCAACAGAAGTTCAGCTCATTTATGCTTTTTTGTATCTTCCAACCATCACTGAAATTGCACTTTTTAATAGCAAGAGTCCTCTTTTTTCTTCAAAGACAAAACTTGTCTATGTTCAATATCTATTCAGTCAATATTAACCTAAATGGGTAAAGCTACCTAAGTGTAGCTTAGTTAAGTATTTTAAATTAAATCTGTTTAGGAAAGAGTCTGGAAAACCCTGTAGGCAATAATCAGATCTGTATTTGTATAACTGAAAAATGACAAAAAGCATTAAACGGCATATATGGAAAACAAATGAAGTAATTAGCTTAGTCAACCAGGTGAATGGGAGACCATAGGTAGTGGAGCACCTAGTAGGCAACTCATTGAGACAAAAGTTTATTAATTCAGTTTCTAAGTATCTAGATTGCATTGATAAGCAGAATGGAAAATTAATTAAAAAAATGGAAACAATCATGTCATTCAAACTAAAAAGTGGTGAATGAATCAGACATTCTGGGAAAAAAAAAGAAAAGGAAAAAATTCAATACTAAACAGGTAAAAATGAAGTACAGAATTAATGTTTTTCAGCCTCCTGGGTATTTCCAGAGTGATACATCTCATCAGAGGTCTACCTTTTGTATCTTGTCTCGGTCTCTATCTAATGGCTTAATCACAGAAAAATAATCTTTCTCCTTTCTTAGTTTTCTGCTTCATTTACTGATCGTCTCCAACAAGGCAGGGTTGTGAAAAAAATTATCATGGAACTATAAATTTCAATAGTCTGGGGAAAATTTTCAGAGCAGGAATGGTACATTTCTCCTCAAAATTAAAATTCTCCCTTCACCATAGGCCCATAAGCATTTTTTTTCTTAGTTTTAACAGGATCTCTGATTTGCTTTCTTCTGCTGTCTTAAAATACTTTGTGTATTTAATGTAGACTGTCTAAATACAGAGTTTTATAGATAAAAGGCTGTCAGAGATACTGAAGAATGTTTGTATGACAGACTGTTATTTCACATGTAACCAGAATTTTATATACTTTTTAATATATATAGGTAAATAGACATATATTTTATTATATTATAAGTTATGTGCTTGTTATAAAATATTTAGCTTATATTGTATCCAATATTGCATATTATATACATACTATAACGTAAAATTATAACATATTTTGTAGATATACAAAAACAAAGTATATAATACTAAACACTATGAAATCAGACTATCTCCATGAACAGTTCTCATATCGAGAACCATAGTTACAGTGCTCCATCCCACATTCTGGGGAGGCATGAGAGTCTTTTTATCCAATATTGATCATGTTGAAACTAAAGAACGGGGAGACATGATCCTCACTGTACCTATGGAAGTGTCCATCTCCTTTTACCTCCTGATACTTAACACGGACAATTGGCTTATAGAACCACTTTAATTAATTCCAGGAAGAAGGGAAAAGCTATTCTGGAAAGGCAAATTGCCTGGGAAGGCAGTTCTAAGTACCTTAAAAAATTCCAGAGTAGGAAGATCAAGTTTACTTTACATTCGCAGTGTTAAGAATATACTTTTGTGTAAGGCTGATGGGAAACACTAATGGTCTAATCCTGCTCCCTTGTTCACTCTCACTACTGTTCTGACAAGTCAACCCGTTACAGCCAGTAGGACTATTCCACGCGAGCAAAGAAATACTTACTGTGAGTAAGTGGGACAGAAAAGGCCCTTAGCGCCTGTGCTAAGAAACCTATTTAAAAAGTAGTTAGCGAGGGGCCAGGAGGCGTGTGCCAGGAAAATCCCATACTTCCAGCTAGAAATGTGCCAGACCCTGAGCTCAAAAGTCTGGAAATACTCTCATCACGCATACTTGAAAAAGCATCCTGTATTTTTCACAAAACCTTAATTTATTCATAACTAAGCACAGGACTAGATTCCCTTTCCCCACGTTCACTTTACCATACAATAGTATGCAGGTATAGAAAGAGAAATTTGAGGGATAAATATTGAAACATGTTGGTTTTAATTACTTATTAGGAATATTTTATATGTTGGTATTTAATGATGTTGTTTTAGAAGAAATAACCAAGAGAAAATGGACTAATGCTGCCATGTGTACTTGATGAAGTAGACAGCGGGAATGAAAATAATTTGGGGAAACCATACATAAGATCAGAACTTGGGTTTTGTTCAAAAGTTACTAATAAACAGACAGGAGGAGGTACTGAAAAGATGTTTCGCTTGTATGTATTTTGAGGCCTTTTAGTTCGACCACTGGGGGTGAGTGTGGTTTTTAGGGTTTTTTGAGTTTTTGTTTTTTTTTTAAATTGACTAGCTTTTGATCCCAAGTCATGTTTGTGACTAATCAGAGAGGAAAATGGCTTCCATCATACCAGTGCCATTAGCCTGGTTTTTCCTTTGGGAATAAGGAAGGCAACCATTCAAGCCCTAGTGGAGATGGTTGGGCGTTACACTGTGTTTCAGAAAGCTGCTTCTACGCCGCATTAACCCCGACCTCGCTTCCTGACAGGAGGAGAATGGGACCTACGAGAGAAAGGGTGCTGCTTCTCCAGGGATTTTGGGAGCTCTTTGGTGCTCCTCAGTGATTTGGAGATTACAAACCAGAAGACATTTAGATTGTATTTATTATTGAGTAGCATGTTATGTATCATTGATAAATACAGAGTATTTACTTCACTGTGCCCTGTATTTTTGTCATATAAGACACATTTGAGATAAGTGGTTAGAAACCCTCTTTTATGTCCTACCTAAAGCAGCAGCACTGCACCTGATAGAAATCCTTACCTGGTAGAAAATAGTACCAGAAAGTGAGTTTTCCTCCAAATACCCTTGGGGTTGTCCACATATTTAGCAACTACTCCAACCCTCAAGAAGCTTTGGTTCAGAAAGATTTCTTTTTCTGAACTTAAAAACACAAGGATGGGGTCTATTTTTTGAAAATAAGCCTTGTTTCTTTAGAGGTGTAGTTAGGTTTCCTAAAAAGATATTGACTCCTGTTTGGCTTAATATGGATAGATAATTTTCTAGGAATTCAATATCAAGGTAACTGTTCGAAGTTTGAGAGGAAAAAAAAGGTAACATATTGCATCCTTTTGGTCACAAGGAAACCTTCCGGGAAAGTCTGAGAAATGAGAATCCATTGATCCTATTTCTCTGTGATTAACAGGTCAGTGAAGAGCTGCAGTTTTGAGCTGCGCTTCTGACCATTGGGGCAATCTTTTTCATTGAAGATGAACGTTTAGCCACAGGCTGAAGTTTTACTGTACATTTTCTAATGTTAGCCTGTAGACAAGCATTTTATTTTTAAGCCACTGTGATCAACTGGACTTTAATGACAACAACAGCTAATTCTGATGTCATTTTTGCAATTGCATTTGCATTTGCGGTTACATTTGCATTTGCAAGGAAATGCAATTGCATTTCTTTCAGTGACACGCCAGGAAAAATATATGACTGCCGTAGCACTTGCAAATGATCCATAATGAATAATTCACTCGGTAAGTTCAGAGTCTGTTTCTCAACATGGAATCATCATGAGTAGATTATAATTTCCTTGAATCTATTCATGATTAGTCGGAACTTTGGTGAGTTCTTTTCCTTTGTGGATTTACCGTCAGCAATTAACTGCATGCCTGATTCTTGATATTTAGCATTTGAGGTGTGCTAATTTGCAGTGATGGGCTTCTATTGAATGCTTCTTTTTCTGCATATCCCCAAAGGGATCAGCTGGAAGACGGCATGGAGAAAAGTTTATTAAACAAACATGGGGCTTTGTGAATAAGGAAGATTTTTTTTTCAGAAGAAAATATTTCCATCTTAACTAGAGCAGAACCAGACATCTGTTATGCAAAATAAAGATGATTGTTTTCTATTAGAAACAGGGGAATGTTGACCAAGCGCTGAGGAGCCATCAGGGCAAATAAAGAAATCTGCCGGGGACCGCAGACAGGCAAGGAGAGGTACGCTGAGCCAGACAGACTTAATCTCTGGCAATAAAAGGTGGTGGTAGATTAATTCTGCTTATGCAAAGCATTTTAAACATGATATAAATTAACAGAAATAACTGAAATCTCTGTAAACTAAGGTGGGCTGCACTTCCATACCCATTTGTGTCTTATCAAAGCCAGCACTGCCTCTGAGTTTAAGGAGAATTAACTCAATCCTCACATTAACATTTCCATCACTATTTTAGAAAAGCAAAAGTAAAGTTGTGTGACAATATTTACTTTATACTACTGTGTTTATGTTTAAATCATACATCTTTCTTTACACCTCCTTCTATGGTCAAGCTTTCTTCCAGCCTAACAGAAACAGTTATTAGAGTCATTACACTACGTTTTATTTACAATACTAGAATTTTAAAATTGTACGCCAAAAATAATTTGGTCTTATCTTTCATTTGGGACTCAGCAGAATTCTCTTCAAGCTATGTCCAGCTGAATTCTACCCTGATAACACAGCTTATGTCTACCAGATACCATGAAATAAATGCTGCCTTTTAAAAGGCACACTGCTGTTGTTTACACCGTTTCTTTTCACTTGCTGAAGATCACGTGTATTTATTTTCCTTCTTCTCTGTGAATTACTTTCTCTGATTCTACTGTTATTACTTTCCTCATGTGTGAAAAACTCAGTAAAACGGCAGAAACATTTCAGATAGAGAAACACTGGGGAACAAAAGATCCGCGGTTTCTGAAGTGCCAGCTCCGTTGCAGAACAGTCGTGATCTCTGTCGTGATCTGCTCCGTAATTCTGCCGCGTGGGTGGGTGTGATTTTTTTTCCCTTTGTGCTCCCTGACTCACGGAGTATTTGATAAAGTGTGTGGAGGACGAAGAGAAGCGAGGGCGCAGGCTGGCCGTTAAAGCTGTACGTGTACTGCAATGAGACGCAAGTTCTTCCGTAAGAAATATGTCCTGAGCAAAGCAGGAGGGCTAAGACCCAGCCGTGCACAAAACCCCGTGCGTATACGCTGGATTATGAAAGCCTTTTTACGATAAATGTGTTGGGGGCAGCAGCAGCCAGCAGTGCTGGGGAGTCCACAGGAGAACACTGTGTTTAATGTCTTCTGGTGGATCTATCACCTCTTTGCGTAGCTCTTCCCCATTTAATGAATTTACATTATGGCTTGTCACAGCCCAATAGATGCATAGCGATGCGACAATGTGAAATGGACCACTACCAGTATGATTTGTTTGCCTGATGAAACTTCCAACTCCTAGAAAATGCAATACAATAATATAATATTGTAGTATAAGAATAATGCATAAACATGTATAATAATACATGATTCCATCTAAAAATCATGTAAGGTTTTTTTGCTAAATCTACTGCTTTAAAAATATATATTTATAACATTATTGTATATATACATGTACATATAGGAAGAATATACAGAGGAATTTCATCAAAACTAAAAAGCCAAAAGTCTGTAAGAGTAGAGCTCTATTATCCTTGTTCAAGAAAAAAAGAGAGGACATATGATGATGTGCTTCCCCCCGCCTCCAGGCACCACCTAATCTTTATCTCCGGTAACCCTGCCCAAGGGATAACCACCCGTGGTGGTCACGATGGGTGCTTGTAGTTGTGATGACAGGCAGCCGGGGCTCAGTGTGGTTTTGGGGAGACAGATAACAATACAACAGCCAAGGGCTAAGTTGAGCAATGCTGGTTCTGTGCTCAATGTGCAAATATGACTGTAAGTCAGTCATCTCACCCCCATAAATAGTGCACAGCCCAAGAGCCCTTTGAGCTCTCCTGAACGGCAGTGGGCTGCACGCCAGGATCTCCCCTTGAGTCAGGACGCTGATGAAGGTTGCTCCTCAAGGTTGAGAGAGTCCTTGCCGCAATAGATCCTCGGTAAGCGACTAACAGCATGCTGAACTTGGAAATCTTAGCTGAGTGATACAAAGGATTGATTGTGCACGTATAATCCTTTAGATGTAAACCGTTGACTAAGTCTGGGACTAGGATTGAATCCAGCTGCACCCAGACTCCTCTCTGAGAAGGAGTTTAGAAAGCAAGGGGGTCCTTTCTGAAACCATGACTCAACGGGAGGGTCTCCCTGACAGTACTGTCTGACCCTGCCCCCTCTGCAGTAAATAACCAAGTGTGCCTTGCCGTCTTCAATCTTGTTAAACTGTCACATCTATTATCAACTTTATTAAGTCATTGTTTTTTACAACTGTTTCTTATAACAATAAACAGATTGCTATTTCTCTCTTATGAGTGAGGTGCATCATTCTATTCGTGACAGGATAAAATATTCATAAATTCTTTACAAACTCTAGATAATGGAGTAATTCTGCGCAGAATAAGGGTTGAATGGAGAAAGGTCAAACAAGATGGAAAACAATTAATTGAATGTACATCTATCAAAATTCTTCCTCAAATGATTGATTAAAAATGACTGGCTAAACCTCTTAATTAATCAATTCTGTAACAAAAAATAACGTGTCAGGCACAATTTATGGTACTTGCTGGGTTTGCTTTAATTGTGAATTTGTTGCCAAAATAAACCTCAGATGAACTGGAAATAATCCATGTATAGCAAACTAGAGATTATGACTAAAGTACCTCTAAGATACCTTCTTTCTTGTATATATCCAACACCGGTCGAAGCAATAGCAATCACGGAAGAAAAATATAGTAGAATCACAGAATCATAGAAGGGTTTGGGTTCGAAGGGACCTTAAAGATCATCTAGTTCCAACCCCCCTGCTGTGTGCAGGGACACCTCCCACTAGAGCAGGTTGCTCCAAGCCCCGTCCAACCTGGCCTTGAACACCTCCAGGGATGGGGCAGCCACAGCTTCTCTGGGCAACCTGGACCAGTGTCTCACCACCCTCAGAGTGAAATACATAATCCATAAAATACCTTCAGATTGTATTAGCATTATGCAATGGAACAAAATTATTCTTGAAGTAAATTCATTGCCTTTGGTGGAGTTACATCATAGACAAGTTGAGGTCAGTGTATTTAATTTCCACTGCGAGTATTGAACTGGGGAAGGGTGTTTAAGCTCATAGCTGGCACACCAATGTATGGAAGAGAAGTAAATATGCTATTAATTAGGAGCTAAATATTGACACAGAGCGAGATAAAATTATATCAAAACGTTAAATGTAACTTGTTTAATGCTCTATTGAGTACCCAAATATTGTATATATGGAATTCTAATTACATGCTTGGATTCTAACTAATTATACAGCAAGAAAAATTAAGATTTTTAAAAACACTTGGGACTGACCTGTCTTTACCCTGGGAGAAGTCAATGGCACAATAGAATTAACCAGCATTGTATTTTGTTACAGTTATTACAACTCATCACAAGGAACCATTGCGTTGCTGCTTACATCTGCAAACATGACACATTAAGAAAATCCTCAATTTATTTTTCAGTGGTGTGCTTCATTACAGGAGAAAACAGTGCGACCGAGCAGCATCTACTGCAGATTTAGCACTTGTCTTTTAATTGCTTTGTGCCAGTATCACCTTCTTGGCAACAAAAATACAGCAAATTCGGTAAGAGTAACTTTTTATAGCGTGTACAGGTGTTCCTCAAAACGTAAGCATAAGGAAAGAAACCTCTGAGAAAGGTAGAAAGGCAGACTGTAATTTTTCACACAAGATTCAGACCTTCACAAGAAGCGACATTAGAATTTGCAGCGCCGTAAGGACTGTAGAAATGCTCAAAAACATTGGTAGCAGAGAAAACAGAAGGGAATACGAATTATTAGTGCATATCATTGGTTATCCTGTTTCACATCATGTTTCTAGAATTATTCCCACTTCGGAGACATCGACCCTAACAGAATATATTGATTTCAATCCCTAGCTCAGTTTGGTAAGATTCATTAAAAGCTGAAAAATTAGCAGACTAGTTGCCTTAGAACCAAGAGATGGAAATAAGTTAACACCTGTGGATACAAGTGGGAGGAAGAACAGTTCTTAAAGGAAAACACTTTAATATATAGAAAAACAATTATCCAGTTTTTGACTTGTGGCTTGGTTTTTTGTGGTTTTGTGGGTTTTTGTATTGTTGATGGGTGGTTTTTTTTATTTCCTGGGAAATATTATTGAGATATTTTAAAGGATTTTTTACAGGCGATAAAGGATCTCCTGTTCTTCGGCTCTTGTTCAGGGTATATTCTATTCACAGTAGCTGAAAAGTTATGCCATTGGGGCATAAATATGTATAGGTTGTTAGTATAATCACATTAATAGTTTAAGTTCTGCCCATGTGGCTGAAGTAAGAAAAAACCTTGTAATGTAAATATGTTTTCGTAATGATAACAGTTATATTGGTTATGAAAATAATACCATGTTAAAACCTATCCGTATGCTACTATCATACTCACAGGTCTATGTAAATATCTGTCTTGAAATACCTTTTAATAACTACTTTAAAATACTTCTACTTACAGGTGATGATTATGCATGTAAAATAAATAAATATGCATGCATGCTTGTGAAGAAGAAAATAATTAGGATAAATAAAATAACACAACAAGGGTAGACGTAAGATTATGGCTGGTCCATTAAAGTCTATGAATATCTGCCCATTGACTTCAATTAGCTTTGAATTAGGCACTTAAACAGCAGGAAGCAAATGGAATATTCTATTTGATTATCCTGGTCAATGAGCAATGAATGCATAAAAATAACTGTCCACAGACCCCAATGGAATCAGCCTCTCTAAACTAAGCTAAAGAACGGCAACTTTTCGCAATATTATTCTTACGTCTTTTTTTATTTTCCCCAAAGCATTCTGGGTATTTCAGAGGTAAAGAAGAACCAACTTCTATGTTTACAATGAATTTAAGTGCAGTTTCATGGTTGCAGAAGAACAGAGGTCCACACGAACACATTAATACTATTGAAAATTTATTTTAAGGGGATATTTTTTGACAGTTTCAAATCATGTTTCACTACAAAGCCCAGAAGATGTGCTATATGTTCACAAACACAGCCAGCAGCCAGTTCCAATGGAAAAGGAGACTTAGTGACTTTAGGCAAACCCTGCAGGGAGTCACCACCACCTTCTGCAGCAGGTGAGTTGACCACAGTGCTGCAGATGAGGGGAGACCCAAACAGAACCCAGCACAAATAATGTTTAATGGGCTGAGATAGAGAGTTTTTGGGTAATAAATGTATCAATTAACCAAATTTACTAAAAGTAGGTCAGTGGTTAATTGGGGAATTCAGAGGCCTGCCAAGTCTTGCAGTCCCGCCATCAATCTCCTCCACTCTCTCCAGTGTCAGCCACAGCCAAGGTGGTATCTCATACAGTTTCCTTGACTGGCCATTTTGCTGTGTTCAGGGCCAGTGGTCGATGCCAGGAGGTTAATTCACCCAGATGCCTCCCAGCTGCTGCCTCCAGCGTCAGCGGTCGCTGCCCCAGAACAGCCATCCACAGTAAAGCTGGAGCTTTCAGGCTGGTAGAGAGGATCTTCCTCTGTCCACTGGAGTGGTTTTGTTATTCTGTAATTCTTCTCAGACTAATTCTTTGCTTATTTCTCTGCCTCTTACCCTCTTCTGAAGAGGTTTTGTATTTATCCCTAACTTTACCAGGCCGTTTGGACATCTCTGGATCTGAATAATATGACCAATTTCTTTGTGTCAATTGCTGTATGTCTCTAGTACGAGGGAAAATATAAATTATTGCAAGCAAACCATGGTTTTTTTCACCTTTCTTAATCCAAATTTGATCCAAAACATACAATTTTTGGTCATGGTTTAGAGAAATCTGGTTTTGATGCCAGCTGAAAGGAGCAATATTGGAGGACCTCTCTGTTTTCCACTGCTGAATATATTTGAGGGCATCAGAAATGGCAAGCACTCCCAAGCAACATTTGAAACTAAATAAAATAGAAAAGAAACTTGGTTATCATTCACAAAAAAAAAAAAAAAAAAATCAGTGTTAAAT
>VYXH01006460.1:454541-533481 GCA_013397275.1 Burhinus bistriatus
GTATTAGAAAGTTTGCTGTGAAGCTCTCTCTCCCTTGATGGCGGCAATCCAGACAGCTTCTTGTCCTGATGCCGGAGCCCTGAGCCCTTCCCTTCCTCCCAAAGCCGTAGAGCTCACAGTGTCTCACATTTGCTGTCCCCTCCTGGGAGTGCACAGCTTCCTACGGACAGAATGGGCTGACCATAATCCTGGTATATTTTATATTGGTGTTGGGATCAATACTGGTTCTTGAGTGTTATTAATATTAATTATCTAGTCTTATTCTAGTAAATCTATTTCTATTTCCACTCCCAGGTTTCCTTGTTTTTTCCCGATTCCCGTTCCTGGGTGGGGAGGGGTCATGGGGTGATAGAATAATTGTCTAAACAACAAAAAAAAATTGTTGTGGGTTTCTCAAACCATAACATATCATTTCAATGAAGCTTCATTTTGAATGGCCGTGGAGACGGGGCATGGCCTCTTAACGATGTCACATAGTGCTGCAAAGGCATCACAAGCCGGCAGGCTTGAGCGCGTTGCACAGAAGTGTTGGTTTCATCTGCCCCCAAAAGGGCTCATTGCATTGCCTGGCACCTTTTCCCTCACACGGTTACTGAAACTTTTCTGATGGTATTGAATTCATACTCATAGAGCCTTTAATAATGGTACTTTTCACTCAGAAAATTAATCCACTCTTTCTATATTAATCTTAATAATGGCAGCATGAATAAAAGGAAGAGAGGGAAGAGGATGATGAGAGAAAGCTCAAGGAGGATGGTGTAGGTGCTTGTGACTAGACTGATAGAGTGACATTTACATCTATTATTGTTTGTTTTTTAAGAAAGATGCAGTTTAACTTTAGAAACGCAGACTCTTCTCATGCTTTTGCGTTGGGCATGGCACATAAAACGTGGTGACAACAGATCACAAGATCCATGCAAAGTTGGGATCTATAGGGTAAGGCAAAAAGGGTAGAGGCTAAACCCCAAGGAAAGAAGTAACACGAAGGGACCGAGTCAATGAGGAATTACGGATTCCTTGACACAAAAATAACCAAGACCATGAACAAATATAGAAAAAGGGAGGGTAAAAATCAAGTCTGGAAACAAAAAAGCACAGAGAAAATAAAAATAGAAAAGCTTTTATTATCTTAATTGGGAAAGCTTATGAGAAATGATGAAAAATGTTACCATGAATAATTTCTGAAAACCATATAAATTGGTAAAAATGTTTGATGGGTGACACCAATTATGTTGAAGAGATACCATTTTCTTAATCAGAGATAGAAGAAAGCAAAACAGTGAATTTGTGTTACAGAACTGAGCACTCAGACATTCTCATGCAGTTATAAATAGGCTGTTTAAATAGGGTAGTTTGTGGGACACGTAATTCCAGCTGACACGAGGAATTGTTGAAAAGCGAGAGGAAACCTGTCTGTGTGCTGCTTGTTAGAGTAACAGCTTGTGACTGCACTCAGAAACAATTCTCCGAAAAACCCAGTCTCCTTCTTTTACAAAGAACACAACGATGGATTTTTGACTATGATGCGGAGTGCCATAGGTGATTACAAATAACGGTAAGCAAATATTAATCCACTGTCACAATAAATTTCAGTATAAAGAATCTGAGAAAGAGTATGAAATAACACCTAATGCAGATGAAGCATGGTAAATTTTTTTTCAAATGTTACTCCAAAAATTATGCAAGAATAAATAAAAAAAACCCAGAGCATGCTAGTTTGTTTTATAAACCTTGTTTTTTAAAATCATAGAAATCTTATATTTTAACTTCCTCTTGTGGGAAGATAAAGATTCTATTCTGGGCTGCGCCAGCACTGAACTGAGCAAATACTCCATGACTCCATTAACCACAATGACAAGCCAAACTAATAATTAGCTTTGGCATAATACTAGCATAGCTACCTGACTTTTGGTTGTCTTCAGTCATGGACCAAGTCCTGTGAGAATACACCATCCATCTAAACACAACATACAAACATTCCCAGAGACATCGAGCATTTTGTATCATTGTTTAATACATTAGTGAAGGTGTAATATCCTTCAGCCTCTATGACTTATATTTGTAGGTGGATATCTAGTTTTTACA
The DNA here is from genome assembly GCA_013397275.1 of Burhinus bistriatus. Lineage (NCBI taxonomy): Eukaryota > Metazoa > Chordata > Aves > Charadriiformes > Burhinidae > Burhinus > Burhinus bistriatus. Next base: position 456,627 of record VYXH01006460.1, read on the forward strand.
CCCCTTTATAGAAGCGAAACGCTTGTCATTATGGATTTATAGACCTCTCCTAAATTTCAGCTGTGTTTACATACTGCCTAGCAATGCAGCTTGCAGGTGCTGCTGTAACATCCAAATTGAATAAGCAGGAGAATAATGGTATTAAGAATTGAGGACTTTTGCTCTTGATTTACATCATATTTTAATTGTAGTTGTTTTCCTATGCAAACACTGCTGTTGGGAAGAGAGTTATGGGAAAGCCCAGAAAAATTCATGCCATTAATTTTAACTCTATGTGCATTCCCAGCCGTGAAAGTAATAAGCAGATTTATTTTATTCATATACTAATAACCATATGTGTACTTATACATACATTTTTAAAACTTTCAGGAAAATGCAGAAGTTACTATTATTTAGAAACGTGGAAAAGAAAACACAGGAGTTTTCTCTCAGGGGCAAGGAAAGCTGAGATTATAAATTAGAATTGATGTCCTGGCACTTAGCAAGCCGGCTGGTGCATCCTCTTTGGGACCAGCTGTGGGACCAGGTGTGCTCATCACCGGGGAGGCTATGAAAGTGGGTTGTGGGACACCAGTCAAGAGATTTTGTGGAGCTGATCAAGCAGATGCTCTGCAGTAAAGCCAGAGGATGAGGGTAAGAAAATGCTGCAAAGGAGAGCTGCTGGGGGCTGGAGCACAGCGTGGGTGGAGCGGTTAGAGCATCCTCTGCTCTGAGAGGTTGTAACAGAGGGTTAAAGGAGAGAAAGTTTTGTGCCGAGAGACAGGGCTACAAGGGAAGGCACGGAAATTTGCTAGGGAATGAAAACAGAACTTTGCTTCTTTCTTCAAAACCTCTGCTTTTTTTCTTTTCATATCTATTACAAAACCTGCTTCAAACTTCTATTTTCTTTCCTTGTAGCAGTTATTTGTAGTCTGTATGGCTAAACTGATCCTTCTACTTTACTTTACTACACCCTTAATTTTCAGGGAAATGAAAAACAGAAACTGACAAATAAGTTCTTAATAATAATGAACTTCATCTTACAAGGAGTAAATTTTTTAAGATGAATTCAGCTGTATTATTTGCCTGAGTAATGAGTGGGCAAGGTTACAAATGGGTATAACTTACCAGAGTTTAACCAGCACTTGATTTGAAAATTTACCGGAATGTATAACCTAAATTAGCACAGGGCTGACCTGTCTCCTGAAAGTAAACTAAATGCAAGCAGCAGCTAGCATTGGACCCCGTTGTGCTGGGAGATTTCCCATGAGGCATGGCAGGCTTGAATTTAAACCTGTGCATTTCATGACTCTTCCAGGAGTGGGAGTAAATGTCAGCTTGTTGAATTTCTAGCCTGATATTAAACTAGAGAACTCCTGCCCAAAACCAGGGACTTAATATAAGAGAGCCAGGGAGATCAGACGTATGGAAAGAAAACACAAAATGACACCCTTCTGAAATAAACAATTTACAACGCGCTCTGAACGGGTGGTAGGAACCTGAGGAAGAGTAGTGCTGGGAGGGTGACTCAGAGAAACTTAATCTGCAAAGCGGTTTAAAAAAATAATCCCAATACTACCCCCAAAGCCCTTGTTTATAAAGGACATCAGAGCCCTGAACAGAGAGAAAAACATTTTCTCTCTAGAGCATCAGCCTCAGCTGCATCTCAATATAGTGGTATTTTCTAGGCGTATTAAGATAAAAAATGAGTTATTCTGAGGGTGTCCAGAGAAGGCAGAGTTTGGAAAAGAAGAGAGCTTGAAAAATGTCTCAGAAAAGACAAAAGGAGATAAGTTGCTTCCTCTGCTTTTCTTCCTCATATACAAGTCCGCAGCTGAGGTTGAAATCCAGTTTTCTGGAACCGACAATGCCCAAGCGTTGCCAAGTTAGGTACCGCATCCCTCGGCCACTGAACAGACGAAATAAAAAAAGTCATGTTTGCACTTCCCTTTAACGACGTTAATCGCCAAGTACTCACGTGATCGTGTATAGGAAGTGTTTGAAGGAGTAAATAAATAGATTTTATGGGTCTTTCCTAGCTACACACTTTTTTTTTTACTTTTTAACCACTGAACTCAACTTCTATTTTCTTTATCCTCTTCTTGGCTGTGATGACAGCAAGGGAAATAGAAGAATCTTATAAAAACACTTGGAAAGGTGCTTGCTGATTCATGTGACAATTGGTGTCTGAAATGGAGTTAATTAATATTCTCATTATGATAATCAACTTCAGCATTTCCCTTTAGTTTTCCAGGCTCTTTCCTTAGCTATCTGTCTCCGAGATAAGAAAATTATTATCAGTGTATCAGTCCAGATACATTTCAGGGGAAGAATGGCAAGAATTAATTCTGGTCTATCTGAGGAGAGTACAATTAGGAAGCCTTCATGATGAGACTAAATCTCCAGATTATTGAATCAGATATCCTCAATTCAGACTGCTCTGAAAACCTAATGCTCCATTCACTTTCCAAAATGCACTTAGAAATAATCACCACTGAAAGGGGCGGGGGAGGGGAGGGAAATGGTACCTGTAAATGGTCTCAGACAAAGCAATCATTTTGTAATCATAGAAACTTGTTTGCAAAGTTAAAGCTAAAATATATTTTTTGCTTTCCTGTAAACATTAATTTTATTGGTACATTGCAACACTTCTGACATCTTATGCTCAAATTAGTATCTTTTGGAAGTGATTCTTGAGCCCTCATTTTTCACACTTATTTTCTGTGGTCTTTGGACTTATGATCAACACACTGATAACTCTAAAAGAATGATTATAATAGATGATACTGCCTGATTTTTGTTTCAGTGGAAACTCATTTGGATAGCATTATCCAAGCTTTGACACATCAATGGCTTGTCTTGTATTTTGTAAAGAATTCAGGGGGAAGAGAAAAGCAACCTCAGATTTGATTAATGCTTTCTACAAATACAAATGAATGTTACTCTGACTTCCAACTTGCCTTTGATTCTTGAGAATTGAATTAATTTTGTTCACTGTGCTCTGGAGATCATGATTATAACTAATGAATACAAAGCTTTAAAACATCCCACTATCCAAAATTTGGGAAGTAGGGAGGGGAAAGCAAACAAAAAAACCCCGCCAGACTTTTCACCTGTGTCAAAATATGGGAGTGCAATTTAAAAGGAGATAGTCATATTTTAGTGTCCTTTCCCTTCCCAGCCACCTCTTGACTTACCTTTGGAAAAAATGGTCGTCAAATAATTCCATCTATGGTGCTTGGAGTGGTCTCTAGGACCGACCTTCTAAGCACAAGGTCTTCATTTCTGGAGCCATGCATATTTAATAGATAACTCTAGAACTGGTGGTTGAGTAGAGTAGAAATTAACTTGGAAGCAACAGGAAGGTGGTGAAGGCATAGCAGATGAGTGTTTATTTTTATATTGCATAGATCTACTTGAAGTCTAATCCTCTGAACTGAAACTGAAGCATTTCAGTAAGATCTGTCAGATGAGGGCTTGCTGGTGTGAGATATCACCAGAGCTATCTATCTGCTGAATAAGTCCCAAGCCTGATATTTATTAAATTAAAACAAAACAACCCCCCCAAACATTTAACTTAGTAGACCCCACTGAGAACTCATTACTGCACTGTGGCCCTTCTTTTCTGCAAGTGCCAGCCAACTTTTTGGCTCATGTTTTTTGCATGGTTTCAGAGTCTATGTCCTCTTGTTTAGCTTCAAGTTCCAGATTCAGGCAACCCCCAGAACGCAACAAGCAGCTCACAAACTCTCCTGGGGTTCCTCGGCTGATTCCGCTAAGAAACTGAAAATTTTTCCTGGCCTTCAAGTAGCAAACCAGCGAACACACTCATTAGTTGCTGGTGAAATTGTCAGCTCCAAAACACAGAGGAAAAAGAAGGAATCCACACAATAAACGCTACGGCAAAACTTTAGCATGCGCTGTCCACACTTCAACTCTAGAGGCAGAATTAAAGAAGTTTTGCTGCTACAAGACTGTCAGTCTGTCTTCATCCTTGCAATTAACATCTCCTTTCAATTCATCTATTTACCTGTTATAACCCTCAAGTTCATACCAAAATTTAAAATGTTTTGAGGCATGAATAACCTGTTCTACAACTGACAAGCTATAGACAAACTGCTAGAATGGTATTTTTATGTAACTTAGCACAGAATTTATGTCTATGAACAAATATGCCCGTATGAAGTTTCCTTTCATCTCCCAACCCAAAGTCCAAGTTTTTGGATTACTTTAACAAGAAGTTACCTCTTAAATTATGCGAACAAGAGACTTCTCCTTAAATAATGGGAAGAAGAGACTTTTTGAGGATGTTATATTGCATGACAAAGACTTTTCTACCATTTCGTAAAACTGGTCACTGGTTTGCTGTTCAAAGAAGAAAACACGTGATCCAGGTACTCAAAAGGAGTGGAAGAAGGCTTTATTGTCAAATGGACTGTTTTTTAATGGCATGAGCTTTTCATGATCTTCATTTTTTTCCTGTGTTTTTTTAATGAAACATTTGCATGAAATGAACTTCAGAAATTATTTTCCTTAGCTGTATAAATTAAATTTAGCACTAATTTTACCACTAATCTTAACAATACATCTATTAAAAAATAAAATTGTTAAAACCATGTGAAAATATTTAAATAATTATATAAATTTATTAACTGTAGGACTGGTAAGAAAAAGGGGCAGATGGAGTGGCTGGACAAGCTCACATGGCTGGTTAAGTCCAAATACAAATCTCACGCTTTATCTGTGGGTAAAAGCTGCCTGAGGCAAATGTATCATCTAAGGTGAATTTCCCTAGGGTATGACCCAAGGATTACATCATTAAGGATCTCACTAGCTAGCTGAGTTTGCTCCTGCTGCTGAAACAGCTCCTGGCTGGATTAGCCACCCATCTAGATCTGCTTTGTGGTGTAGCGGTGGTGGGAAAACTGCCAGGATGTGCAGTGGTAAGCAAGTAATGAATGGGAAATAGAAGCGCTACATGGTACAATCAAACTAATTCACAGGGAGTAGAATAGAAAGAAGAGAAAAAAGGAGGACGAAAAAAAAATCTTCTGAGATGCTTCAAAATAATGAAGTTTTTAAAGGACAATTTTGCTAGACAAGTTTCTGTACAATTGAGTCATAGCCTTCTACTTTGAACACAACTTTCATTCTTTAAATTTACTAAGAAAGCGCACTGGACTAAGGTGTTATTTTGATCCTTAATAAAAGGAATTCCTTTTCTCTCTTTTCATTGTATGGATTATTTATCTGCTATCTAATAATTCATCAAAGCTGGAAACTATCGGTGGTAATAGGAAACAGTCTAGTTTTTAAGGGACTTCTGGTTGCTATGCCTATTTTCAATTAAACATTCCTAAATAAATATTAAACCTATTTAATCTGGGTCTATATCGGGGAAAACTACACTCTTCTTAACCCTACACATCACACCCTATACTCTTTCCTTCCTCCCATGCCATACACCTTACCCCTGAGGGTAACTTGAATATGCTTTTATCTAGTTTTATCAGACTGTTCCACAGCTGAGCACTCTGACTACGATATTGGATTCTGGATAAAGTTAGCTTTAAGTACTTGGAATAGCTATTTTCCAATATTGTTTATAGTAGTTGGTAGTAGCTTTGGGCAGTAACAGATGAATATTGTGAGAGACATGTGGTTACTCTTAGGAAAAATTAAAAAAATATTTTTAAAGGTATTTTTTTCTTTGTGGGTTAGCTTTCCCAGGTATTTGTATGATCAAGCTCTCCTCTGAGAAATGCTCATGCTAAGAATGAATCAGTCCAAAAAGCCTGGTTATGACTGAGGATTTGTGGAACTTTCATGGTACAGAGTCTTGCTAAGAAACTCATTAAATATAGGAAAATTTAACTTAAAATGAATTGAAGTTCATGAGAACAGAACAAAGTAGGTTTTAAGACTGTTAGTGTATAATTTACCCCTGCAAGGGGGCAGATCCTGAGATCCCTAGCCATGCAATTAACACAAGTGGGAAAAATTCTGCCTCCATTCTTCATAGCTCAGCACATGCACGTATATGACCATGGGAAAAAGAAAATTAAATTCAAATTCTGTAACCAGCCAATAAATCTTACATTAGCCTGGTGGGAACTATGATTCTGAGGCCTGTGAGCCAGAAAGAAAAAACTTTAGCATTTTCTATCATTTCCTAACCCACTTATCTTCCAACCCTCTCTGAGTGTTTCAAAGCCCTTGAGACAACATCAAGAACTTCTCCTGGTTTAGAGAATCCTATTCATCCAATCAAGGAAGAGGAATCACATGCTTGTAATTATGTGATTAATCACAACTGACCAGCGAAGATCCCATGCAGATCCAGAGTGCTGAACACTATGATGATCAATAAGCGAAACACATTGCAGTGAGCAAATATCACATAAGCCCAAATAACAAATTTAAAGAACTCAAGATCAGCTCATGAATATTTCATGAACTGAAGATGAAGCTGAGTTTGACAAATTATTATTTTTCCATTTCTGATAATAAGCATTTTCATTTTAGGTTTCATGAGAATTTTATCCCTGAACTGTAATAAAGTATTTTTGTGTTAAGAAATTTTGGGGAATTAATTCATTCATAATGCATGAAGAAGAGAAAAAATATTACTTGCCTTTGAGTTTGAAAAATAATTTCTCCTTTCTTTTAGTAGATAATTTCTTAAAATCACCTCTCCATGTCACTGTATCCCTGTCTCGAAATGAAAGCTAATTGATACATTGTTGTAAATACGTGATTATGGCATTAGTGAAAAGAAACATACTAAACTTTTGTACTTTTAAAAATTCCTTTGAAATAGACCTGATCTCAGTGTTGTCTTCTACACCGCTTGCAGTTCATACCACAAGGCTAAGATTTTCTCCATTCCTGCTTACTGCACCTTGTTAAATTGTTAAGTACTGCTGCCATTTTTGACCTTAACAACTTACTCATTTGAATTCTGGCAGGGTTGATCTCTGCTGAAAAATATGTTTGCTTAGAAATTGATGGCATGTTAAGGATGTAACAGTCTTTATATAGAAACCAGCTTTGAGAAGCTCCTGTTTCCTGAGCCTAATGGGAGCCAGAATACTCCAGATCTGGCGAGCCATGGATGGTGGTGCTGAATCCTCCTGTTGCTCTACTGCTTCTCAAGGTTGCATCGTAATCCTTTTTCTGCTTTCTATAACTTCCCCCTGATGTCCTGATCCCCAAGAGGGGAAACCCTTTCCATGTGTCCTTGTTCCACAGTGCTGTCTCCAAGCCAAGGCTCTTTCTGGTGAATATAGGAGAGTGCCCATTGCGCTCGCAGGATGTAACGCAGCCGAGTCCATGGCAGCAAATACTGTTCTTGCTGCGTATATGCAATTTAACGTATTCCTGACCCTTCTTTCTTCCGTGAATTCTACCAACTGCACATTTTCTTTTCAAATCCCAAGGTGTATTTTTTCCTGTTGCTTTTATTATGGAGACAATCTTCCTTTCTTTCCTTCCCCCCCTCAAAAAGCAATATTGGCTTGACCTGGCCATCTATAACTTGGGACGAAAGTTAGATAAAACTGGCCTATGATGTGTTTGCTTCCAACAACAGACTTGGTCATGCCATCACAGAAAAGATTACAGAGCAATGATTTGTGTAAAGAGAGAAATACCTTCTACAGGGCTGCTTATGAATGTCTTAAAACAAAAGCTATACAATCAAGGGCAATGAATAGTTGTTTTCATCTCAATTTTGTTTTATGCTGTTCTTTGATCTAACATGAAAATCATTACAATTTATGAGATAAGGCAGCAGACAAGACCCCGGGGAGTTCTTCGTTATGTAACGCTACATCCAATTCATTATTTTGTGACTCTCTTCCTCAAATAGCTTTCTGAAAGATCAAGTTAGTCAAAGCTACCGTGGGTTTTTAGCTTTGCTAAAATCTACCGTATTACATGCTCAGTGAATTTCCACAGCTTTTGTTTGAGTCACTGACAGCACCTGTCATTTGCCTTTTTATGTCTTGAAAGCTGCTGGTGGCAGCATAATCAAAGATGCTGAGTAAAACTATATATCCCGGAGCAGTGGCCCATAAAAGAAGGCTACTTATATTTTAGCATAGACTGTATGTGTCATAACCTGTAGTTTTGTGTTTTTTTTTTTTTTCTTGTATGTATCAACATTTTATTGCACAATTGGGTGTCTGGGTGAGTTAGTAACAAAGAAGTGCTGTTAAGGTAGAAAATGGAACTAAACCTTTATGCTTCCTTTTTTTATAGAAAGGAGGGGAAAAATATTTGCTTCGCCAATTGAGTATTATAACCAAATCAAGAGTCGACCATCTCTTTCAAGATGTTAGCAAAATGTTAATGTTAAGACTCATTACTTACATCCAAGTTCTCAGTAGTTATAAAAGTGCCAAGTTTAAGGGCCTGGTGTTTCCACTACGGCAGAAAATCACAGCTCTCCCATCTACTTATAGTTTTACCTAGGAAAATAATTTTTACGTCTCCTCAAAAAAAAAAAAAAAAAAGTAGCATTATTTTTGACTTTGCAAAGGGAGAAGCTTGATATTTCATTCCTAAGCTTTTACTTTACTGTATAGGTTTTATTTGTATAATGAAACAGTCACAGAATAGAGACATCTTTGGATAAGAGACTTCTATTTCATCAACTCTCACTTCAGCCATGGTGAAGTTGTCCAGTACAGTGCTCACAGCACACGTCCCCCAAAAGATGTGGCAGGCGGGGTGGTCCTCTCCAGCCCTTCTGCCTGGGCAGCTGTGCAGAACAACAAAGCAGAGCAAACTTGTGCCCTATGCCCACCCTAAAATGGGAGAATGGCTCATTCCTTCAGAGGGCAGAGAGTAACATTCTTGTCAAAGTTTCCTAAAAAAGAGTTCTGCTCTCTGCAGGTTTATGAGTATCATATTTTGCAGGCTGGCGCAGGTGCACGGGGAGCACCTTCATAGAATGATGGAGTGGTTTAGGTTGGAAGGGACCTTAAAGATCATCCAGTTCCAACCCCCCTGCCCTGGGCAGGGACACCTCCCACTAGACCAGGTTGCTCCAAGCCCCGTCCAACCTGGCCTTGAACACCTCCAGGGATGGGGCAGCCACAGCTTCTCTGGGCAACCTGGGCCAGGGTCTCACTACCCTCAGAGTAAAGAATTTCTTCCTGAGATCTCACCTAAATCTGTCCTCTTCCAGTTTGAAGTCATTACCCTTTGTCCTATCACTACACACCCTTGTAAAAAATCCTTCTCCAGCTCTCTTGTAGGCCCCTTTCAGATACTGGAAGGCTGCTCTAAGGTGTCCCCAGAGCCTTCTCTTCTCCAGTCTGAACAACCCCAACTCTCTCAGCCTGTCCTCACAGCAGAGGGGCTCGAACCTTTGCACATCTCGAGGGGAGAACTGGAGAAAGATTAGAACATTTTAGTAAAGTATGAAGTTGGGCTGTACCTAATGGTTGCCTTTTAAGAGAAATGCTTGCCTTTGGAGGGGAAATATTCAGTGAATTCAATGGAAATGCTGAAGTTAATGATTTGTCACATTCTAAGTATTCATGGGCAGGAAATGCTATATTTGTTAGAGCCAAAAAAGCATCTTAAGTCACCTGTCGTACATGGGTTGTATCATGAATTACTTTAGATTTCTTTTAGCTGAAAGTGAGTAATACACTTTTAAGAAATGAATCCTTGATAATATAATAGCCTTGTGTACTGCAGCCAAGACCATGCAGTTTTCTGTACATCTTCTGTGAACAGCAACCTCTATTAATTAAATGTCACATACTCTGAAGCTGTGAATGTGGGGTTTTTTTTTCCCACTCAGCTCTCATGATATCTTTGGACAGGAATATTCTTTGTGTTTTTATAACCAAAGTAGATTTTATGACCAGATTTTGCTAGCAGATTTATTCCTTCCATTCAAAGGATTATTTTTATTCTTGTGACTGGCCAGACGCGATTATGAGAGATGCACGTGCTAAACCCCTGCAGAATTCAGTGGGACTAGTTTCCTCTTCTGTGGCTTTCATAACTCACCCAATCAAATTCTGTAATAGGGATATAACTTTGTTGTGACCTCCTTTGAGACGTGAAATGTATTACGGGCTATCTTTTGATTACATACGACAAGCTTTTTTTTTTAATTCAGCTGCAGTAGAAGGTGTGAATGGAGGACAGCCCTGACCCTCAGGACATCAGAAGAAGAAGCTGGTACCTCCTAGCAGCAGTAACACCATATGATTTGAGTCAATAAACTACTATGTGTCTATGTGTGTTTCAAACCCAATCTGGATTTCCACCCACTGAGGTACTGTACATTTTATTTATGGGTTTACTCGCTTGGTTGTTTCAGAGGCAGGGGAAAAGAAAAGGCGGGGGGAAAAAAAAAAAAGGAAAAAAGTAGTATCCAGAGGATTCCTATACTGTGCCATTTGGGAAACATGGTACTTCAGGAATGTAGAGCATGATCTTAACGGGGTATAAAGCAGTATTTTCCAGTCTATTCCAACATGTTTTGATCCATGGGAGAACAGGTAACCCTTCACAGGAAATTCATAATTTGCATTATTCTTTTCCTATAGGATTTGAGAGGCTTAAAAATTCCTTTCAAAGCCTCTCCCATCAAATTCTGTCTTACTGGGGTGGGGGGAAATCTCTGCACATCTCAATGACATTCTCGGAGATGTTAATTTTTGCCACTTTATGCAGCAGCTAGAATCTGTGAATCTTTTGCAAGATTCATAAGGGACCATAGAATATCTCTAGGAAAAAAAAAAAAAAGAGAAGGAAAAGTAGGTTAGACTTGAAAGTTGTACAATATTCACAAAGGCTCTGAAAGATGCAAGCACCTGCATATTTCAAAACTGGCAGGAAATATAAGGTTTTGTCCCGTTTAACAGAACTAGTTGGAAAATAACTTAGGTTATGCTAAATCTGAGTAAAAATATGGGTAAGAATAAAACACTTTAACAAGAAACTGATGAATTTTTTTTTTTTTTTTAAAAACAAGGCCAACAATATCCTTTATTCATGATCTCCTTAGACCTTTCCTTTTTCGTGGTTAGTGTTAGTTTTTCATAATTATATTTTCTGTAAAAAGGTGCATATAGAAATCTCCTCAATAGGATAAGTTATGCTGCTTATCAGGACTGTTTCTAGGTTTTTGTTGTTGTGAAGTTTGTTTTCTTTTCCCTATGATAGACAGAAGCAAAGAGAAAGAGGCAAAACCTAATTTTTTAAAATTAAGAAACATAGTTCTGCTCAAGCTTTTCTGAGCCTTACTGTTCTTATTTCACAGCAAACACTTTCAAAGATAAACAGTGGGATGGCAGCATTGGTTGGGATTATCAGAAAAGCTTAAAGTTAGCCTATTTCTTCTTTTGACATAGTGAAAGGTTTATCAGTGGCGATATTAGGAAAAATTATCATAGGATGGTCGAGAGATTTTGAAAAATGCAGCTTATGACATGTTATTTAATGAATACATGCTTTTCTGTGCCAAATTCAAGTAATTTACCTCATCTCATGACAGAAATATTTAACCTGAAAACAAAATCATATAACAACTTTTTTCATGTCACTGGTTTAGCAATTGCAGTCAAGATGATGTTGGGGAAAAACCAAAGAGAAAGAAATGCAAAGTGTGCATTTAAAAAAAAAAAAGAATTGAGTTAATTGCTATCCCTATATTTCTGGGGTTTTTTAATTTTGGGGGTAGGAACCCTCTATGGAGAAGGGTTAAATACGAGTAAGAATAAAAAATGATGGTGAAGATAATACAAAATAATTCTGACAGTTCTACTTGAAAAACGTGTCTTTAAACATCCCTATTTATAAGTCTGGAATACTGTTGAACTGGAGGTCCTCATTCAAATATGCAATGACAACGTGCTAGAGGTGGGTTTTTTTTTCCTTCCCCTAAAAGTGAACATGGCTCCCATATGCTCTCTGCTGAGGTGCACATGTTTTCCGATATCTACTTCTGCGGAGTGAGAAGAAACACAGATTTGCCCTGAGATAGTTCTTACGTCTTCAAAACAGTGAATAATTGATGGAAGACCTATGCTCAACTCACAATGGGAGTACAATTGTTTGAAGGGTTGAAACATTTAGGTTTAAAATACTGGTCATATAAATGCAGAAAGACAGACAAATAAATTAATACAAGCTGTCTGAGTCCCCCCGTAAAGGGCAGGGTAGCCTGCAGGGCACAGAAGCTGCCAGCCAGCCCCAGATTCCCCACGCTGAAGAGCAGTCCTGCCCTGGTGCAAGGCGTGAGATGGATGTGAAGGTCCGGGTTAGGGATGGTAACGTGCTGCAAAGACATCTTTTGTATGAGGAGGAATTCTCTGATCGTCCTTTGCAAATATCTCTTTGAATGACTAGACACTCCCTTAGATTACAGACTCGTTTCATCAAGTAATGATCAAGTCAAAATGAACCCTAGGATAGGTCTTGGGACTCAATGGTTGTCTTCTCACCACTGTTTAATTTAGAAATAGCCGTGCTTTACTCCGGATTCATTTTGTTCTTCTTTTCCTCTGTTGTAGTACTGAAGATAAATAAGTCCAACTGAAGCAAGTGTGGTTTATATACAAGGGATCATAAACCAAGTTTGAGGCAGAGAAAGTAAAATTTCACCCCTACAACTGCCAGGTGCAGTGACCGTGGTTCGAGGAAAGGGGCACTGAGGTTGCCAGGGGTGGCTGAGAGTCCGTGGTAGCAGTTTCTTTTCAAGTAGAATGAAAAGGGCAAATTCTGTGCCCTTGCCACAAGCAACTACAGCTACTTCCACTGTTTGGTGGAAGCTTCTACCTATTGATCAATAATGCCAGGTGGCTACACCAAGTAGCAAGTACTCTTCTTGGTAGAGTGATCCTTTCCTGGGTACCAGCCATCAGTAAGACCATTTTAAATGTGTCACCTTCCACCATATGCTCCTCTAGGAATAACTTAAAAACAAAACAAAAAAATCTTTAAAACGTAATGCTTAAAAAATAAGATCTTCACTCCTTAATTTGACAGTTTGCAAAACATGGCATTTGTGAGAATCTGGCACAACAATTGTCAGAGCATCTCCATCAATACGCGAATGGAAAACAACCTCCCTGGCAGCAGCGTGCACAGCTGTGTGTGCCCACTCAAAACGTAATGCTTAAAAAATAAGATCTTCACTCCTTAATTTGACAGTTTGCAAAACATGGCATTTGTGAGAATCTGGCACAACAATTGTCAGAGCATCTCCATCAATACGCGAATGGAAAACAACCTCCCTGGCAGCAGCGTGCACAGCTGTGTGTGCCCACTCCCTCCCGCTTCTTCCTACCATGTGGTGCTTTTTTTAGTCTGAACTGTTTGTGTGATTAGAGGGGGGGAGGGGGGGGATGTACGATTAGAAATGTCTTATAAAAAAAGAAAAGACCTTTAAATGCAGCTAATGTTTCTGCAAAATAACTCTTCACAAACTTGGCAGTTGCTTTAAAAAAAAAAAATTAAAAAAAAATCAGCAACCTGCCATCTGGAAATACTGTACGATAACGTGGTACATGGATGTGGGTAGAAGGGCTAATACCAGCTAAAGCATCTCTTCTCTGCTTCTCGTCAGCCTCTCCTTGGTTGCAGGTGGGATAGCGCGCAGAACTTGCAGATCCCTTTTTCGTTGTGGACAGCCTGCCGTGAAACATAACGTGTGTTCGAGGTAACAGGGAGACTCTTGTCTATCAGGGTAGGGATTTTTATTTTTTTTTTTTTTTAACAGCACTGTTTAGGAAGCTCGGACCCACCTGCTGGGAACAGGGGTAAATTTCGAAAAACATCAGTAGGTGTAGAAGATAGGTTGTAACAGAGCTGAACCCTCCCTGTCCTGCTAAGGTGAGGCAGAGCGTTTCCAGCGAGGACAGACTCAAGACACAGAGCAAAACAATTTCATCCGCTCTCTCCTGGGTGGTGGCGTGGGCATACACTCCAGCTAGTGCCGCCTCATCGTAGAGCTGTGTGTGAACGACAAAAGAATGAAACGTTTAAAAAAGAATTGTTTCTGCGTGGTAAACTATTAAGCTTTGCTCTTTCTACAGAATAACTCCAAGGAGGCTGAACAACCCCTGGGGCAGGTCCAGTCAGCCTCGGTCTGCCATCATCCACGGTGGAAAGCAGGGTGAGGGCAGGGGACAGTATGGCTTTTTTTTTATGAGCAAAGCTAGAAACAAGAAGTTCACTGGCAGGAATTGGAAATTCCTATTTGGTATACGATGGTTTTGCTTTTTTTAGGTTTATGCTCTAAAAACAATTCCTGTTCTTGCTCCAGTTCATTTTTCCCTGCTCTAATTCATCTGAGGTTCCTGCCCATGTCTGTAATGATCCTATCTTTAAAAGGCATCGGGAACTTTTTAAATGTTCATTGGGGCATAAAGCTGCCTGGCTTTGGCTGGATTGATTCTTCTCCTGGCTCTTCTGCTATGCTGTGACCAGCTTTCACATCCTGCCTTTATTTTAAAAATCAGCGTTTAAAGAGGGATGCGCTGTAGGAGGGGCTGCCTACCCTAATCCTTGGCAGGCAGAAGAACCAGAGCCTTGGTCCATTTGCCTGAACGGCCACCAAATAGCAGAACAAGAGGTCAGCATCTCGGTCTGCTTTTGAGCTACAGGGCCTCAGGCGGGAGCAGCAGGTTGAAGAATCGTGCAGAAAACCAGAAAATGCCTGCCAGGGTCTGAGCAGCAGGGGAGAGGAGAGCAACCAGGCCAAAGGGATCCGCAAATGGCACCGGGCGATTGCTCAAGCAGGAGCTGAGTCTTGCTTTGACCACTTCCACATCGCCAAGGGGGCTGCTCGCAGCCTGGACCTCCCCGAGGGAGTTCAATGCCACTCAGCCCCGGTTTTGAGTTTTCTTTTTACATTGAGTGCCTGGAGAAGAACGATAAATATCGTGAATGTACCACTTGCACGTTAATCTCCTTTTATTGTTCTGGCAAATTATGGTCAGGTTTCTTCAGAGGGTCTCAGCTACTGAATGAAAAGTTTTTATTCAGCTTAACAATTTACCCATTTGCAGAGTGGGTTCACCTGGGCTTCTGAGAATGTCATTACTGTGTTGCAGGTCTTTAGAAGGGAGAATAAATTAAAAGAAACACAGCCGAAATAAGATTAGGTTGCTTATGGCTGCACGAGCATCTTATATGCATTCCAATGCTAATTACAATGTTTCTTTTAATGTCATTTATTTGCATATCTTTTGGTATATTAAACAGCTTGCAAATTCTTAGCAGGCATTTGGAAACTATTATACATTATTACTTCCTTAAAATCGTAACACTTAAATCAGGTCACCCAGCTGTTTAGCATCTGATAACAAGATTAGAGGGATTGATTGCACTCTCTGTAAGACTGCAAATACCTATTAATCTAGGAGACTTTGGAAGTTAATCAAAATGATATCTTTCTTCTGAGAATGATATAAACAGTTGAAAATACTTTCATAATTTGCAATGGGTATTTTAGGCTCTAAGGTACATTATTCTTTTTGAATACTAATCTTTTTAGTTCTTACTGTAATTATTATAACTTTGCAGAGTAGATAGTTAATATTCCAAGTTTCTGCTATTTAGTATGTTGGAACTGTCCACGTTTTCATTAATTCCATCAATCAAACTTAACTCTCCTCCACCTCTAAGAAGTAATTATAATTATTTTTATGACCATATATATGCTAATGAAAGAACTATTTCATGACATTTTAATTAATTCTCAAAATGCTTATGGACTCAATGCTGACATTGCCTCAGAATGACTACTGCAAAGAAAAAAGTCACATTATAAAGTTATATCTAATTGGAATAAAGCAGGAAATATTGGCAAACACAATCAGAGCCATCTTATTTTTGTAATTCATTTAGCTTTAAATTCTCCTTTGTGTAATTATAAACTTCAATTTTTTTTGCTTTCAAGGTAGCTTAAATTTGCATTTTTTTGAAAACTTTTTGACACACAGGTGCTTTAAAATCTTTACTTTTCTACATCTTTTCTCTCCTTGTTCATTTGTTTGTTTCTTAAATTTATTGGTACAGTCTGGCTTCCATCCTCTGCCTTCACTGTAAGAAAACAAGTGAGGAAGCTCTGAAAATGGCAAAACACTTTTATGTAAATAGAAACAATATGTATTCAGCATTAGAACTGTGGTTTTCAAAGGTGTCTTAAGCCATTTCAATGTCCAGAGCAGAAATTGCGGAGGTAATTTAGAAGCACACTGGAAGTCAATAAAACATGTGTTTGAAAATCAATCGGATATTTTTGAAAACAGAATGAGTGGGAGGAAAGCTTCCAAATTTTTGATTCAGCTTTAAAATTCTGCCTTGTTTTCTTCCTGAAAAATCTCAGCCATAAGCATACGTTAAAATAAATGTTGTTTGATGTTTTAGAATCATAACTGACCGTCTAGTAATACAGGAGCCATTGATGGTGGTGTTATATGAGCCGATTTACTGAGGAATTGAGCTTTTGGAGAGCTGCAGAGAGGTGTTTGGGGAAGACACATCATGGTATTTGCAGATCTGAGGCCGGATAGAAATGCCTAAACAGCGATGAATGAATAGGTTGCACCTTCTGTCACTTTTTCATTGACCTCCCACAGGGACTGACTCTGAACCACCCTTGGAAGTGTCTTGAAACTTCTGCATCCCTCCCTTTGATCACACCACGTGATGGCAATGGACCTGGTGACTTGAACAAGTCCTTTGGCTCAGGTTGGATTCAAACTCTTCGGATCTTTTTCCTTTTCCAGCTAGGGCTAACCTCCCACTTTCTGCTCTGAATTCCTGCAGTCTCCCTCTGACGCATCTGTGTCTCAGGCAGCAGAGAAATTTCTGCCATAAGCCCGGGGAAACTTCAGAGAGTACAGGGACTTGACAAATATTTGCTTTATAATGGCAAACAACGTTGAACATTAAAGGTATGAAATATGGGCCAGTATTGGCAGAAGCAGTTTTCAAGTGAAAATCTTGCAAAACTAACAATGTCATTTCTCCTTCTACTCATCATTAGCAATTCCTTTGTCAGCATATGTTGTGTTCATTGGCCCTCTTCTGTCAAAACGGCATTAATGGCAAATGTATCGAGTTCAGCCATTTCCGTAGCACTGTAGTTCTTGTTCTCATGCATGAAAAGCGTCTAAAAAATATTGCAAATTGTTATGGTTTGGAGGAGGCAAGGAGACATTCATAAATATACGCTGGGCTTTGCAGATGTTTATTGCCCCAGGGCAGTCAGCAGGAGTTGAATTCTGGCCTTGCAGTGGTGGCACATGTGGTAGACCCCGTTTGGGCGTGGACTTTTCGACCATGCTGGTGTTGGGTCCCAAATGTGCAAGTTTCATTCCTTCCTGTGCAAATGTTGGCATGTTCAAGCAGCTCTGTCTCATCACCCCTTTCAGCACTGATGGCCCCTTCTGCAATAGCTTTGACAGAAATAAAATCTTGCTGTTCCAACTGTCTCAGAGCTGGTGACTGCCAGCCCAAAGGAGACACAGTCACCGCTTTATAGGATGAAACATCTTTATGTCTCTAGGACACTCAGATTTGATGTGCTTGTTTGCTTTGCTCACGTGTGTGATATGAGGTTTACATGAGCTATTTTTGGTGTCATCTCAATACAAGAAATATCAAGAGCTTTACTTGTTTTTGTCTGAGGATGACAGGCAGAAGTACTGCAGGTTGGAGCACATCTTGCTTGCTTACGTCTCTCCCTTCCCTTCCACTTAAATTTGTTCCTACTTTCCTCCCCTACACACACTTTTTAACTGAAAACAGCCCTTGAGCTTTTTCTGTGTGCAGCTTCTTGGGTCAATGAAAGGATATGAGCAAATGCTGCCCACTTGCCTGAACACTGAAATGAGTTTCGTAGAACTGGATCTTATTTTTTTTGTCAGTAATTAGTTCTAACCTAATGAAACTCCTGTAGGAATCATTATTTTAGAAAACCTAAAGTCTGGTCCCAGATATATACCTTTATACCGTGTACTAGAGCTTTCTCTGAGGTACTCAACATCTATTGCTTCAACCAAATTCTGAAAAAAGTAAAATAAATAAAAATTTATCTGCGGAAGTTTACAGGTTCTATGCATCAGAACTTATGTTTTGGAACTTAGCCACTTCAAAGTATTGAGGCAATCATGAGATATATTTGAACTTTGTGCTTTTTATGTCCTTCTTAAGTTTTCTCAATTTTTTCCAAAAGTGGTGGAAACCAATTGGGTTTGAAGCAGATATGTTAAAGAAAGGAGTAGCAGGTATAGGGCTTTGGGAAGCAGTGCGGACTTTCAAACTAGACTGTAGAACAGTGTCCAAGGCTGTTGTATGTCAACTTCAGCATAGGAGCTGGATCAAGATCTCTTGTACAAACGCCTCTGCCTTCCTTTCCTGATGAGGCTGTGAACACAGAACAGATTTCCTTTGATCCTGATGGCTCAAAGCCTTCCAAAACACCAGGCGAAGGGGGCTGGAGGTCTTTCATGGTGTACGGACCGTCCAGAAATTTGCCTTGGTGGCACCATGAAGAGAAGGAGTGTCAGCAGGATAGTTTAGTCATGCTACCCCTAACCAAACTGTCTTAAATGGTAATGTCAATAATGATTCCATTCTGGTTTGTGCAGTGGCTGGTTTTTTACTTCCTACCACTAAAACTTTTCCTTTTTCTTTTCCAAGGACAATTAATGCTGCGAAGTTGAATATTTTTCTTTTTGAATCACAGTGGGTATAAACACTGTTTTTTCGGGAGTTCTCAATAGCTGCTACTTTTATCAAAAAGAACCAGAAAAAAAAAATCTTGGTGTTTTATTGACTGATACTTGAGTATTTTATGATGGCAGCAGAGAAAAAAAATCAACAGCAATTGTTCAGGTGAGCATTTTGCGTGAGACTACTCTTCATCACACAGTTTGTGTTTAAGCAGAAGACAAATTTCCCATGCTTTGATCCAGAGCTGTGTCAAAACTGCTCAGCACGCTGAGCCCCCACGTCAGATACGTAGGTCAGACAAGTACTATATGAACAGAGGAAGGGTAAGTCGGTGGAAATGAACCCTCCTGAGAAGTAGGTTTTGCTGTATCTCTGTTATGGAGATAATGGATCCACGAATATTGCACCCCTTCTAAAACCTGTATCCTGTCCACCTTCATGTCCTACCTGCCCTCTCTGGGGCAGCAGTACTGCGATTCTGGCAATGCAGACCAGATATTGGGACAAGTTTGGGATTAGTCAAGAAATGACTGGTCATATACAACAGTATATCTATAAATAGCCTCACAACCAACCTCTGTTCCTTTTGTAACAATGCTAATCTAAAATATGTTATACTTAAATGTATTCGTTTCTGGAAAATCTGTGGTATTAAAAATGTAAATGAATGTTTTAATGGATGGAAACAAATGACTTCTAATGTACTATATGAACTTCTGCTTCCTGAAAACTGAATGTGATTGAGACTTTGAAAAAAAAGACAGTGATATATAGATAGATGTTATTTAATGGCTTTGAATAGAAGATAAGTTTACACCTTGGAGAATTATGTAGATTTCTGTCTAAATTTCATACTGCTGTGTAGTACACAAAGCAGTGTATGTAAAACCACTTTGAAAACCTATCAGAAAATACAAAGGTTAAGTAGGTACAATAAATAATATTAATGTGATAGTAGAGTAACTGATGCTGAAACTGGAGGGATATGTGCATGGTATTATAATTAAATTTCTGAGAATTGCAATGCAGGTGGCAAATGCTTTCATTGGACTCAGCGTGCTGCAGAAAGCCGCTAAGACTCATAAACACACACACAACTCTTTATAATTAAAAAAATCTGCCCATCTAAAACTAATTCTGTGTTCAAAACTTTGGGCGGTAAGCATGTAAGCAAATTGGTATTTTTCTGTCATATTTTGATTCCTGAAGTGTCGCTCTAGAAAGTGTCTCCGAGCTTAATTTCCTTTCAACCAGCCCTCACGGTACTGTGTTATATCAAAGATGGGGTTTTAAACTTGAGTTCGGAGTTCCGTGTTCTGGTGGAAGCACTTATAAGTATACGTATCTATACATCCCTTCAACCATCTCCACCCACCCTGTCCCGCGGTTTCACAACAGTGATCCCATGCAAGAGATTAAGTCAAATTAATAATTGTTTCCAGAGCTGAATTTTAGGGTGGAATGAAATGACTCTTGATTTCATTCCTGTGACCTGATCGTGCAGACTCAATGCATGAAGCAACATTTATGTTTGAACTTGTGCCAGACCCCATTACTAAAATGTTTTTCTTTCTGATTGCCTTCTCCTTTTCCCTGTAATGTTACGGGGGAAAAAAGAAAATATTTCTATTACCATATTTTCTAGATAGCTGCTTCTGTGTTTTTTTCCTCTTTTTAGTAAAGCAAAAACTTTGTCACTGAAATAGTTTCAAGAAGGAGGGACTGTTTATATTCAGAAGGCAAGCTTTTTAAAAATAGCTTTTTCTGGGCTGTTTATAAATCTTTATCATTACTAAACTCCAGCAATCAAATAAGAACAGTTAAAACAGTTAGAAAAAATTGGCTCTCCAGCAACCTCAGTAGCNAAACAGTTAAAACAGTTCAAGAAAAAAATTGGCTCTCCAGCAACCTCAGTAGCTTTAATGATCTGGTAAAAGACCAAACAAATAGACATAATTAGCATAAAAAAGCTATTACATAGCTCATCCCATCTGAATTGTTTATGGGATAAAAATGAAAGTACTTAAAATCATCAGAGTTTTCCTTTGCTTTCAGACGCTCTCCTTTCCCACTGAGCTCATTGCAGCCATTAAGACTCTTACCCTGAGAAGGCCTCGATTAATGAAATCCATACTTCTCCCTTACTGGAGCAGTCTTAGTTCACTGATTTACCATCCCTGCTTTGGTACCTGATGACACCAATACTTGAGCGCACGTGTCTGAGTTGCAGGTGCACATCTGTCCATCACCAGCTATTCCTCATCATCATGCCCAAGTCTCTCAAAGTCTGCGCTAATAAAGTAGTTTGGATTTTATATGGGAATAACACAGTCTCTGGCACCTCCTCGTTTTCAATGTGAAAAATAATCCTAGGTGGAAAAAAATGTTTATGGCTTTTTAGAGTTTATAATATCTTTTCTGTTTTATTTTAGGTTCATCTATTTCAGAGGACCAAATTAGATCTGGAGTTTTCAGCTGGGCATGGCAATTTGGGTTAAAGGAGGCACCACAGTTACGATGGTCACTGATGGTTGAAGATCTCTTCAAACAAGAGCAAAGCCATTGGGCTGTAGGTCCGTGCCAGCCTCCAAATCTGACCCTAGGGCTACCGGGGAAGCAAGGGACGTGCATGCCCACCACCAAAGGCTCG
This sequence comes from Burhinus bistriatus, assembly GCA_013397275.1. NCBI lineage: Eukaryota > Metazoa > Chordata > Aves > Charadriiformes > Burhinidae > Burhinus > Burhinus bistriatus. Next base: position 477,973 of record VYXH01006460.1, read on the forward strand.
GCTGGTCTGCTAGCAGGTGTTACTGGGACACGTTTCTTCCAACCCTCTGCTCCTTGAAGTAACGCAAGGTCTAGCGTAGTTAAGGCTTTGCCCCTAACTGTGGCCCGTAAGTATTTCTGTACCACCAATAAGGAGCAAAATCACTCTTAAAATATCTACTTGTACACTAACGTGCTTCCACTCAATTTCTCTTTCTCTAGTACTTACATGTTAAGTATGTAGAAAATTACACTAGTAGGGCAGACTTATAATGGCTAGATATTTATTTCTTTTTTTAATGATTTTGACAAATGTTTTAAGATTTGTTTCTTTTGTTTGTGGTTTTGGGTTTGGTGGTTTTTTGGTTTTTTTTTATATAAACCCTTGGTAAACTTGTGAAGCAAAGAACTTTGTACCCGATCTTTATTCATGCGGCATGTATGCTGTCACAGACAGATGCCTTCACACAGTTTTAAGGACAGGTTTCTTTCTGCTAGAGTGATTGATTTGCCCTATAAATCAGTTCCCACATAAAATTCACAAGGAACAAGCGACAGGTCATGAAGCAATGAACTGATGTTAAGAATTTGCTTCCTTGCTTGCATTTCTCTCTCCCCAATTCCAATCTGAACTGTTCTCATGCCCCCCCTCTAAAGACTGCACTTCATTTTAATCTCTAAGCGTGCTTGGTCTTGGGGGTGAATGAGCCCAACAAAGCAAAGGGGGAATAAATGCTAGGCAATCCTTGCACTTTTGAAAAGCCTGGTGCTTTTTACTGCCCCTGGGTGGAACCCTGGTATAAAGAAAAATCCTGTACTGTGTGTATCCTGGCTGCAGCCTTTATGCAGAATTTATTGTGAAGAAAACCCTAGGCAGATACACTAATGAAATAACATTTGCTGCTACTAAATTTAGGAAAAAATCAACGATTGCTGCATCGCATCAGTGAATTAAAGACAGAGTACTCGTGAAAAATATGAACTGCTTTTGTAAGTAAGAATAAACGGCACGTATATTGGTCTAATATATATAAAACTATATAAGTAACACACAAGTGGATTTTCCTTTTTTCAGTCTTGCCAAAAGGCCAGTTGGGACCAGGTTTCCATTTGCACCAGGCAGTGTCCAAAAAGATAATCTCTCCATTGAAGAGTTGGCAGTATAAATAGACAAGATAATATCCGATGGTTTCCAGATCACAAGTGGCAGAAGACATTACCGCCATGGTTTGAGGGATTGCAGTTTGTCAGATTCTCTGGGTGAAGTGAGCAGGGTCTTCGCTAGACAGAAGAAAAAAGGTAAGAAAGGGCAGAAACAGTGTGACAGGGTGAGAGAAGTGAGAGAAAAGGTGTTAGATAAGGTGAGGATGTACTTTCTTACTTCTGGTAGAATGGCTTTGAGAATAAGCATGAGCAGAAATAGGGAGCTGAGGGAGAGATCTGTGTAATCTGTTACCATCACAGTAATGTGAAACTGGGTTGGCAGCAGCAATCATAGCTGCCTGGAAGAAGAGAAGATATATTTTACTGAAACTTAGTGAAAGCAGAAGAGAAACAAACAGTAACATTGGAAAATTAACATTTTACTTTCTTTGATATTTGTGAATCTACCCACATCAACACATTTTATCATTATATCATTGTCTCACACGCGAGTTTCACTGCCTTGACAAGCACAATTTAAGATTTTTCTTTGTTTATTTGTTTCAAAAAATTTTCAGCTGTAAGACCAAATGCTACTTTGAGTTCGAAGTTTAGGCAATTGTTGTTGTTTTGGCTCTCATGGTGGGGAGCTGAACAGAACTGAGATGATGAAGTGCCTGAGATTGAGAGGGAAAGAGTCGACCATGGCAGATTTTCAGCCTCCTGATTACAAAGAGTATGGTTATGTTGTTTGATTAAGTATGAGAAGGAGATATTGAGATATTAACTTTAATTTTTCTTATGTGATTCACTCATATAATAATACCATGTGTTGTATTACTAGATGATCTCTAGAGGTCCCTTCCAATTCCCAAAATTCCGTGATTCCGTGATTATGTAAGGTACACGCATATACATATCCTGTAAGTACCTGGAACAGACACTATTGAACAGGTAAAATGATGGAAAAGGCTGAATTAAGAAAAAGGCACAGAAAATTTAGGAATTAAATTGGACCACTTACGTCAGATTTGGTTCTAGGAGGAGTTGCATGGCATAGCCATGAAGTACAAGACCACGGAAGACCTCTTTGAAATGCAGGCATACTAGACAAATCTAAAACAATTCATTTTTTTCCCCTCTCCTTCCTCTTTAAAAGGAAAAAACAAAAGGCCTCATTTTGGTAAAAATGTTTCATCTTGTGGTCTGAAATACTTTGCTCTGTTAGTCTTCAAGGTTGTTCACAATGCCAAATAATTTATTTGGGCTCCAGTTGGAATTTAGTGGTGCACTTGGTGTATATGAGATGAGAATTTTGTGTTAGCTGAGATTTATATGCATTTGTGTTTATTTCTGGGTTTGTTTTTAACTTGTGTCAGGTATACCTAAAGTGCCAGGTCAACAAACTTCTAATTGCCTTGCAAAACCAAAGAATTAGGTTATAATAATCATCATCCTTTGCAGATCAGTGAAGGAATAGGAAAAGAGAAAGAAGGGCCTTGAGAGGTTTGCACTGGTGTAAATATCAAATCAAAATGAACTCAAGAAGTCCCCTAAATCATGAACTGTGCTCCTGGATTTTGGGCAAAAGTCCTAGAAGCTAAGAGCATCATAACTCACTTTTAGGTGAGTTGTGTTCATTTGTTTAGCTGAGCATCTGGCCGATAACATTTCTTATCAGCAAAAACATGATTTTCTTGAAGTTAAGGTGTTTTTGCAATCGTTTCCTATGGGGTTGGTATTCCACATTTTCACCTCAGAGATATTAATAGTTTGCATAATGTCTGACAGCAACTTTCCTTTTTCAAGATGTAGAGAAAAGAAGGGTAGTGATTACGGAAGATAAACAGAGGCAGTAAAGATTAGTGAAAATGGTTGATAAATGGGGTAGGGAATCGGAACAAATTTGAGACACAAAAAGGCAGAAACAAATCTTCAAATTTAGAGTTCTGTCCTCGGAAAGTCCCTGCCTGTCAAATATGCGGAACTAAATTATGAAAATCTTGGCATTTGATATTTCACAACGACAGCTATGACATTCATGAGACGTATGCTGCTAAGTCATTGCCCACGGCAGGTTTATACAGCGTGTACGGCTTCTCCAGGAAAGGGGCAGCACCCTTGAATATATTTTAGAGCCTACAGAACGCACCGATGGTTCCGTCTGTTTTCTAGGACAGTCAGAAATCACGGGTGCTCACACCATGTAGCACAGAGGTACCCTTTTTGTAATGCACATAGTCTGGGTGCCAGTTGTGTCACTTGGGTACAGGCGGAAAAAACAGTTTTAGGTAGCTGAACATTTATCTCAGAAGGTCAACAGTTTAAAGTCAGCACTTTACGTAGGGCACTCTCAAAAATTGGATCTGCCTCGTTCGACATCAGTGACAAAAGTCCTGTTGATTTCAGCGGAGCTGCATTTCATCCACACACTCCTGGTGCCTTACTATGCCCTTCTTATACTTGCGCTGTGTTTTCAGAAAATGCATAAAATACTGCATTTTTTTTTCTCCTTTAAAGCTCTCTTTTTCATAATTACTATAAAAGCAATATGAAGACAAGTTGGCTACTTATAGACTCATACCCCAACTCATCATGTTAATACTTTTCATTCATTATTTCCTGTATTTATTTGCCTGTCTACACTTGACTGTTATTTTTTGTGTAGACCGAAAGCTTTGCTTATTCGCTTTGTACAGCACCTGGCACAATTGATTCCTTTTCCTAGAGAAGAGCTTCTAGCTTTTTCAATAGTTTGTTGTTTGTTTTTGGTGTTTTGTTTTTTTTTTTAAAATAAAAGCTTAGTCATCTTTTGGAGACAGAAGTAGACAATATTATAATAAAAAAATTCCTTTAGCAAGATTAACATATATATGTGTATCATTTTTTATTAAGACCTTTGAATTTGGAAATAACTAATGAGCTAAAATAGTATAATCCTTTATTATAGGGATTCTTTTTCTCTCATTAGTTTATAGAAGAAAATAACTAAAAGGTGAGAAAAATTTCAAATGTCCTAAGATGATATAAGGTGGATCCTGTATTTATTTTTTGAGTCACAATATTTAAATGTCAAGTGTCCCTAGGAGAAATAAATTATTCATTATAATTAGAAAATGTAATTTTTAAAAAATCATTTATTGGTGACCAAGCAGCATATTCAGTGAGAATGTTTCTTCTTTTGTGCAATAGCTGTGTACTTTGAGATAATGTTCTAATTAACCTAATTGCAGCTACTGTATTGAACTGTAGGTTGAGATCCAAAGTGTCATGGCAACTAGCAGAAAAGCTCTGCAAGCCCTTGCTTTCTCAGTATAGTCTCAAAAATAGCTCTTTATTATAGGAAATAAGGAGGTAAATCTCCTTAACAAGATAAAGCTTGAACCAAGAAAGAATTTTCCCCTTTGCACTTGATGGTAAAGCATAAATTAAGCATTTCTGCTTCAATTTAATTAGCATAAGCCATCATAATAATGTACCCCATAAGTGTTTGCTTTTCCCGTCTAGAGCAAACCTCCTGTGCTCAGGAGATTTACTGTAAATCATTGAATATTAATTTCTTGGATTTTATTGAAGAACATTTTACACAGTCAGCTTAGGAGAGAGAACAATCATTTTCTTTCCCTTGCAGGAAAGATCTTATTTAATACTGTGATATTAACTAAAAGGAACTCCATGAAATGCTGCTCCAGTTTTACGATCTTGCTAAACTCTGGAGACTGTTGGAAGTGGGAATTTCAGAAAATAGGAAGTGTATATTTTAAATATGTCTCACTCAAGTGTCTGATAGTATTATGTCTCTCTGTTCATTGCAGCTCATGTAATCTTTCATTTCATTAACAATTGTAATGCTAATTAGAAAATTGCTTCTCAGTTTAATTCATAGAAATATACGATTCCATACAGGCTGAGTAATGATTGCAAAACTGTAATAAATTCAGAAGAGAGCTTTGCTTGAATAAAGATCACAGGATGAGTCTAATAAATGATGTAACTGTAAAACATAATGGATTGGAGTCTACTTACACCCTGGTGCTCTGGTAATATCATCAAACAAAGCAAAGATTTTTACTGTATGTGCTATTTCCCATAAATTAGCAGTCTTGTCTAATATATACAGCTTTTCCTCCACATCTTTTTTTTTTTTTTTTTTTTTTCTTTTTTCTCCATGAGAAGTAAAGTTCATGTATACTGGATTTCATTTCAACTGACTACTTATGTCTGTGCTTTCTGGAGATCTTAAAATAGTGTTCCAACAAATTATAATTTCATGAGCTTTTTATACTCCCTGTCATTAACTATCTGATTTTTGGAAACAAATATTTACACTTTCCATTTGGTTTTCATATGCTTGCCTGGGAAAGGGGGCAGCTGGGAGCAGCCTGCTGCCAGGGTCGCTCTTGTTCTCCAGGAATGGTTCCGTCTTGCTCTGCACTGCAGCCCTAATGGGACACAGGGCTTGACCTGAACCAATTACGGGAACTTTCTGTTTCCGAACACCACTTTCCCATGCATCCCGCTTCCCAATGTGTCTAACATTCTTCCTTTCACAGAGAAAAGCTTTCATAAAAATACATCTTTAACCCATGAGTTTGCATTGAGTAGCTGGAAAGTATAGACCTGAAAAAGAAACGCTAAGATCTAGAATCCTTTCTTGCCTCCCCTAAAATCCAGACCAAATAGCAATTTTTGAGAAAAGGAAAACAATAGTTTATAGTTAACACTGATACTGGCTTCCTAGGAAACACGGGATGGGATAAACCATAAGAAATTGTCCCTTGTTTTCTGGAAAAATCAACAGGTCCATAACTAGAAGGAAGGAATATCTGTTGTTGTGGCAGATTTTAGTAAAGTAAGGGCCAAATATTTATCCTGGTGTTCCAATAGTTATCCACAAAACACATATTTGGAAGGTTTTTGGTAATGGCATTTCATATCCAAGCATTTGATATGCAGAAACGAGTACCTGAATCAGAGCGGTGAATCTCCAACTCTGCCATCGGTACGCGCAAATGTAACTTCTCTGCACAATTTTGTAGTCATAAACATTTACGTTTGCAAATTAAAGCTGGTCAGGAGGTAAATCCAACTAAAATACAAACGCAGAAGTGGTGACCGATGCAACACGCGGTCTGGTCGACTGCACTTCATTTCCTTTGTGAGGCTTCAGGCAGTTAAAGCAAATCCCACACTGAAAAGTCACCGCTGCTTCTGACTGGCGGAAAGCAGGAACACTAGTTCCAGCTTTTATGAGGTCTGATACAAATCTCAAGGAATTGTCCATGAATGAAATGATTTGCAGTCTCCAAAGTCCTCTTATTTTGCTTTAAATTAAACCAGTACCTATTTCTAGACTTTTTTTCTTTTATACCTAGGCATAAATGTTTTCTCTAAACAGTTTTAAGTACTTAAGAGTATGTAATTTTATACTTTCTAAGCCCCTTTCTGTAAGGAAAAGAACATAAGAGGTCTACAGAGATTAAGGCCTCAATTTAAAAGTAATCAAATACTCGTTTTTCCATGAATATTTAGACCAGTGACTTGCCAGAAGTCACACCTGTATCTGACAGATTCCAGGCTTATTTTGCTTCAGTCAAGGACCATCATTTTCTCCTGTTCACGCTTCCGCATAGGATTTTTTTTTTTCATGCTCTGGCTAGCCAGTATAATATAGAAATGTGCCTGCTGCCGCTGCTCTGAGCAGGGGCAGAAACAAAAATTTCAGATTCCAGAGCAGCAGGATAACTGATCACACCACTGAACTTCTTATCGCCGTCACTCTGCAGTCCTCAGCAGCAAACATGGATTCGGGGAGAGGGATTCACAGAAACAGCATTTTATATCTAGCGAAAGGCTGCAGAGTTTTGAAACTAAGTCGTATTGCAAAGCTGATTTTGCAGGTTGTCAAATACAATGTCCTTAAGCTATATTCAGCTAGTTCTAGTTTACAACTGGAGGCTTTCCTTCTTTTTATCCTGAGATACAGTTTTAAGTAACAACAAAAAGCACAATTTAACTGGGCGAAATTTGAAATTTATTTGTTTTTTAATGCAAAGAAAATTTTTTACTTTTTTTTAAAAAAATCCTCACCTTCTTTGCCAATAGGTGTTATTAGATCTTCAGTTTCTGTGGTGTTCCTACATGTGTTGAGGTATTGCATTGTCTCCAGCTGCTGGGAGCTCTTTTCTTCCTAACAAATGTCAAGAGCTGTTTTGCTAATTCTTCTCCTACATGTCATCCTTCCTCATTTATTCTCCCCATGACAATGACATCTTTTCCAGAGACGCTTCCCCCCAAGCTGTCACCTTATTTATCTCTTCCTCTCTCTTGCCTTGAGGAACATGATAAGTGCGAGGACAGTGCAGAGGGTTTCTCATTTGTTTACATTTGTTTAATCTGCTTGGAAGAGTTGTGCAGGTCTGGCCAAAGCAGGTACAAATCTCCCTATTTATTTATTTTTTTTTTTTAAAATAAAGCTATTTTTCTTAAACATACATGTAATGTTATAATGATTAAATAAAATTATTTTGTGACTATAGGGTCTTTTATGACTTTCCAGTCTGACCTCTAAATAGCGCACCCAAGTTTTCTCCATGTCCATCACGCTGTTGAGCTACACCCGACCTTTCACAAAAGTGCCTAATGTTGACTTAAATAATTCAAGTAATGAAAAACCTTTAACATACCCAAACAAATTGACAACTAAGAACTGCTGCTATTGAGACTGCATACCTTTAAATTCCCCTCCCCCAAAATGTTTTCGGCTTCTTATAGAGTTTTCTAGAAACAGTGGCTTTTGTCAGGTTTTTCCACAAAGTTTGTGTTAAGGTGAACACCTATTCTCTTTCTAGATTTCCTCTTGTAATAATTTCTACTGTTATGAGAGTTTCTGCTGCTGCTGTTTTTAATCTTTCTTATTCCTATTTCTCTCTCAGGAGAAAACATGATTGTTCTCTGGCCTGTTTCTCCCTTGCACGCTCACCTTTCTTTAAATAAATATTTGCTAATCACTTCTTCTTTCATTAGTGTCCGAGATAGCTGTTGTAAGCTGTTTTAATACATACTCCAAATGCAAGAAAATAAACATTAATGCACACTCAATTTTCTTCAAAGGTCATGAAGGATCCAGTGAAAGTTGATGGGAGATGGGTGTATAATTTAACTATCTTGAAAATCCTGGCCACAGGCAATATTATTATCTATTAAGATGCAGTAGCATGAGTCAGACTCTTTCCACCACACAGAAAGATTTCTTTTGCTAACCCAAAGAACACAGTAAAAAAAGCAACCAGTAAAAGGAAAAAAAAAAACAGAAGAAAGGATCTCAAATCCTATCTTGGTGTATACGAGCTCAGAGACAACAACAGCTCTGAAGATATAATGATTTGTACTAGACGAGAAATAACTCAGGTTAACGAAACGTCAAAAAAAGGAAGAAGAAATGGACTTCATAATATTCAAATAGATATTTTTAAAGGAAATAAAATTTATCTAGTACAAGGAAAGAATATCAATACAATTAGGAGGAGACGGCAATTGGAGGAGCGGAAAGAGAATGGCAAAAGGAAAATATGAGAAAGGGCGAGAATAAATATCTAGATGTATTTTACACTGAAATGCACAGATTTATCATATGTTCTTATCTCCTCCATTACCGCTAGAAATACTGCCAAAGCTCCAGAAGTGCAATTAAATAATTCTTCACTTAAAATGTTACCTTCTAAAAAGATGTTGTTTTGCACATGCATTTAAATCAGTTTGCAATATTGTTGGAAGCAGGCTTTTGTCACTAAGTTTTTTAATATTTCACATGCAAAATTATTTTTTCAAGCGATGTTTGCCACTGTGTCGTGCAATCAAAGATCATACCAGTTAAACAAGTATTTCTTGAAATCCTTGGCGTGTGTTTTGTATGCTAGCGATGACTCAGTTTGCACATGCTCGTGAGGACTACGTTGCAACGGTGCCATTAACCGTCTCACAGTGTCTCTCTGAAGTTCTTGTTTGGCTTCGTCAGGTCAATGAGAGGGCTGATCTGTTTGATATCAGCTTCACTGCACCTCTTCATTGATGTTGCTGCCTGAAGAAGTCTCGTGACAGTAGAATGCCTTGAAGATGCACGTTATCTAAACTCGGTCCTCTGAAGCATTAATTCATGTTTCTCACAGAGGTGCTGAACAGGTGGGGTTTTTTTCCCTGTAAAATAAGTAGTGTGCCAAGAAAAAGTATTTCCACGCTGCATTGAAAGATCACCTAACGTTGTTAAGTGCTACTGCAAGGACTGGGAAGTCTGTCTCACTTGTGAAAATGTAAGGAATATCAATCTGCTGAGTTTTACAGATCAGCTTTAAAAAGGGAATTCATGATGTTTCTGCTTACGGACCGAGTAATCCTAAACAGAGATCCAAGATTCAAAACCTGTTCCCCAGTGTTGCATCCTACCTACACATGCTGTCTTAGGTATTAAATGGAGTTCTGGCTTATGGAAAAAATAAATCTAGATGTTTTCTATTTGTTTGAAAAATATTTTCCATGGTGGCTGTGAAAAATACACATTCCTAGTTATAATGGGTTTACATTGCTTATATACAGCTAGTTTTATTTCTCATATTCAAGGAAGCACAATCTGTTTCAGTTCTAAGGAATAGTCTAACTGCCTGAATACCTCTAGCAAAAACTTAGAAGATCAGCATTTCATTAATTTTCCCCAAAATACTACCTGAGTCCTGTATAACGAGTCTAGAAGCGAGGTTTCAAAGTCAAGGACCCTTCAAGGACATCCAGAAACTAGCTTTATGTGATTAAAAGGGTTTACCTAGTTTCCCAGCTGATTCACAATCCACGTAATTCAAAGACAGTCATTCCGTGAAGGTTCAGCAATGAAAAATTTCCTTCTCTAGGACTCTGAAATGTTTTGTTCTGGTGTGTTCCAAGAGAGAGTCTGTGGAAATCTAAGTTTTTTCTTAAAGAAAAAGAAAAAGAAAAAAAATCCAACCGTAAAACCACACATACACACACAAAAACAAACCACTCTTTTTTAAATAAAAAAAAAAAATCCATTTTTCTTTTATGGTTATGTTGAAAACAGTCAGCTACCTCTTTTCAGCAAGAGAATCAAAAAATTTCATTTATCTATCCATTTACCAATGTTTAATCATTAACATCTATTTGAAAAAAAAAAAAAGCCTTGAAGTTGGGATGGTCTAAAAGTACTTTGGGATGACCTATAAGACCAGCAGAGTGGTCAAGGACATCATTATAACAATGTTTGAAACGTATCTTTATCCATATAGCGATTTCCCCAAAACAGTATTTTGTGGGGAAATTTCAATTTTCCAGCACTGAGTGAATTACCCCATCCCTCAGATTCTCCACAGAGGTTTGCATTGCACAGGCTTGTCAACCTGCAGATTTTGTAAGTGCAATTCTAATGTCATATTTACAAAATAAACTCAACCCAATCTTCACATTTTGAGGTAAGGAGAGAGATTTTAGTGCCTTTTAAACAACTGGGGAAGGTGAGAAACAGCAGCAATCATAGGAATATGAAGCGCTGAAATATACAATTAGAAGAGGTGTCTAAAAACTTAATTGAACAATGACATGCTGTCACCAGCAGCTTAAATGCAATCTCGTAATGACATTTGCTATAAACCATGTCAAAATGAAAAATAGGTGTAAGCTGATGTGTGGAGTGTCTGAGATTTCTGTGCTGCTGATGGATATTCCTACAGAAGCAAAACAACTGACAGGAACATAAACTTCAGCGGTGATTACCCTATAATTAAATGGAAGCGATAAAGGATCAAGGTAATAAAACATGGAACAGGACCTATGAAATATGAACAAATGTTGACTCAATAATTGTGCTGAAAAAGTCCAAGATTTAGGCACAACAAGTGTAGTTGGCCGGTTGTCTCTGGTGCCAGATCAGTGGGCATTCTGTAAAATAAAGCAGTCAATTCCTATTTCCCCCACGTTCTTCCCCGTACTGTGTCACGTCGCATACAGGTTTATAGCTCCTTGGTAGTTGTGAAGGACCTTGGTAGTGCTTTTCCTAACATAGCACAACAGATCTCACCATCCCCACTGTGTTTTCCTGAACTTTCTCTGATTGTCACTGGGAACACGTACGTGCTTTTCCCCTGGCTGCCGGACTCCAGCCTAATCTTCAGTGTAACAGACCTCACATTATTTTAGGAGAGCACTCTCTGGTCTGTTTTAGTGCAGTCAACACAGTCAACCAAGTGCTGGGTTCTCAGCTCAGGAGCCCAGGATAAAAAGTATTTCTTCTCTCCCACACCCTTTGTCTTGCATGAGTTTTATTTCAGAGAAACCTGAATAGAGATACAAAAAAATTTAATGATGAAACCCAAAATACGATCCGTCTGCTTCAAACGCTTCAGGGTTTGAACAGGAGCGATCGAATGTTTTCTACTGTTTATTAATAGATAATAATAAACAGAATTTGTTAAATAACTTCAAGTAACATTCTTAGAAAAAAATTAGCATTTCTTTCATCAAACACATTTTCTATTATTTGCCAGCTCATAGAGTTAATTTTAATAAGTTGAAAGCAAGTAATACTAACAGTAAATAATTCACCCTAAATTCTGTATTGAATGCAGCCAACCCTTACTAATCCACATTTTGCTAATCCTCACACTTTATAACTCACACAAAAGAGTCTCTCCCTTCACCTCCTGTCTCTTTGCAAAGATTTAATATCATAATGTTTCAGTGACTTCTCAGACTGTTGGAATCTCATTATTTATACAGCATAAATAATTAAGCTAGACCCTCTTTTTGAAATTAAATGAGCCATGTATTTCTGAACCAGTTACCTTAGTTATAAATTGTGCCAAAAGCTGATCAGCTCTTACATGCAATTAAAGCGTTCTCTGACCTCTTGCAGTGAGGCTTCAAAATTAGGAAAGTCACCCAGGCAAGGACAAACCGTATGGGATGCAATACGGACAGCTTCTCTGTCTGCGGTATGGTGCTTAGACTTTTTTCCCCCGCTGTTTTCTTGGAAGATGGAAGTGACTAGTTTTGGTGAATAAGTGTCCAGGTAGTTCCGATGGCCACTCAGTCATTCACCGTCACACCCATTGGGACCCTTGTCACATGCCTGCCCCCGGTGGTATTTGTGGAAACACCAAATTTATTAGTAAGCAAATACTTTTCCCCTTGCTCTTACTTCCCAGTGGCAAGTCCACAAACGAACAGCGGGTCCAGCCAAAGCCGACGTGGAGATGCGTTCCAGGTAGCTGTGTGGTGCTCACATGGCCCAGGAGACACAAACCCCTTGTCAAGGGCCAACTGCTATGAAGGCGTCATGGATAGAGGGGTGTCCGTGTGATTGCGGGTGTTTTAAATAATTTGCTAAAATAATATTTTTAGTTTATCAGTAACACCATTTCCGTGTATGTTTTTAAAAGATTAAAAAAATGAGGATAGGGTATAACGAAGCCCTTTGGCCAAAAGGGCAGTACGTATGGCGGTACACAAGCAGGGTGTTTTGTTACGCAGGGAAAGTTTGGTAATTTAGATGCATGACTTGTTTTAAACCTCATAGAGTAATATTTGTTCTGAGTTACCTGAATAAATCTCTGTTTAATCCCTTGGTGATGACAGTCAGAATTTCTCAACTCTAAGCTTTATGCGTTAACACTTAACATTTGGAAATCCTGATTAGCAACACAGACAGTTGGAGGGGCAGAACCAAACCATAAACCAGGCTTTGGAAAGCTGTTTGTAGCAAAGACAGCTAAAGAAATAAAACATGCTTCCTTCACCACTCTTAGTGCAGCCACTTGGGCTGGCTATTTGGTGCCGAAAAATGCTTAAAAAATAAAAACACCTGTCCTAAAGGTGTTTAACATCTCACCGCCAACACTCATCAGTATACAGGATTGGGCATTAGCTGTGAATATTGAAGGTATGAATATGCTTCACTTGTGCAGACAAACCTCCAAATGAATTCAGTTTGGGTTACGTGCATGTAATTACAATGGCTTGGTCTCTTTATGTATGTGTTAGCCGAAAACAAATGAGATTTGTTTGATGTTTCACATTGCACCATGGATAAAAGATCTTGTAGCAAACAGCAAACCTCTTGCTTTGATCCTGCGTTGAAACACAGGAATGTAGACTAAGGTCTCAATCCAATTCTCAGACACAAGAAAACACTTCTGATCATAGCACTGGCTGAAGGATGGGTATATATCTTGGGCTTTTAATTAAAAAAAAAAAAAAAAAGACTGAGAAGAATCCATTTTTTCTTGTCTTAAGTAATTACTTTCTTGCATCATGATCAGCAGTGCACATTCTGCTGTCAAGAAAGCAGCTATAAAAACAACCACACAAAACTCAAACTCAGAATAACGTAACTCAGTGGTTGTTCCACCTAGAGGCTAGGAAAAAAGACCCCAACCTCTGTTGCAGATGATGTATTGCAATTAATCGGATAAAGACTGATACATTTAAAATTCAACAGAACAAAAGTGTAGATTGAGATTTTATTAACCATTTGGATGGAATCCTTGGTCTCTGCAGTAATAGTTGCACACTTTAGAAAGCAGAGACTGTAACAAAAATCACCTTATAAAAAGTGTTGAAACTTTAACAAAGCAGAAGACTATAGAAAGAAAAAAAAAACCCAAACACAAAAATCCTGTTACTTTTTTTTTTTTTTTCCAATGAAAACAGGATTAATCTTGAGAGTGTTTAAATTATCACTTATTGAGAAGTGGGAAAAACATGCTAAAGAGCAAAAAGGGTATCAGAAAAGATTACTAGACTATGTTATAGTTTTAGAAATAATGACTAAGTTAGAGAATGAATGTTTTCATTACCTTCAATTTATTTCAGTACACATATAAAATACCAAAATACATCCAAGATAGAATAACCTAATTATTCTGGGAGATCAATGGAAACTTTCTCCATCAGAGAGCTAATTTTTTTAGCTACCTTTGCCTTCTGGATAGTCAAATTAAACCCAAGAAATATATCACCAAAATAAATATTTTTGAATTTAAAGATCCCCAGTGAAAGGAAGAAAGTTTTAAAGAAATTAACAACGGACTTTGTGTCAATCTTTAAGTTCAAATGGGACTGCTAGTCATAAGGGCTGGAAAGCTGACTCCTACGGAGGTGTGTCATGAATAGCTTGTACCAAGATTTCAATTTATCCTATTTTAGCTTCTCTTTTTCTTCCTTCATTCCTAAGAAAGTATACTTCATATTACCTGAAGAAGCAAAAAGTATCAATAGAGTGAAACAATATTTTTTTCTTGGCTGGAATACTTATGTATGTGAAAATAGGACATTTTAACTTTTAGAACAATTATCATATTCAGGATAATATCATACAAATGAAAATTACTGTTATTTGAAAGTTTATTTCAAGACAAATGGCAGAGGAAAGTGTTTATAAATGAGCATCGCATAATGCTGAAACAAGTGCTGAATTTCCTTCAAGAAGGTCTGGGACTGTGGTTCCAAATTCAGTTCACTCCGCTGGAACCCGGGGAAGCTCTTCAACTTCCCTTCTCCGTTTGTACTTCTGTGCACTTTCGCTTTTCTGAAAAGTGCTTCGCTCTGTTATTGTCTGCCTGAACGTGTGGTCAATGGATAGGAAGAAAAAAGAGTGTGAGGTTATGAGGCTCTGTCTTTTAAAATGAGAATAATGATTTTGATATCAATATTGCCTTCAGTGTCTCATACTTACACCTAGCTGCCCCATAAGCGAAGAAATAAATCCACATGAGCAAATACTTCCTGATCTGTCATGAAGGAGACAGACTACGGAATTATGGAGAACAATATAAACAATATAGACAAGAAAATACAAGCACTCATATGAGCACATTGCAGCACTTTAGGATCTTCAATAAACTATATTTTGCCTTTCCTAGATAACCTCTCTGTGCAGCGTTTCAACGGGTCCGTTCCCAACGGATAAGTACGGAATAAGTACAAATGTCAATTTTGCTGAAATGAAAATGCACCATCCACCATACGCAAAGACTGCTTTAGGACTGAGTGTGTAAAGAGCAGAAAGATTTCTTCAGTCTTCTCCAGGAATACTTCCTAACAGCAAAGTATCAACTTATTCTTTATGCTAGAAGATACTCATCTGTTCCATCAGTCATTTATAGGCACTTTTTTTTTCAATTATTTGGTCACTGAAAACATAGAAATATTTTGTCTTTGCAGTGCCATGCCAGTTCCTCTTTATTCATAAAAACCTGCAAATCTCTCATTAAAAAAGTCAAACTGCATGAATAATTATAAATCAAGAGTATTTTGAAAGTAGGAAAGAAAATAAACAACTCTGGTAAAGTGAACAGATGGGATTACAAACTGAATTGCCATCATTAGCATTATGAGTCCTATAATTAGTTATTAGAATAACAATACATATCTAATATTAATATGGGATAACACCGGTGTTATAGGGACAGGAAAAGAAAAGAAACTTGGAAAGGTTGTAGTTAAGGATAATTGAAGTCTGAATTCCTGCTAATATCTGGGTCTGACTTGCAAGACTCTTGTGGAGATAAATTCTGATTTTTGTGGGCATAATTCTGATTTACCAGGTTTTGAAGCAGAAACTGGCCTCAGTGATGTCTCCTTGTTACAGCGCTCTGTATTCCGAAGAGGATCTGCCACTTCCATAGTTACCTTTCATACAGTCTTAAGAGCATTGCTAATACTAAAGTATTCTGTGTCTGATCTAATTCCCATTGAAAGAAAACGAAGGGTTATGAGGCTTATTTGATTATTTTGCTTCAATTAACTGAAATTAATGAGGGTGAAGCATCTGTATCTTATTACCGATGACAACTGATAGCTTCTGCACGCCATTTTCCCTGTGCTGGTAGGGCTGTAGAGATCTACTCATGTCAGATCTCTGAACAGGAGCCTGCCATCAGACAACAGTCCTAACTCATCAGCACATCCAGTGCTCCCAGAAAACCAGTGTACAGCAGACCCCAAGTGAAATTTCGGATGCATTGAAACCTTCTAATGTAGCTGCCCCTGGACAATTTCGGATACCTTGTGTTTTCTGCGTTCGCAGAGTGAGAAATCTCTCCAGTCTCACAACACGTGATTTTTTGCTTTATTTAATGAGTCTAAACTTGGCTTTATGGTGGGATTTGGGCTCTAAAAAAGTACTGCACGTATAGAGAAGAAAATTCTTAGAACAGTATGTGTATTGAAGACTGGCATAACTGGCTCTGAATAAGACTATGAGCAAGTGAAATGGTCATTTATTCTTGAAAAAGGCATTGACCTCCTTAATTCCAAGTAAGTATAATGTGGGTGAGGGTGTTCAAATGATAAATAAACCTGTATATGAGGTAAAACAGTGCTTTTCCACAATTCTAATAGGTTATGGTTTACACAGGCATAAGATCCGGTACCACACAGATGCTACGTAGGACTCAGCAACTGTAAGTCAAATCAGGAAAATATGATGAGTTGTCAGGTTACGCAAAGCAAAAACTATGCCTGAACAATAAACATTGATATAATTAATAGAAAACTAACTTCAGTAATAAGATGTGTTGGTTTTTTTCCCCTCTTAACTCTGAGTGGTTTTGCTTGGATTAGAGAACTAGAAAAATCTAATTGAAACAATTCTATGGTTAGTTCCATTTAATGGCTGTTATACAGTCAAATATACATTAAGAAGAAAAATGTTAATTGCTGATGTGCTGAATATACTGCATGGGTTACATTTAATTGCAAAAAAGGTATACTTTTGAATGACTGCTATTTTCCTACCTTCTGAAAATGAATCCACCAACAAAAAAATATACGGTGTACGCAACACTGGAGTTCAAAGACCTGATTTCTAATTCAGGGAGGCATTAAGCATATGCTTAAGTTTGACCAAATGTGTAAAGCTATTAACTTCTAGGACCATAAAGAAGTGCTTAAAGTTAAATGGGTGCTTAGGTTATTATTCACACAGGGTTGCCTTCTTGAATCTTATTCCCCTAGCAGTGTGAGCACTCTCTTTAGCAGGCAGTCCCATTGAGATCAGTGGTACTGATTACAAAAAAAAAACAAACAAAAAAACCCACCCCAAAACTGTTACTGACTATGAATAAGAGGCAGAATCTGGTTCTGATGTGTATGTATGGGTTTATTATTGCAGTGAACTACTTTTTTTTAGCCACTATTAAATGTGAGCGGTGAAAAACAGGGGTTAGCTATCTATTTACTGTGCCTGATAATTAAAGGCAGGCAGGTAGCTAGCTGAATATTTGTGCCTGTAGTTAATTATGAATACAAACGAGAAGCTGCCTTTAAAAATCAGCAGTCATGTTTTTGGGGACTCCCCGAAAGTAGGTAGCCTGGGCAGTAAGCTGATGTAACATAGACCAGAGTAAAATTGCTTTATTTTTTTCATGTTATAAACATAAGGGAAATCCAGCCTTAAAAGAGTAATTTTCAGCCCTCAAATCTTCTCTACCAACATGGATCGGGAAGAACGTTAGCAAATCTCAGTTTCGTACAGAACAGCCATACCACAGCTATTCATGATGGTTAATAAATGGGCTACTAGTCTAAACCAGCCTTGAAAGAATAAAGCATAAAATATGTTTGTTATTTTCATTTATTCTTTACTAATTGAAGGAGATGGGGTTTTTTGTTTTAATTATGTACTTTCTAACTATCTCAAAATCAGATCTTGAATATTTTATTGTATCATACTTTGATTTCCCCTACACCACAGACCAAAGTCTTCCCATTGACTTTCACCTGTTTTGCACAAGCCCAGAATCAATTCCAGCTTATCAGTATCAGACAAACCACATCTTGTCAGGCGAACTGATAAATTAAGACAGAATATGACAATTTTAGCAAGTTTTGAGACATGTAGTTGTTTTAGTCAAGTACACTCTATTGGCATTAAATTATTCTTTAGCACTTAGGAATTTTAGTTGAAAATTCCCCATAGAGGTATTTGTTATGTAGGGTTGCCCTTCTTTGTTTTCAAAACCAAGCCACCCTACAGCCATATGACTTCCTAACGCCAAAGCCTCCTCTCTAAAAATATGTGCCCTCCCTTCCCCCGCAAAATAAGGATGTTGCCTGGATTTCATGGATTTCCTGTTCTCTGTGATTGTTTCAGTGATTGCTTCAGCCTGTGCTTGGAGAATGGCTAAGCAGTTCAAAAGATGAAAAGAAGGAGTATAAATGTAAAATGCGATCTTAAATTGTGCATTACATACATCACCCTACTCGGATTTATTGCTAACTACTTCAGTACATACTGAAAAAATCTCCAGCCCCGTATCAAAAGCCAGCAGAGATGTGATTGCCCTGATTCTTTCCTCTCTCTCTCTCGAGCTCAGTCTCATTTGCCAGCTGGCCAGCCCTCCCTTCCTCCTTGTTTTTCCAATGAACAAAGTGTTTAAAAACCCCAAACCAAACAAACCGAAGAGGCATTGACATAAAAATGACAAACGCTCGGGATCATAGCAAGAGCGATGCGAAGCAACAGCTGTCCTGCTCAGCCGGGCTCTCCCGCGTCCATCTGCAACCTCAACCATCTGCAGAGGGGAAAGACGTGGCAGAAAACACAGCCGGGGAAGCAAGGGCTGCGCTGCTGGGTTTGCAAAGGAGAAACACCCTGATTTCCCAGCACAAACCCCAGGTTTTGAATGTCATCACCCACAGAGAGGTGGAGTATTTCCCTTTCAGACCACTCTCGTGCCACGGGGTATTTTCTATATACTGTAGGGGGAGCAAACGTCTAGCAAGGACTGTGCGACCTCATCCTTGGTCACACACCACGCACTAATCTAACCCAAGGATTATCAAAATCGATTAAAAAATTCTGTAGGGTGAAAGTCCTTTAACACAAGTTTTCTTGAGGAGAAAACTAACCCTGAAACCTTCAGCAAATTGGACAAGTTCGGATATTGAACTATTAAGTGATGGCATGCAAATAATCTTCCCCTGTCCTTTGCATTTCCAAACTCCTATGAAATGTGTAGCCAAGGCTGAAACCTGATATAATATACAACTTTTTTGCAAGAATAAATACTTGCTTGCAGTCCAGGCAAATCTGCATAATCAAGCTCAGGATAATTTGCTTGGATGCCTGACAAACCAGCCTGAATTTAAGTCTCTTACCGATTTTGGGAAGGGTTTCTGAAAAGAACAGAAAAAAACACATTTTGCCTCAAACAAATCTTTGCATGGATTGTCTAGTTATCTGGAAATATACCAAGCACTTGAACCCTCCCATGAAGTATTCGGTACCATTCATTTCCACTGAAATCTTTATTACAGCAGACATTGAAGGTTTTAACAGAATTTACTTTAACTGGAATTTATTGGCCATTCTTCCCTTACACAAACACTTTTTAATTTAAAAGAACATGTTTCTTACAGTTAGGTATCTACTCAACTGCTTTTACTTCGTGAAAACCCCTGGAAATGCAGTTGTACTACTCACTTAAGAAGAAGTTATTCATGTGAGTAATGGCAGTAGGTCTAAGTCCATAATCCTAAATAAAAGGTTAACTCTTGCAACAAATTACAAAGTGGCTGTTTGGTTCGTTTTGCTTTTCTAAAGCAATTTCCAGAGATATATTTACTTTGAATATGCATTACTCCCCAAGATATAACTTTACTTTTATTGGAACTTTTATTTAAGTAGGAGTGAGACGTCAATATTTGGAAGAAAGCACAGGTTTCTGCGACTTTTCTCTTGCAGGTTGTAGATGATTCACTGGAAAGAAATTTTTTGATGTCTTGCCAGAATACAAAATGCAAGGTCCTTACATGGTGCAAATGAAAGGAGGTCCATTTTCTTCAGTCCACATTCATAGCAGCAGTCTGGCTTCTCTTTGCTTTTGTAGATATCTTTCACCCAACTGTCTTCGTTTGGAACAGTCTTTGCTCAAAGAACAAAAATAGCAGCTGCAATACCTGACACTGGATAGAGAAAATTTTTGAATTACAGAAATGTGGGCAGGAAAAATGTCTGATGATGTATGAGCTAAGTGCGTGAGTGAGGTCTTTATATAAATGGACCATAATGTGAGTACTTTAGAGACAGCTTTAGATTCTAAACTGTTTTTCTTCAGTTTACTTCTCATCACTGTTTTTGGGAGATAGACTATTTTGCTGGCTTGCATTATAACACTTTTGTAATACACATTGTACTTGATCCAGGTGATGCAATCATGATTTAAATATTATGACATTTATTATTAAAATGTACCGTAATTTGCTACCTGACAAAGTAATGCTAACTCATGAATAAAGTGTCCTGGCAAGCTGTAGAAATGAGATACCAACAAAAGAATTATGAATTCCTATGCGATAAGAGCTTAAAAAGTAGTACTAAATAGTGACATGTTATTAAGCATATATTTTATTCCTTACAGATGGCATTAAATGTTTATTTCCCAGCTAAAACATAAGGCAAATAAGTATTCCAATTACAGATGAAAAGGGAAGGCTTGCATCCCTTCAAATCTCTACAGCAACGGGTTTGCCAATGCTTATAATGAACAAATGGGTTTTATCTCAAGGAATTGAAGATTGAATCTGATATATAACTGTGAAATAAATAATAGAAGCATCTTATGACTGCTTACAGGATAAGGTCTTAACTGTTGTCTGGATAGGACGAACAGCAAGGAGTTATTTAGATTATCAGTGGATAAGAAGAGAAGATTATATATTCAAACTCTAAAACTGTAATTTAGCATTATATATTTTTTTCAGTTGTTTTTGTCACAAAACTTCAGCAAGCACAATGGAATATATCTGTATTTTCACTTTAATCTTAAAGGAAGATATGTTCAAATGTATCTGGGTATGTATGCATCTTTCACACATCTTTTTAATGTATTCTCCTCCGTGGTAAGAAGTATATGGAGTATTCAGCCTTAACAGCATGTATTTCTTCCAGAAATGATCCTGTTGAGATTAGGTTCCTCCATCTCCACGTTTATCTACATATTTTCTTATCGAGTATTTTCTTTTTTCCCTCTGTGACGTTTTGTCTGAAAGTAATTGCTGAATTTTCTCATCAGAAACGTGCATGCCTCTCTGAAAGGAGCCAAGTGCCTTTCTACAGTACAGCAATGCCATCGCCAGTCTTATCTGTAACCTGAAACGGTTTGGTTTGCTTCTGGATATCTTGTTTTACAGCCTGAATTCCTCTTTTTAAATAAATTCTCAGATACAGAAGGAAGGCAAGATCCTCCTGTTGCAGGCGGCAAAAAATGCCTTAAAATTTTTCCATTGTGAGAAAAAATAATCAAATTAGAATTTGCCTAGGATATTAATTCAATCTAGAAAGCACGACATATTCATCCCACTGCTGAAAAAACCCTATATTTATTTATAGTTTGTTAGATATGGATTCAGACTTGCAGGTTAACATTCAAAGCATAGAACAATTCTTATTTCTACAGCTTTGATTTTTAAAATTAGACTAGTACTGTGAGTGATGTACAAGAACTCAATTGTCAGGAGTGCACAAGAGAATAAATTTTAGTCATTTTCAGTTATTTTTATAGCTCTTGATTTTTTTAAATAAAGTATAAAAATTTGGCACTTCATGCATTCATGTTCCTATATTTAGTGTTAAAAAGAATAAAAGAGAAAAAAAGGAAAAAATACCACGGGAGTGAGCAGTGGGCCGTTTTCGTAGAAAGATTAATTTAGGAGGTATTTCCTAATTCCTGCCAAGTGTGCTATTGGCATTGGCTTGTCTGAGGCCCAGTAACTCACCTTCCAAGTTCTTCAGGAAGACTCGAAGAACCGGTGCTCTTTGCTGGTTTAAAACAAAAACAACAAGCAACACAAGCCTCCTTGTGTCTTTTGAGCTGTGTTTCCTGACTGTATCCTAATACCAGAATGAGCATTATGATAGGCTATTTATGCTTATAGGCATATAAGCTTAGATAATATGTACCTGGAGATAAATTTGGCTGCGCACTGCACTATGCTGTAAGCCCTGCAATATGGAGGCTGAGGAATAATTGAAGATAAAATCCTCAGCGGTGAAATACCTTATGATGCTGCAGGTGCACAGAGTATAATAACATGGTCTGGAGAGGAATTTACAGTATGGGAAATTAGATGCCACCTGAATTTTGACTGCGTACCTGTGCGTAGTAAATAATCGTGAATGCTGAAATGTTGGGTATGCTTTATGAATATATAAATATGCATTAGCTTTTGATATGCAGGAAGGGTATGTGTCAATGGAAGAAGGCTTACTCAGAGATGGGCTATGAATATGCAGCAGCTGAACTTTACTCCTTTACTGAAGTTTGTAGTTCAGCATTTTTATTTTTATTTTTACACTTTCTGTTGTGAAACGGCAGCTGGCGACAGTATCAGCCATTACCTTCAAAGCCTCTTGCCCCAGATTTCATAGCAGGGCACAGATGAGGCTGGATCTTTTCCCTACTTAACAGACCAGGACTGAGAAATTTTGGTATATCACAGTGCTGCCCGTGTGACATGCTGTGCACCGTGCTCCTTCGTTAGTGCCGTGCAGCTCTTCTCTGTGCCAGAATTTACCCTATGGGAAGCATTTTATAGTCCCTTCTTTTGCTCTCCCTGCTGGCACAGCCGCCTGTACTCCTCTACGCTGCATCGTGCATTAGGGGTGATAAATATTTCATTCTACACAAAATAACCACTTGTTACTACCATCTACTACCATCGGGGCAATCCCATGCACAAATACAGGTTGGGCGGAGAATGGATTGCGAGCAGCCCTAAGGAGAAGGACTTGGGGGGTGTTGGTTGATGAGAAGCTCAACATGAGCCGGCAATGCACGTTCACAGCCCAGAAAGCCACCCGCATCCTGGGCTGCATCCCCAGCAGCGTGGGCAGCAGGGCCAGGGAGGGGATTCTGCCCCTCTGCTGCGCTCTCGTGAGACCCTCCTGCAGCGCTGCCTCCAGCGCTGGGGCCCCGACATAAGAAGGACATGGACCTGTTTGAGTGAGTCCAGAAGAAGTCACAAAGATGATCAGAGGGCTGGAGCATCTCTGCTGTGAGGACAAGCTGAGAGTTGGGGTTCCTCAGCCTGGAGGAGAGAACGCTCCGGGGAGACCTTATAGCCCAGTACATAAAGGGGGCCTACAGGAAAGCTGGGGAGGGAATCTTGATCAGGGAGTGGAGCCATAGGACGAAGGGGAACAGTTTTAAACTGAAAGAGGGGAGGTTTACACTAGATATTAGGAAGAAACTCTTTTCTGTGAGGGTGGTGAGAACACTAGCCCAGGTTGCCCAGAGAAGCTGTGGCTGCCCCATCCCTGGAGATGTTCAAAGGCAAGTTGGATGGGGCTTTGAGTAACCTGGTGTAGTGGGAGGTGTCCCTGCCCCTGGCAGGGAACTAGATGATTTTCATGGTCCCTTCCAGCTCTAACCATTCTGTGATTCTATGATCTATATAAAAAACATGGTTATATTGCATGGTCATACAAAGATAATGGAGAAGTAAAACAAATTAGGAAGTGGGACATCCATAACTATGGATTTACTTTGAGGATTTCCTTTCAGTGATTTTCTCAGGGATTGGAGCCGTAGTCGTCAGGAGCCCAACAGCATCCATCCAGTTCTGGTGTGGGGACGGGGACTCCACCATCGACTGTGACAGGAGCAGATAGGGGCTCAGCTTTGCAGTTATTGCTGGGTAAATCATAGATTCCAGCCAAGAGTCCAAGTACTTTCTCTTTATTTCTCAGATGTGTGTGAATAAGAAAACTGGAATCTGAACGACAGACATTGATGGAAAAGATCATGGTTTATAGGGTACTAATTGTTCAAGGTTTACAGAAGCCCAGCTCTTACAGTATCTCAGGAGTGAATTTCTACTCGTGGAAAAACAAATCACGCAACCTTCACATCCCTTTCCCATCAGTAGGGGCAAGGGAACTTCATTTCATTGTCTTTGGTGTGACACCACCACTTAATCTCTCTCCTGCTAGCCAAGAAAAGACCCACACTTCTAATGTTCAAAAGAAACCAGTGTTGGTTTTGTTTTTTTTTTTTAAATCCACTTCAAGACAGTATTTAAATGCTAAGTAGACACCTAATGTCACATAAACAACATTATTTTATCTTCTAGACATTATTTTTAACTGGTGCGCACATCATTAGAGAAGTTAATACAATATAAATAATGCAATTATTTGGTAAGCAATCAAGAGAAACAAAATTGTGAGTTAAGTTGCACCAAGACTTTTCTATGTATTCTGGGTCAATAAAAATGTATAAAATACTTTTTATCTTATGTTTTCTTCAAGATGACTTTTAACTCAGTGTCATTCATAATTATAAGGTTTAAATAGGTAAAGTTTTTGTCATGGTTTCTGTATGGGTTATACAAATAAATGCTTTACAATGAAATAAAAATTAAAGGGCCATATGTTCAAATAAATATTTCTTTGCCAGGCAACAGTCATATCTGGAGTAGATGTCCCGTTTTGCCTCACTGTCACATATGCAGGTGTCTTATAAGAGACAATTAAGATGAAACACAAAATGGATATTTACTCCCATGTGCTCCATTCTCTAAGAAAGCAACTAAGCAAAATCATTCAAACTTTTCAAAGGCATTTATGAACTCACGATTACTGAGAACTATTAGTGTTATGCTGTAGAAATTTTAATGGTATGCTATGCTTAAATCACTTTAATTTACTGTTTTAATAATTATACAAAATACTGGCCATAAACTAAAGTCATTTCAGACATACCAAGGAGTGTATAAAATTTTATTTTCCCCTTCTATGTAACTAATTAAAATTTATTTTATGTTTTTGGGTTCTGAATAAGTAGTTATAAAATAAAAAGCATATAAAGTATAGGCACATAACTTAATAACTTTAGTAAAGACAATGAAGTTCAGTCTTGCTCTTTTCACATGAGAAATGATAGAACCTAAACCACTCGGTTCTACAGTTAGATATTTATTTTCATATAAACATATCAATATCAATTGGAAGAATTGCAAAATCTTAAATCACAGAATCAACACCAATTTCCATTTCTCACCTACTTGTGGTCTTTCCTATTTGAGATGATGATGTTTAGCAAACCTCCCAAAAGAACAAGGCGTTGCATTAAAGAGTTGTTCCAATGTCACTCTGTACGTACTATTTCTAAGAAAAACTTTTATAAGGAGGAGAGTCTCTGAGCTGGCTGTAGACCACTGGCCGTGCTACACTGGGAGATGGGAGACGACAATCTGGGGCTGATCGATTCAAACGGTGAATAGTGAGCAAAAAAGGAGCAACCTGAAAGAACTGCTGGGTTGAATGAGGTCATTAAACTGAGACAGTTGGACTGGACATTTCATCTAAAAGTTTTAAATGTCAGCGTGTGAATTTTTTGTTTAGTCACATAAGTCAAATGTTCTCATTTCCAAAGGGAAATTAAGCATTCAGCATTTCTCACAATTTTGTCAATCTGGAGGCAGATATGGATTACCTAATATCCTTACATTTTAATAGCCTTTGAAACTAGCCTTTCGTTTTAATATAAACTTAAATTTCATTCCGGGGATTAATTAAAGCAGCATGAAGATTTGAAAATTAACATAAGTGATTATATTTAATAAATTGCAACTACTATAGAAACTAAGTATAAAATAAGTAATCCTATGCTTTACACTTGTTAATTTATATGAAATTGTGGCTTAAATTTACCTAAAATAACCAGGATTTAGGACATGTTACTATTATTTTGATTTAGCTTTTGTATTTGTTTCTTTTTGAGCAATATTTCCTTACTTTAACAAGTGCCTCAACAAAGAAAAAAGTCCGTTAGTCATCAAATAGAAAAAATACTAGGAACCTTGATCTCCTGGAATAAATTGTGGCTATGCACGACATTTAGATATTTTTTATTATCAAAATTACCTCCAAAAGTACTTATTGCAGATACCAACAATTAGTGATGATTATACAGTTTAAATTTCAGCATTTCTTTCCATCTTTTTTTTTTTTCCTCTCAGTGAATACTCATTACCCAGATAAGTAGCCCACTTCTGTTGCTGGGACTTTTTATGCAAGGAATTACAGGTGATGACTCAGAATTACCTGCTAGAATTAATTCTATTAGGAATATATTTCGTGGTTTGTTCTGAAGTAGTAATTTATCACATTTGAGTATAATATATCGATAATTCTCCACGTAATGACAAAACAGCTTTCCGAGATATATTTATGCGTGTTCGAACAGGCCAATTTATATTTCCTGCACATTCTGGGGTTCAGAGGACTATGCTGTGGCTGATGGAGGAAGGCAGACACCGAAGTCTGAAAAAGCTTGCTGTATAATTAAGTGATAATAGTACTATCGCGCTGTTTTATGAGGCAGTAACACAGTCCCCAAGTGAATAAACTATGAAGCCGAAGGCTGCGCAGTTTATTCCAACGAGGGAACTGGATCATTGCCAAGAGCGTTGCTGCAACAGCACCATTAAATTAGTATGCTATAAATGTTTAATTAAATAAAATTTGGTGCAGATTCTTGCACATGGTATGGAAAATAGCGTTGTAGGTGGGTGAAATGGTCTCCCATGCGATACACCAGCCTGTGAAATCAGGGAGGATTTTCGAGGTGCAAAAGGTGCTGAAATGAGAAACAGCGTACATGGTGTCAGTGCGGTGGGATACTGACGTTATCCTGAGTGTTACTACCTCATCTGAATTTTAGAGCTAGGGGATTAAGGCTCAGAACAGCTAAATGAGTTCTAAAATAAGAAACTGATGTTTTGGTCTCTGGTTCAGCATACGGGCTGTGATCGGTATCATAGTTTGCTCTGTAAAAGACAGATGGAAAGATTTTTGAAAGATGTGCAGCCCACATCTTAGAAAGACTTGGAGAAGTTATCTGTGAAGCCCAGCAATACCTGGGTAAGCACTAGCAGGGCACTGGCATGTTTCCTGAGACAAATCTCCACGATATTCAAACCCGCCAGCTCTGTCGAGATTTCCAGATAAAGGTACTAATTTAATCTAAGTATTTGGATGCGGTTACCTATTTGCACTAGCAACTGGATGGAGGCCACCAGTTCAGTTTGTATAAATGACCAAACAGCTGTCAAACTGTCATGGGTTTGGTCAAATGCCAACTTCCAAATGACGATCTAGAGATGAAAGTCTGTGGGTGTGTGGTTATTGATCCCCTTAGACCTCTTGCCGTACCTCACCTCCTTTGAAACGTATTCAGGGAATAAGGGTGGCAGAATGACACCTACTTCTTTGGCAGGTTAAAGAAACTAATAAAAATGCTACTCCTGCCACAGAATCCAGTTTAGACTTTCATTTCCAATGCAACTGCCAATAAATACTTGCAAGCTAGACACATCTAATGCCTTGCATCACATCGGCCAGAAATGCTACAGAAATGAAAGATTATGGTATGAAACAAAATCAATAATATTCAATAAAAAAGTGTTGAAAATAAAATTTAAATAAAAATAGAAACATCGATGCTTAAGAATAAAACAAGAATAAACTTTCATTTCTGTGTTCCTTTAACTATGCACTTCAGAAGACCAGGCTACACATTCTGCTTTGGAGCTCCGAGGCTGTGAAACATTTGCAAGTGGAACACAAAATTGGCAATCAACGCAACTGATTAAGATGATTGGTTGGAATGTTTTAGTATAGAATCCAGCATTTTTTAACCCAAGAGTTAATGTGAGGCTACTATTTTGAGACGTGAGTTGAAAACAGAACAACCTATTTCCTGACTAATCCCATTAAAAATTTTTCTCATCAGACTCTAGTAAACTTAATAAAGAAATGCCCTTAACATCATTTGAATTTATATATGCAGTAGACACTTTTCAGTAAAGCTGGTCTGAATTTAGTACTTGGGAAGGTTCACAAAAGAATAAGATTACGATCAAGACTTTGTCAAGGTCCTACAGTAAAATTGAAAATAACTACGGATTTCTTTGTAAAGAACACTTTGTTCAATGCCTAAACAGTGCCAGAAAGGAGCTAGATATTGTTGTTATGATAGTATATGCATCTGCTTATAACTTATTTTTATGCTTGGATTTTACTCTAGAGACATTGATTGGTAGGTCCAGCTAGATGTTCCTTCATTTTTGTTTCCCTTCGTGCTTCAAAAGGCCAATTGTGGCTAAAGGAGCACTGAGACCACGTCTTGAGTCACATCGTCTCTTCCTGGAGGGTTCATGCCACTTGCTGTTGGGTAATAACTGCATCAATGAAACGAAGAGCAAATAGAAAAGACATTCAGTACTGAAGAGGATTAGGTTGTCCTAACATGACAGAATATCTTGGGTGGTTATTGCCAGACTGTTTCAGCAAGATACTCAGAGGGATTTGTAATACAGACCAATTTCCTAATTTACACTGCATTTCAACTCGTGGTTCCATCGCTCGCTTGGCACAGTGAATCAGCTGATAATAATGAAGGGATAAAAGAACACTTGCTCTGTCTTATAAAATGATTATATAGTTTCTCAATAGAGAAAATGCAGGATCAAAAACCAGGGTTTTTTTCGTGTTTTGGGGGTTCATTTCCTATAAAACAACTAAATAATTGATAAGTAAAATGGAGCCTCTAGCTGGTAATCTTTCCTAGACTTTGCAATCAAAACATTTCAAGTTAAGATAGAACAGCAAAAAACAAAATAAATATAACCACCTCTTATTTCATTCCATAGTTCTTGTCATTTCCAAATATAGGACCAACTTTCAATTCTGCTCTTGTGTAGCTGAGCCTTTTCATCCTGGCCTTTTTAGTTGAGCTAATCAGTTTTTTTTTGTCAATTTTTTTTTTTTTGTCCAATTTTCTACATTTTCTCTTTTGCTTAATTGGAACCAAAATAGTTTGGATTGCTGAACTGAATGGAAGTAATTTTTGTCAATTCAGCGTTATGCTGTTGCCATGCTGCCACTAACTGAGAGATGTTAGAGTTCAAGTATCTCATCCTTCCAGTTTTCTCTCTTGGCCAAGAAAATCTTTATCACTTTGTAGCTTCCCAAAAGAGTTTTGCTTAGCTGTTGTTTTCAGACGATATGTGCAATCTAGAAGCTGATAGAACAAGCAAAGATGTAAATATTTTCCCATTGGCAACCGCTGATTCATTGAAATGGAAGTGATTTATGCAAGAGCTTTGCATTTTGACCATTATTTGTGTCAGGAACGAGAAGCAAAAGTAATTTAAAAGCAGGTGCGGTATGTTTGTTTGTTTTACAATGTCTTTTTATCATTAGACTTATTTATATTCTGTATAACATTTCTGATGAACAGAATACAAAAGTGTAATACAACAGATAACACCTCCCCCTCCCCCCAGCTTTAAACACATCAGCTTCACAGAACTAAAATAATCCCCTCCGTGGAAGGGGAGGGGGATGGGAATCAAAATTCACTCTTTAAGCCTGTTCAGAACAACAACAAAAAAAGTCACTTTGATATTTCAGGTCTGAAACTTTAAATATCTAGTAAACTCTAAATGTAATACCTCAAAACTGGGTTCCTCCCACGCTGAGCTTTCACGTCTCAGCAGCCACACACTACACTGAGGGTTGCAGGATCCGGATGCTGTATCCCAGCTGCACCAGGGTTCCTCTGCATCCTCACCTCTGGTGTCTCCATATGGCCTGGACATTTTGGAGTCTAGCATCTCCTTCTTGAGTGTCTGCGTTTCCCTATGAGCAAACCTGGCCAAGATTGGACAAAAAGCATGGATAACAGAGAAACAAGAATAACTTTTGCCAGTATTAGATATGGTAACAAAAATACGTATTACTGTGTGCCGGGGGATGGAAGTATCAGACTCGGTTATGATTTAGCAGCAGTTCAGTTTATTAGTGATTTGAGGCAGATCAGGAGATTGAGTTTTAGCAGCACTTAATCATTAACTGATTTAAAGATTTACAAAGTGATTTAACTAAATAAATGAACAGCGACTTGATTACAGATTCGAAGATGACAAGATTCACACTAACTTACTATAAGGCATCCCAAACCAATACATATGAGAGCAAAAGCACAGATCTCAGGTTAATGTATATACATATGAACAAAGCATATAAGTGCACACACACACACCCCTACACACACACCCTGCAGTTTATAACTGCTGAGATTGAAGGTCTCTTAATATCGCACGACTTTGTGGAGCCGGCGGGTACCCCTTCTAACTCCTACACATGCACAGAAAAAGGAAGAACATCCACATCCATAAAGCTAATGCACACAACCATATAAATGGAGAGGTGGAGCAAAGAGAGGCTAGCCTAGAGTTAAAGTTATCCCTTTTTGAGTTGAGTAAATACTCACGATGCATCGGCATTCCTCAACGAGCGATAATTGAGACTCGAGAGGGGTTGTCTCGCCCTGGCCTTCCAGTCCTCGTGGTGTTTACCTGAGACAGTGTCCGGACTCAGGGGAGGGACTGGCCACAGCCCGCTGCCATCCGGAAGAGCTCAAAGGGTTCTTACTAGGATCGCTACTTATAGGATCCGAGAGAGTTGACTTTCATCAGGTAATTTTCCACTCTGGC
This sequence comes from Burhinus bistriatus, assembly GCA_013397275.1. Classification (NCBI taxonomy): domain Eukaryota; kingdom Metazoa; phylum Chordata; class Aves; order Charadriiformes; family Burhinidae; genus Burhinus; species Burhinus bistriatus. The sequence continues at coordinate 508,662 of VYXH01006460.1, forward strand.
CCAACTCAGACGATGGAATATTCCGGTACTTTCCACCAGTTGTGCAAGCCCAAAACTTGTTAGATCTACAAGTTCTGGTACCAGCTCCCTTTGGGTTGTGATCCAGGTACAGATGTACTGGGCTGTCAGGGGGTGATATTCCCAAGTGACAGGGGAAGCAAGAGCCAGGCCTGTTAAGGGAGTGCCTTAACGCTCTGCTCCTTTATCTTTCGCAATTCATGCCTGACATCTCCTAGGTTGGCATGCGGCCCAGGGATGGGGAATCGCACCAAGTACCGAGTGGCCAAGGTGGGGTGGGGGGGTTGCACCACCACACCATGTTGAGAGGAAGACAATAGACCGAAGTGAGGAGTGTGTGTAGGTAATCTCAGCTTTTAGCTAATAAGATACTGCACAGAAATTCCAAGTGGTGGTTGAAAAAACCTCCTAAGAAATAGTCCTGTGGTGCTGGTACCGAGCCATGGGAGTGGAGAGAGTTTTGTGCTCTCGAGTGGTCCTTTTGCAGAAGAGTAATCATATGTTGCATTTTGCTTTGTGAAGAGCCTGAACTGGTACTGCAGTGCTGCGTGGTATAGCTCCATCCTTGGCAGAGAGGCATTCAGCTGAACGTGGTACAAATCATTCGAGTGGCTTTTCCAGCACGTACACGAGAGATGCAGTAGAGCGAGCAAGGTAAAGCGCGGCTGTAAACAAAAACTTCATCTCAGTGGGAAGCTGAGCCAAGGCAGCATCCTTCTGGAGTTGGGCATATTTCAGTTGGCGGGTTGCGTCGAGTGGAATTTGGACCAAAATAATAACATCTGAAGAGATGTAGGTAGAAGATTGTGAAGAGGACTTAAAGCCGTTGTCACACTACTGTCATTTGTTGGAGGACTTCAGGCTGGAACAAGCATTTTCAGCTCAAAGGGGTCACACATTAAAGCAGTCACTTTTTGATGACACAAACACAATGTTTCATAATAGTAACATTATTTCAATGTATTACAAGAAAGTATAATGTTTATTACAATTTAGAAGCTTCAGTACCATTATACTGCACACATCAAAACCAGCTGCACAATTCCTATTATTTTAGAGCAAATATACCTTAAAGTGTAGTTATTCATCCAGGCTTCTGGATTTAAATAAGAAAAATATATGTAGCCTTAAATTACAGTGACAAAATAAATTGAAGGTACTCCTTGTCTTGCAGGTTTCAAAGTGAAGTTGTGTGAAGTAATAGGAGTTATGCTCCTTCCTAAAAATATTCATCGAGTCTGCATTTTTAATTCCCAGAGCGTATCTCTGGATGCTGCTGTAGCAATATAGAGATATATGTTCAGGAATATCTAACTGGAAGAGATGTTATGTTTGAGTAGGCTTGAGAGAGAGATGGATGGCAGAGATTAAAAGCCTGAATGGCTCTTTGGCGTTACCATATGAGATGCTCAAAATTATGTGGGGGGCAGGTGTCAGTTCAAAAATGGCAGATGGCACTTTTGGTGCATCAGAATCATTAGGTAGCAGGAGAGCTTCAAAAGTAAAAATTTGGGGATGGGAGGCGCCCTGCAAAATCAGCTCTCCTTCAAAATATCTGTGCTAGGAACACGGACACTTCTGCGACCGAGGAATCCACAGGACAGAAAAGATGTAAGAAAATATGGTTGTTACCTTCTGCAGATGCTACTTTGCAAGACTCCTTTTTGAACTCCTCTGACAGGTCACCTTGGCCCGAATATTTGCTAAGGTTAATTGGTATGGAGCTGGAGCTCCCACGCTGTCAATACGTCGCTGCAGAGCAAGAAGCCATCTCTGTCTTCTCTGTGCTTCTGCCCAAGTAACAAAACAGAGACAGAAATGTTTAGCTACTTCACTGGAATTAAGAATATGTGCAAAATGCTTTGAAAATGAATATTATTAATGATTATCGTTGCAGAAGCAGCATATACTTCAGCAAATTCAGAGAAACCTGTGAAGAGGCTGAAGGGCTAATTTCGTTTCATATTCTTTTTCTATTAGAGGTGTTGTGGAAAAACTGTGTTCCAGGTACTTACTTGCTCTCAGTCTCTCAGGTCTCTTTGTTGTAAATGTGATCTCTTCAGAGCATGGAGGGCAAGATTCAGCTGGAGATGAAAACATATGTACCAGCATGCTGCAGCTTACCCTTTGGCCGTTTTGCTCCTTTGCCCCTCACCCCACGCAACAAAGTAAAGAGAGATCTTAAAAACTGAGAAAAAAAGCTGATTTTGTTTACATTAAAATTCATGAACACATGGTTTGGTCTTTAATCTCAAAAAGTCACAGTGTTTACTTGAAAGGACAGCTCCTCACACACACACCAGGCCAGTTTAAAAAATTCAGTAATTACGAAGACAACAATGCCCTTTTTTGGAGCAAGTAAGAGGCACTGGGGAGGTACGTTTGTACAGCTCTGAGTTCCCTATCTTTTCTCTCTTCCCATCTCCTCGGCATCTTTTTATTTCTCTCCCCAAGACTATAAGCTTCCTTTCTGAAAAAATATTATGAAGAACATATCCGGCAATGATGCTGATGTCATTTTCATGTTCATCTTTGTGCATTACTGCCATCATACAGTATATTCTCAGCTTTGTCTGCAGGCTTATTTATTTACTAATTTATCTCTGAGAACAGAAAACCTACAAATATTACAGCTAAAATTCAAAAAAATGAAAACTGGGCTCGAAGATGTTATATTTGACTTGACGGCAGTGGTAGATAGACAAGATAAAATGTCAGATGAATAATTCCATTCTGCAAAGGACAGCAAATTATTTGCGGGGGTTAGGAAGCAACGTCCAGCTCTTTCTCATACCCTGTGGGAAAAATACCAGATTTACTGGGAGTACGTGTAGCATTTTTCCATTTCGCCTGGGGAGCACAGGCACCCGCAGAGGGGGCAGATGGGGCTGCCACAAAGGGCATTGCTTCACCTAGCGCTGGGTCCAGGGCACGCTGTGGAGGTCTGGTTCTAAAGGGAGACAACATCGCACTTGAGGTGTTACGAAATAAAAGGCTCAGTTGCATCCAGGAGCAGGTGGTCAACACCTCTCAAAATAGCACCACTTCAGTGTTGAATTTCACGTCCGAAACAAATGGCTTACTGTGTCAATAAATGGATAAACTGGTGCGATTACATAGGCTGCATCCTCAGGACACATTTAGTACGAGGCCAAGGCCTTTTATTTTCATTGCGGCAGCGTGGCATTTTAGATGCTAGCCCTAATGGGGAATGACTGGCAGCATTAACGATAAAACAATATTCCAAACTGAGCTCATGACTTGCAATAACTGAATACCGTTCGTGGGATAGCTCTGGGAGTCTTCACTGTGAACACAAGAAGTCCTGCAGTTTTCTCATTTAATTAAATTTAAATCTATGGGGACTGACAGTGCGTGTCTTGGGCTTATGCTTTTTTTGACTTGTTCTTTGCAGCTTAATGTCATTGCAAAGTAGTTTTTAATCAACAGACAGTCTTAACTGGAAATGAAGCTGACACCTCGTTACCTTTATAGAAGGACTTTTATTAATTGCAACACTAAGTACAGGAAAAATATCTAAGAGGACATGTAGTAATAAAACACTGGACGGTAGCACAGAGTTCAAAAGCACTTTATCATTTTCCCCTGTGGGTCACTTGCAGTTGTGGTTGCCTGGAATTTTTTAGTGGAAGGCCTCACTGTCGTCTGGTTGCAAACCAAATCATTAAGGGGTATTTTCTAAGTCAGGCTGAAACTTGAAGGTCAAGGCGGGGGGAGCAGCTAGTTTCTAAAATACTTCAAACGTTTTTGAGTTGAAGGGGAAACAGTTTTCAGTGCTCTTTTATGAAGAAACACCACTTCTATGCATTGGAATGAGTTGTAAATATAGGTATGAATACAGATATAACTATATAGATAAAAAGATACCTGCACTGCATAATTCAATACTTCTTAGAGCCAATTTCAGCTGAGCTGTGTTCCTGACCAGAAGCCACGTAGCACTACGATGCAGGGAACCAAATTAGTCACATTGCATTAATGCAACATTAGTCAGGAACGGTGCTTATTCTAAGGCCTTTTAAGTTAGTATTTCCAGGCATGGGAACCTAACATGGGATTGTTTAATGTAATACTGTTCTTTTTAAGGTAGGGCAACCCTCAGAAAAAATATCTCCCAAATCCAAATTTTGCTCCATAACAAGCTTCTAAAATCCCAGTGTGCACCCAGACGCTCGTCACAAATCTAGACGAGACACTAAGGCACCCGAGAGTTCGTTTCCACTCTCCATGCTGTCCACTCTCTTGCCTCCTATTTACTAATTACACTGCTCGTGATCAAAATGAGCACTCTACTGCAGCACTTGATCAGGATTTTTCCTGCAATAGTAATTTCTTGTTGGCAGGCCCGCTGGGGGAAGAGGCACAAAACAGAACAAGGGGCTCTCCCTGGTCCTCCCACCCACCTGAAGAGCATGGGAAATTCCTGATGGGAGCCAAAGGCAGGTATGGGAATAGTGAACCTGGGAGGCATCAAGAATAAAGACGGTGAACAGGAACAAAAAATGGCAAAAGCTGGGAAGAGCTGGAGTAAATGGAGAGGAGAAGTGGAAAACAGCAGCTGTTGAAAGGAAGGAGGGGCGGTGGAGGTAGAGACAGAAAGGACAGAGGGAGAAGGGAGGTGGCAACACTGCTTTGCGGAGGTATAATTACAAAAACTTCAAAGACACTTTGAAAAAAAAAAACCATAGGAAAAGTATCTGTAGAGGTACAAGGTGAAACAAGCCTTCGCAAAATTACAGAAAGGGATAATTAGAGGCAATTGGAGTAGAGAAGTAAAAGATATTTAGCCACTGCAACAAGCATTTCTACAAAATACTACAACTGGGCAACTTATCACTGAGTTGTGGCACTCTTATTTGTTTAGCAAATAGCTGTGATCTGTCTGCCACTTCACGTCACCCTTCACAGCAGGTTCACAGACAAGATAACAGCTTTCCACGTAGGTTTTCTAATGTTAAATTGTCAGCAAAGCACACAACCTTCCCCTTTCCAGCCTCCTGTCAAGTCATACAATACTGTGTTCTTTTTTCCCCCCACTCCCGCAAGTTATAGGCTGGTAGCTGAGCATTAAACGGGGAAACAGGGATCTGTTTATAAACAAGATAAAGGGATGGATGGAAGTTTTTTTCCATATCCCAGGTGTTTTTTTAAATTGCAAAGGAAAGATTGGAGTCCCTCTCTCCTTGTCCGTGTTTTGCACCGAGCCTTATCCAGTAGAGACCCTGCAACGGCTCACCAGGTTATAGTGCTTGGAGGCTGAGAGACAGAAACATCCAATTTATAGTTTCTCCTACGTCCAGCCACCCCAAGCTGGCTGTGTTTGGGCAGCTCTGCATGTACCACTAAGGAGACATGAAAGTGCCCCGGGTTAGGAAACTATTCTCTGTGTGTGTGTGTGAAAGAGCATGTATTTTATGTTGACAAAAAAACAAAAAAAAAAACCCTCTCAAAGACGTTCCTCTTTTGCTGGAGGGACAAACTGAAATTTGTGTTCTGGATGCTCAAACAGGCATGCTGCAAGTCAACAGAGCTCTTTTTTGGACAAGGGATGGACCATGACACCTCAAGGGCAGCATCTAGTATTAGCTCACATAATGACATTCCCCCCACCCCAATCCACTTAGGAATAACAACCTCATTTTGAAGAATATACAATAAATAATGGCAATTTATACGCTAAAAAGCAAGTATTAGATCCACTATTTAATGACTATTTGTTAGAGTAGTGAGAATCGTATCCATTGAACGTGGCAGGATATGGTGGAAAAAAATAGTAAGTTATACTGTAATGAAAGGCAGTATCAAAGAGCAAAACACGTGAGGCAATTTGAAATCCCATGAGTAACCTTACAGCTAAGGAATACTTGAACTAAGTGCTTTTGTGGGCAATGTTGCTGTTCTTCCAATACAGATTTTCCGGTTTTGGTATAATATATAAATCAATGTCACAACAGAAAGATAAAATGAGGCACACTTAAGTAAAACATAAAATTACCTCTTTGTGGGCCAGCTGCTTCTTAGATATTGTTTAGAAAGCATCAGATAGAATGGCACAGGAATTTTACAGCTGCCTACAACATACTAATGAAGGAGACAGACTTCCCAGAGTCATCACCTCTCTGCACGCCCAGTTGATTAACAGCTGGGTATAGTCTGGGCATCACCTGTGTGCCTTCTGCTATCATGGAAATGTAGAATTCTTCTTCCTGTGGACTAAGGAGGCCAAATCTACTTCAGTATTTAATTCCCCTTCTGCAGAAAGATCAGAAAATACTTTGCCTCCAGCTGAAACCCAGAGAGAGGGACAATTCTGATTTTGCCGTGGTTTCATGGACCACTTCACAGTCTAAGTGTAACTCAGAACTTGGAAACTAACTTTCCCTAGCTCAAGCATAAGCTTTAATATATCATCTGAATGGCTGGGAATTCCTGTTGTGTTAGGGACAAATAGATAAGGATCATCATTTTATGAACAGAAATTCCCACTTTTGTTATATTCACTTAATCTCTTATGAAATCTACATCTGAATAAAATTTTTTAAGTATAAAACTTTTTTTTTCTTTGCAACAAGCTTTGTGAAAAATACCTGTCTTGTGGTAGATCTGGGATGATACAGCATTCCCTAGCCAGGTTTTTTTTCTGCAAATGAAGTCTTACTTCGCTGCATTCTGTCCATCTTATCCACCAAAAGCAGCCAAGATTAGATAGCAGCACATATTTGATACCTGGTTATCACCAAGATACGAGGACATCTATCTAGTGAAATTCCCAACAAAGATAAAACGTCAAATTAACAATATCTTTCACCCTGTTATTATCATCTTCCAGATGAGTGGAGTACGCAAACACTTTGTTCTGTATGAATGCGTTTTTCTACAATGCATCCGATATCGAGGAGAAATCATTCTAATAATGTAGAAAACCCCATAAAACCAAAACCTGCTGCAGGACACCACTTACGTATTATTTCGGACCAAACTTTCTTAACACAAAGCAGGCATAAGGTACCGATGTTTGCAGTTCTACTCTGACTCTTTTGGGAAAGATCAGTGTACTGATGGTGCTGCCCATAATTCACATATTTTTGGTAGCATTAGAAATGAACGGACTCTGTAAGGAGTTTTAGGGCTTATGAAAATATAGTTTTGTCAGCCTTCTTTGGAGGTTTAGGAAAGTTATTTTACAAAGAATATCATAAGGTATTTAAATATAAAGGAAAAAAAATCACTTGATGAGACCTATTTCTTTCTTTAGTTTAAGAAACAGAATTTTTTATTTTTCTTTTTTTCAAAGGTTGTCTATTTAGAGCCTGATTTGTAGGTATTGCACCTGCTCACCCTTTCTCTCCTGTACGCATTTATCTTTTGCGAAGATGAGAAAAGCTGCACCTCCCACAGCAACCTTGTCTTCAGACCCAGCCTTGATGTTCAATGCATTGTAGGTCTAGTTCAGAAAAAGTGTTCTTCCTCAGTCTTTTCTAAAAGAGAGTCCAAGAGACAGTCCAATTATTAATGGTATATCATGACTGTATACCTGTACCTGAAGACTTTCAATCTTGTTGGAAATAGTTTTTTGAACAGTATTAATATCAGGGACAACCAAGTCTTCTGTGCAGAGCAAGATATGATTTAAAAAATGTAGATTAAAACCCCCATCAGATCCTGCTTAGCAAACCGCTGATTGCACTTAGCATCAACCTTGACTGCCTTCTCATTTGCATCTTATAGGCCAGTAAAAAAAAATGGCAAAAATTGGAGCTGATAAAAACAGAGGTCAATATCCAGGAAGAGCAGCTGGAGATGGCTTGGAAGATAAGCAAAATGACACATAATACTATGGATAACATACATACCTAATTCCACCCACTGGGCTGAAATTGCAGTTGACTTCTAAGGACTCAAGTGCAGTTGCTTAAAATCCAGATAGTAATCTGAATATTTTGCTGTAAATTTAACATTTACTTTAAAACTAGGTACTTGTCTGGAGATACAGAAATTATATTTGCTACCTCAAAATATATAATGAGTTTCCACTGCAACCAGATTTTGCTGCGTCTTCTGAACTGAACACGATAATAGACATGTTTGTCAGTTTTTTTTCTAAGGCAAGAAAACAGCAATAAAGAAAACTGCCATTTTTCCTATTATAGCAAATCCAAGGTTTCATAACATCAGTTTGAAATAAGAAAAATAGAAATCTTGTACCCAATCACTACAACCAAATAAGAACATGCTATATTACTTTCAAAATTATTCTCTTTCTAAACCGTTGCCAATTAAACCTCAATATATTTGTTAGTTTCAGACGCAAGACAAAATTGTTTGACATTGCTTATTTGTGCATGTACACATTTCTTCTCTCAAAAGTTAATTTGTAATTATTGTGAGTTTTATAGCAATTTGGAGGTAAGATGCAGAGGTAGCTTTGTACATCTTTGTAAATACCTTTTTTCGGACGTAGCATCTGTTGCTGTAGCTAAGCTCTAAACACATACATATTTCAGGTAATGTTTTGTCATCCATAGCAAGACTTAATTTGTTTTCATGTTTCAGATCTCTCATGTTATTTGAAATATCAGATGGTTGCATTGCTAATCTTGCAGTTAACAACTGGCCTTCCTACCCTTTCTGAATGCAAAAGCTATATTGCTGTTCTTGCAAATAGCCTCCCACTAATCTCATCCAAACTTCTCAAAGATATTGCTGTAGAAGTTGTGCTGCTCATTTTGCTCTCACGCACTGCATATCTTAAAATAAATAAACAAAAAGTAACAGGATCTTACAATCTGACCATTAACACTTAATAGCCTTAAAATGTTTTTCCTTCCTACAGAGAACGTAAGGGTCTCTTCAATAATGAACAACAAAGGAAGTGTAATGAAGGTACAAGCAAGGAAGGAGTTTCCAGAGACAGGTGGTATCTACATCAGAGATCTACTTGATTTGATATGTAATTGCCAATTCAATGTCTAATGGCTCAGCATCGCATTATGTACTTGTCTGCAAAATACAACAGTCAGTTCAAATGGCTTTCGCACGGGCTTCTTAATGGCACAGTTCCCTTCCTCGCCATCTCACTAAATGTAATTATTCCAGATGCCATCTGGAATATTGAACAGATATGAGCAGCCTCCCACCACCTGCAAAGCGTTCAGCTGCTTTCCGAGCAGTCCCGGGACCTTTTTCCACACACCGATGCTGCTCCTGCTGGGTGGCTCTGAGGCCACGGCACCACCTAGCCAGCACGCCAAATATATCAACCTGTTATTACCTGTCCAAGACCCTATGAGTCAAGGCCACCCTTTAGTCCCTCCTTTGCAGGGTCTGGAGAGCGCATCACCTCTGCGACGCGGTGCGTGACCCACTGCTACTCTCAAATGAAAGTTTAATAAGTACTATTTTCTCTCCATTATCGTGGGTGGAACATTATGTCCTCATAAAAAATTGCAGTGTAAAATCCAGGTTCACACTGGTCAACCAATTTATGTTATAAATTAGTTATGCTAAAACATTTTAAAACTTTAGGACAGCCCAGATAGTTTTGGTTCTTTTTCAAGGAGAATTATGCAACCTCCTACAAGCAGAAAACATTTTCAAGGTCTGCGTTACACCTTCCAAACATTAGAAAGCATTTAAGAGGAGCACAAAATATAAGCATTGCAGGTAAAGCAAGGCAAAAAAATGTTCACAATTTGCTGAGCATCAGTATGTTTAGATATATCTCATAGTCTCTGTGTAGCAATTTATGCTACAGCAGCCGCAGCATAGAAACTGCTTTTGTAGCCAATTTAAAAACATGAATGTTCCATCCTTACCCTAGAGCTTCAAGACAATTTACAGAAGTAGGGCGGTATGAAGCATTGCTACAATAAACTGTTGGTTTACTTCCCTTTTATAGCAAAAATTAGGGGAACACTGCCACTGTTGTCAAGTGTTAAAATATGTTTGCAATAAAATAAAAGCCATTGGGTTTCTTTAATTTCAACGGTTTTCTTCATTATTCAAAGGCCTCTTTAAATCTTTCATAGATTCAGATGTGATTTTTTAAAAGAAACATATAATCCTTCAGCAATTAATCTAAATCTCTGGCTACCACAAAAGTGGGCATTGATCCTTCTGAATTTTTCTCATGGAAGGAGAAGGCATTTTCATCTTTCAAAAACTTGCTTATTGGTTCTGTTATGTTGGCAGAAGTTTGAATAGATTAGAGAATGTTTTTCTGTTAATAATCTTCTAGAATCAAGGAAGAGACACCTTATAATTAGTCACCGTGAATTCATTTGAAATCCATCCTAGTGGCTGGAGATTTGCTTTTACTCTTGGCTTAGACATGAATGACACTTTCTGGTTCGTAGAAAGCTACCACCTCTTTCATCACATAAAACTCCCTTTGTAATGAGCGAGGATTCAGGATACAGCGAGTTAATACAGCCAGGAACAATTACTTTCATGACTGTTTTCAGTGAATGAAAGGAATTAACTAAACGTTAAATAATATGTAAATACATTGGGCTACCATCTTTTCCTTACCTCCCCTCGATGAGAGGAACACAGAGCAGGTCTAAAATGTCCAGGCTAGGCTTTTTTAATTAAAAACAAGCAGCTCTTCACTGCATGATTAGTCCCTCTGAAAGCAGCAGAAATACCAGAAGATTAATGCACAGGAATGAGACTCTCAAAATTCAAACCCTTAGACCCTTTGGGGAACATCACCCTGAATTTAAGAAGCCTGCATTTGCTGGCTTGGGCACACCATGGACACCGGATGATGGCTGTAGGCGGAAAGAAGTTTCCTTCATTGGTATAAAAATCAGTGAATGCAATTACAAATTCATCTGCTGCTTTGTGTATGATGATAAGGAATAGACGGAAGATATTTTCAAGCTGTGTAAACTAAAATCATGGAGGGACTTACGAGTCTGAGGGTGGATTTAGTTAGGACAATCCTGTAACTCCTTCAGCTTACACCGGAGCCACCCTGCAAAGAACCAAGGAGAGAGATTTCTTTCCATGGTCTGCGAACCCTGAGCCAAATGGTCCTTAGACAAATAGGCAATTCAAGTCTACCTGTTGGCAAGCACAACTGTAGCGTGCTCCACCATGGAAGAGCTGTTGATGTCCTTGTGTGAAGCGCTTGAAGGAATGAGTTTGAAAGGGAAGGGGCGGGGGGGTTGGTGGGATCAGTGTAGGTATTGACAAATATTTGGATTTTAGTGAAGTATTTGACACTGTCTCATGAAATCTTAATTGAAAAATTAATTCGAGTCAGCTTGACTGGAGACAATTGTGTGTGGACTAAATATTGGCTAAAAGACAAATGAAAAAAATTACAATAAATAGCTGTGTAACAAGATGGTTGGAAATGTCCAGTGGGGTAACCCATACTGATTGTTAGTTTGAGATTACTTTCTGTCTTCATTAATGATTTAGAAAAAAAGACATAAATAAGATCTTAATGAAGTGCACAGATTATGCTCATTCTAGAAGATCCAAAATTTCACTAAAGAGGGTGAAATAAAAAAGAGACTGATAAGAAACATGGATGAAGCATGGCCAAAATAGATTCTTCAAGGGAGTAAAAATATTTTCCTGCAAAAAAACCCCAACATAAAACGTAACCAACTGGAAGATGAACCATTAGAATAAGCACTGTAGGAAATAGAACAGTAGCAATGGATGAGAGTTGGAGAATGCTACAAGAATTATAAAAAATAAAATGCAAGTTTAGAGTCCAGTGACCTCTGCACCCAATGGAAGTTCAGTGATGGACTTGAAAGGATTTTGGACATGGACGGCAGTCACAAAGCAAGGATTTTCTGCAACCTTGTCACGGCTATTGCCTGCAACTGTGACAAATGCTCTCCCAGAAAGATGTTAAGTTGGAAGGAAATCAGAGAAGAGACAGAATAAAAAATTAGGGGGGTTTGTGAGAAATGAAGTGGGAAGAAAAATGAAGAGAATTAAGTGGTTATAATTTTGCCAAATAAAGAATAAGCAGGAACACAATATCAGCTTTCAAGTGTCTGAGGACACAAGCTTATAGAAAGGGTAATAATTATTCACTTCATTATATGGAAGTACAACAGGTAAGGGGAATATATCGTAAGGGTTGAAAGACATTTGATGTAAATATCAGGAAATGTAGCATATTAAACTGTTGAATAATAGAAGAGATGGAAGTCGTATGGTTTGGGACTTTTAAAAATCAGATTGAATGCTAGCTATTGAAATGCCGAGAATAATCTTTTCTATTCCCCATGCCGCTATGAAATATATCTGTCTTAAAAAGACTACCATCTTCTTTCCAGCCTCTTGCTGTGCAAGTTCCGTAAGTTTTAAAGCCTACATCAGCAGAAGCAGAAACAGCATAGGGTAAATTGTTCTTAAAAATGAATAAACACTCTTTGTATCTTTTGATCATGTAATCTTCTCTCTGCTTTCACCCCTCTCTGATTAAGATTACAGTCTTTTCTGAAATCTAGTATTCACGTCAATATCTTTAAACCGTTTTGCACTACTTAGAGGCTAACAAGGCTTTACTGTGATGGAAATGGGAATATTTGTAACAGTAACCCAAACGTTTGTTAGCAGAGGAATTTTTTTTTTTTTTACCATGACTTGTCTAAGGTTACTCCGCCTTCTGCTAGAAATTCTGTCTATAGGTGATGTAAGATTTCTTTTCAGAGGTTTTTCTTCTCTTCTTTTCTTAAAGCTTTAGTTTCTAAAATTACTGATAGCACTGAAGACCATTAATAAATTTGTTTATTTGCATGTGCCCACTCATTCACATAGCAAAGAGTTCACCTCAAAAATATTAAGTAAACAGAAAACGTAAAAGCTGACGTTTACTCCATAGTGGTTCATGATAGGGGATGTAGCTATTTCTATTCAGCAGTTTCTGCCTTTTTCCACCCTCTTTATTTTGGTTCCCAGCTCTGTACCAAGTGTAGGAAGCAAAGACCAATTTCAGATGACAAATAAGGAAGTTTTTTCTCTCAGTGTGAAAGAGGCAATTTAAAATACAAATAAATATTTGTAAACTTAGGAAACACCGATTGATTCATTCATTTTGATTTCAGCATGACTATTTGCACCAGTGGAGGATCTATACCCCATCAGACCTCAGTACGCGTCAAAGTATAGGACTTCACTCACACTAGTACCATTTTTCATGATCAGCAGCAGACTTAGGCAACATTAAACCACTATTTTTAGACTTTACACACTACTACAGTCTATGGTAAGGCACACTGACAAATAGTTTCTGGCTGTTTCAGACAGGAGTCTGTCTTGTTTTGATAATAATGTAAAATGAATCATGGGTTAAAGAAGTGCTGGGGAAGGCTTGCTGTGTCTAAGTGTAAATCACGTATTTTAATATAGACAAACGTGTTTTGTACATCTGCAATGTTATATATCTATGCTTAGAAAATCAACATATGCTGCACTGCAGAAATAAGGATCATAGATAACGAGCTGAATATAAAGTGTTAGTATAATGCTGCAAGAAAGAGCGAGGACACAACACCTGGAGTCACAAGCAGAACGGGAAGAAGACAAAGCAGGGAAGCGGTGGCATGTGTCCATGTAACATTGGCGAGACAATTCTTGGAACAATCTGTTTAATCCTTCAGTCTAATTTCCAAATCGATAAAGAAAATCAGAAGTCTTCAGAAAAAGGATGGTAGGATGTCTGGAAAACCTATTTGATATGGAAAAAGTTAAGAAACTGAATGTATTTTCTTGATCCAAGTATAGTTTCAGAGATTACTTTCTTGACTTGAAGCACTGATGTGAAAAGTCATCTAATAGTAAATTATTAAACCCAATAAATCTTCCCATCCTTACACAAACTGTGATAGTATCAATGAAGTCTTGCTATTATGCAAATCAGATTAAGTCAGTAGTGGGGTGTTTCTGTGCTTTTAGATTATCCTCGGGTAAATTCAGCCAGTGACTGCTCTGATTTGCACTTGTCTGAAAAGGCATTCAGAACCAGCCCCAATTCAGACTCAAATAAAATTAAGGCTTGGATATGTGTACAGATTATAAGTACCTGAAATTAAACAGATTAAGGATTAAGGCTGGTTAAAATGAAGAATTAACTCAATAAGAAAATATATAAACCATAGACTGTAAAATGTTCTGACTTTTTTCAACACTAAAATTCTGTATTTCTGTACACTTGTATTATGCACTTAAAAGCATGAATACGTTTTGGTCCTTGCCAGGTTTGTTCTTCTACTTGGAAAACATTTATTCTATTTCTTGTTTACATTAAATTTAAAATTAATATGGTTGTTTTGATTGAGCAAAACCAACCTTGACTTGTTATAGGAATCGTTTTATCATGCCAAAACATCTTGTGTAAAAACATAATACGAACACAGTTCTCAGAATTAAGCTAGTTAATAATTACTATATAAACAGGTCAAGGATCAAAAGTGCCAGTAAAGTCTTGTGAAGTTTGTGTAGATTATAATTCCAAATTACAATACCGTAAACTAGAGCTATCTTAATATATATGCAATAAGTCTAATATCCATAGGTGAAATACCCTGGTATCAGTGAACATTTTTCACAGACTAATAATCAGAATAAGTAATCCCAGCAGTCTGCTTCTATAACATAATACACTGTTGGTACAAGTTAAGTATTTTTTAGGTGCAATAATATTTATTCACAAATTACATAAACCAAGTCATGTTTTCTTCAATACTGTAGAAATAAACTGAAACTCCAACTCAGAAACTCCAGTCTGGTTTCCTAATGAGTTTCTCATCCTAAAAACCATTTCCTTGGTCCAGCTTTCCTCCGAGAGCCTGCTCATCTCCCTGCTTGGCAGTCACACTCCTGCTGCGCTCATCAGCTTCACCCAGGACCCTGCTCATGGGAGACTCCTTTGGTGCCCCTGAGCTTTTTTTCACCGCTGTATCACTGAAAGCCAAAAATGCATCTGTATTTTTACACCTTAAATATACATACCTTTAAATAAAAAAAAAAACATTGGATGTGCTGATATTGAACAGGATCATTCTTGAGCAGAAAATACCACAGGCGGGCACGGTCAGAGTCTGAGCAGAGAAACGCTACGTTTAGGATGCAGCTCTGCTCCCTACAGCAAGGCACCAGCTTGCAACAAGGAGACAGACCTGTCTGCTTTAGCTAGGCTGTGCAAAGGGTCCCGGAACAACAGGCATCAATGAAGACCTGCCAGCACCAATACAAAACTAGGAAAACCCACTAGAAGACCCACCTAGGTCCCAGCAGCCATCTCCTTTAAAAGGCTCGTAGTCTGTGTCACCCCCACCACCTGTTACCACCCCAATTTCTGGTGTTACTGGTTAGTGGTCAGCATTAGCCTAATTAGCTAAACACGGCGCTGGTGTGGCTGTGCCTGCATCTGCTGCCAACACCCGTTTGTAATTTGCTGCTGAATGAAGCATGGCTCCAGTCTCTCTCTGCAGCTTAGGACATGGTCATGTTTGAACTTTTGAAGATGGTCATGTTTCACTTACTGGATTCGTGACCATAGTAGTGACGTGCCCTTTAACCCGGGAGTGATCGTGTCAGCAGCTGGAGTAAGTCAAATGTTATCTCCAGCTTAACTTCCTTGTGTTGTTTGTGTCAAAACTCAGGACGTAAATGGCTCAGACTTAAGACTTTACAGTGCAGATGGCAAATACATACAGGACTGAGGACACAATCTAGTGACAACGTGAGAGTGACGACGTTGCAGACTTGCTGACAACTGCACAGCAGAGTCTCTTCAACTTGAATTGTTTCTCAGACATTTTCTTTCTTGAGTAAAATTTGGGGTTTTTTTATTCAATTAAAATACAGAGAATACTAATTTTTTTTTAAAACAAAACCTAAAATCAACTGTTTTCTTTTTCATCAAAAAACTGGAAGTGGAAAGCAGTTCAATGCCACAGCAGCTATCTGACCAGAACGCAGAGCCCTTTCTCAGTCCCCAGCACTGAACTGACTCCCCACGCTCATACAGCCATTTAATACCAGAGACGAAAATTGAATAAAAGAGTCGGATGGCTATCCCAATGTTACACTACATTTTAATGCTTCTTTATTTCTAATGAAAGCAATGTGGAATCTAGCACGTTCCACTCTGATGACAAGTTGGCCCTGTGAATAAAACTGCAGAAAGTTAAAGCAAAAAAATTAAATCCACAAACAAAAAACTCCAGTCTTATCAGCAACTATAAAAATACGCTATCATAGGCAAAGGTCTCAGCAAAGTGGGAAATGCACAGATGTGTAAACAGAGCTGAGTAGAAATATGTGCGTTCCCTTCCGTTGTTTGCCAAAGTGTCATTACTTCAGTACATTATTTACATATAAAAAGTAGCATATCTTTTGAGTCATGTGATGTTCCGGGTTCCTTAATCTGATGCTTATCTGACAGCAGGTAAACCAGCAATTGCAGATATAAGTAGTTTGGCTACTTGGTGGTCGGTTCTTGGCCTGAGAAAGCTCTTTTATTCAAAGAAAGAAGCAGCAAGACGGAAAATCAACTTTTGAGGTTGGTCCTTTCTGCTTCCTTTTCAGGCAAAAGAGTGTTAAAAGCGGGAGAGGTGGAAGCGTTGATTTGATCAGACAGGGAGGTTAGAGTAAATAAACAAATACGTGCTGTTTCCCCCTCCCTCATTTCCGTGGTAATTAGTTACCAGCCTCACGGGTCTAACATTTTAATAGGCAAACGATGAGAGCAGCCCCAGCCGGACCTGTGGGCTCCGCGGCGGTGGGCTCTGGGTCCTTTGGTGTCCTCTAGTCCTGAACTCTGGACTATCCCCCCCCTCGGTGGCTGCCGGTCCTACAGAGATTGCGGCTGGCACCGGACCCGGAGAGCTGCAGGCTGTTCACCGCTGCAGTCAGCCGTGCGCATCCCAAAGCGCCCTTCTGGGAAAATGAACTGAATCTCACCCAAAGCCTGGAAGGGACCGCTAAACCTATCTTGCCCTACGCTTTGGGCTGCACATAGAGGATGCGTAAACGGTGTTGAGCGGGAAACCGAGGGTCCCTTGCTCTACGGGAACCCCAAAAAGAGAATTAACTAGTTGCTGATGCCTAAAAACGGCGTGTTGTTGATCCTTTCTATACTCGTTGTTGAAAATGCAAAACGTGCTCTAGGAGAATGAACAGGCAGTTAAATGTATCGCGATATTTTACTATTATACTTTACTACTAAATAATCTCGTCTTGGACAACCACAAAAAGGGCATATAGACACCTCTGTGTCACACTGGGGGGGCACCGAGTGACCCTACCAAATAGGTACCGGCACGTGGAAAGGCAAACGCGAGGAGATGGTTTGTGCCCAGCTGATGTGGGGTCACCCCTGTGCAAAGGGGACTGGTGCAGGAATTAGCAGCGCTGCAGAGGGAGGAAAAGACATCATATAAACCTATCATGGTTAAAGGAATAAATGTCAGCCTTAAAATTGCACAGTAATATTGGAGGGAGAATTAGCATTAGGCTGAGTAAACTGAATAAGATAAAATTATGCATCCGTGTGGAATGAAATTGCATGTACTTTTTTCTCTTTAAAGTGTTAGCGGGACATCAAGGTGGAATTAAAATGCTTTAAATGTCAGTTGCTTGCATCTCCTGGATCCCACTGAGAATTTTGCAATCATCAAAAATCCAGCCATAATAAACACACTTAAAATTACACCGCGGTTTGCAGCCATTTCTCTCTAGCTGATAATGCTGTCAGACGTCTTTTTGTGCGACGCACGTTACAAACAGAAGAAACAGAGCAAACACTTCTCAGCCGATTTCCTGCCACTCCACTGGCACATAACTGTTGGCAATACGGTTGATACTTCAAATGTATTTTCCTTCGCGCTGCCGTCGTGCCAGGAGATTAGCAAAACTCAGACGCTGAAGTTTACCACCACTTGACGGTGTTTTTCCAAAGCGCCGTTCGCTTCTGCTGGGGAGGCTGTGCGCTTTCTTGACTGGGGAAGCTCCTCCTGCGTGAGGAGGCTCTTGGCAGCTAATCCTTGGTCACAGCTCATCAAGGCGCTGCTGATATCCCGGAGCTCCTCGCAGTGACAAATTACAGTTATTAATGTAACGTGCCTGACAGCTCGCTGCTGGAAGCCGAGCACTGAGGAGTGGCTATTCCTTCTTCTTCGGCTTCCTCGTGACGCACGCGGTGTGCTCAGCTTCTTCCCTTCTGCCCTCCTTTTCTCCCAGCCGACCCCAAGGCCATCTGCAGCAACAGGAGATGGGCTGCGGCACTGGGGAAGTTAATCATTAGCCGGTAGAGCGGTGGGGTCGATGCAGTAGGTAACTAAGCTGATTAACACGTGTGATCCTGCAGGAGCGGTTAGTTAAATCTTTGCATTCTTCCTCCTGGGATTAATCTCGTTTTGTATATTTGCTTTTGGACAGTCAGTGTGTGTGTTGAGGTCTTTGGATCCTGGAGAAGCCAGACTGGTCTGTCAGACTGCTCCAGGCTCCCTGGGCTCCTTGTCTTCTCAATCTTTGCAGAAACATCTCTGCACTTCTACCATAACTAGCATACTTGTTTTAGTGAGCAATAACAGTAAATCGTTGCATTTCAAAGAATTCTTAAAAATGAAGTTCCCAGGCTTTCCCAGTTGTAAAACCCTCAGAAAGGCTTTTCTTTCCTTTCTGTCCCTGTTTTTCTCTGGCAGAAGTATGACTGCTATACAGCCATTTTCCTTCCATGTTCTTAAAGGGACTGATTTTAATTTGGATGTATTTTCCCCTGAAAATCCTGTCAGTCGACATGGAATTACACAAAGCAGCTTTCTGAAGAGAAAAAATATCTGAAGAAATCTCCACTGAGAGGTACGTGTGTTTTTGTGCTGGGGGGGTGCGTACTGTGGGCAGGGAACACGGTTGCCTTCCCCCTTGAGCCAACGCAGTTTACTTTGGACTGAGCAGAGGGGAATACTGGTGCAAGGCTGCAGTGAGGAGGAAATCAGACAGAAGCGTGGAAAAAAAGTCTGGAGGCTGCGTTAGTAGACCATCTAGTGACGCTGTTGAATTACCACCTCACTTAAAAAAAATGGACAAATTAGGTCTTAGAATCATAGAGTAACAGACTCATAGAATCATAGAATGTTTGGTTGGAAAGGACCTTTAAGATCATTAAGTCCAACCATTAACCTAACACTGCCAAAACCACCACTAAACCGTGTCCCTCGGCACCACCTCTATGCATATTCTAAATAGCTCCAAGGATGTCAACACAACCACTTCCCTGGGCAGCCTGTTCCAATGCTTGATAACCCTTTCAGTGAAGAAATTTTTCCTAATATCCAATCTAAACCTCGCCTGGCGCAACTTGAGGCCATTTGCTCTTGTCCTATTGCCTGTTACTTGGGAGAAGAGACCAACACCCACCCCACTTGATACTCACTTGACTCTTGATACTCACTCCAAGTCATCCCTGCCCTACTTTGAACCACCTGCCCTGCTTTTATTTCCTTTGCTTCTTTATCCCTGTTCCCAGAGTTTCTCTGATTCAAGAAATGGTCTTCCCTCATTTCTGTCACCCAAAACAGGGCTGGGTTGATGAGCCCAGAGGGAAGAAAAGGCACTGGGTTTCCTGTAAAGCAAGTGAGGAAGGCAGATGGAATGACTCTGGACAGTCCAGTGGCCCTTCACTTCTGTGTAGAAAAATTACTTTTCAAAAAGCATTTGAAAAACTCTATCACTTTTGATAGACTGCTCTCTACCAGCCTGACCTCAAAGAAACAAGATGAAGTTTTAGAATGGTGATAGGCTGGGGAATAAAAAGTACAGATTCTATTTTCTAATAAGTACATCATTCTGCAATGCTGAAAAAATTGTGGATTCAGTTTCTTTTTCAAGTAAGTTACAGCTTACCAGCAGTTACCAGCACACAACTTACTGCTGTTGCTGATGACTTCTAGACCCGAGATAGCGAGCCTTGTACCGGTTCGGAGCAGCCAAGGAAACGTGGCAGACCAGTCAGAAAGCAGAATTTACATCTCAGAGGACTTTCCGGTATTCCTGCCTTTGCGTTCATCTCAAACTGTCGTGCCAGCTTATTTGGTTTTGTAACATCAAATCAAACCAAGTCAGGCACTCTGGGACACAGAGTAGAATTTAACAGCTCTAGTTAATCTAGAATAGTTTCATTGGAATAGCGGTATAGAAATAAGACATGACGTATAAGATATTGATGTACTTTCCAATAATGATGCACATATTTCTGCTCCCTCTGTGTCAAGAGTGATGCTTTCAAACAGGGACACGGAGGGCAAGGTTTACTTGGATGATGAGGAAAAGTAAATTCTTTCCTGTCCCCAAAAATTCTGACAGACTGAAACAGGTTGGCATAGCTTAGAAAAATGATGCAGCTGATGCAGATGTTGCCTTCTTATAAATTTAACCACAAAGAAATATCCAAGAGGGGAAAACGTAATAGGAAGTTGTAACACTCATAATAAAAATAGTTTTGTATACATTTCTTCTGGAAATGGGAGTAAGATTTCTAATCACAAGTGATTGAGATTGTCAAATGCTCTTCCATTAGGAGTAAAGTGGGCAAGAAGCTACAAGATTATGCTTAATCAAGCAATGAGTGAAAGAACATATAATGATTTCTTATAACAGTAGAGGTCTGGACATGATGAGCAGGAAGTCTGTAAGAATTTTGCTGTGAAAAAAAATGATTTTTATTGAACCACATGTTCAGAAGCAAAAAAAGTGGGCAGAAGCCACCAGCCTGCTCCAGCAAACAGATGCTTTTGAGATTATTATGGTTAGTAGGCCTTCTACCTTAATTAAGCTGTGTTCTTATCAGCTAAGTAACACTGAGCTAACTGAGATGCTACATTTCTACCAAATTAAACCAGTATCCTCAGCCTTACCGTAATCCATGTATTTGAGAACAAGAGAAAGGAAAAGGAGATACTGAAAAATATATATTTTTAAAATACTGTGAACATAAATTTTTTAATTTTGTAGATATTCTTACCAAGACCAATAAAGAACAGGGATACTTTCTGAATTTGTTTCTAGGTGGATATCAGCTGTTGATTTCCATCAGTTTCTCTACAGGGACCATCAAAACTTCACAACTGCTAATCTCGCATTGTGAATAGAAGGTGAATGCTTTGCATATGCTACACAAAACCTGAAATAAAGTACAATTATTGGCTTCTGTTCCACATTATTCTCAAAAGGGCAAATGTACTCTGTAAGCTGGGAAGGCTTCCAATCACATTTTTAGAAAAATGAGATGTTTTAGGTGATCTACACTAGGCAGCATTATTCAGAATGCAAATGAAAATATTCTGTAGTCACATGTATCAATACACGTTGGCATAAGGCAACTGATTTTCTGAGATCATTGCTTCATCAGCTGACAATGGAAATTAAATGTTCAACTTTGTTTTCTGCCAGCTCCTCCTGCCATGATGCCTAACTATGAAATACGCCACAAAGACAACTTTTTGGCTGAACTGACTGTTAATCAAGTTATGTTCTGAATCATGAGTATTCATTGTACTTAGTATTTTTATCTTGATATATGTCCACTGGATAATTGAGTCAGATTTCTCTAATCAGTGTGACCATGGCAGCTTTTCAGGTTTTGAGACACTGCACAGTTGAAAGACTTTTGCTGGTTTTGCTGGTCAAAAAAGGAGCAGAACCGTGTGTAAAACTGCTTTTACACTTTTCAAAGCTCTTGTTGCCTAGAAGACATTTCCGTTGTGCTTCTTCTGAATGTTTTCTATGATGTGATTGAAACTGAATTCAAAATCAAGAGGATGTGAAATAACAGCAAACTTTTTAATTGGGTTTTATCTTTTTGCTAGCAGTCACTTGCAAGTTATTAACCATTTTTGGCTGCTTTTGAAGAATAAGCAGACATTTTTACTGAGCTGATGTTTAGATTTTTGTTTTGTTTTGTTTTTTGAGAGCGAAACAACCATCTCTGAATCCATCAGTGTCTGTATTGGTAGGTTCATGAATCCTCATCTGCATTAAACTTCCTCTACCGTTTTTTCCAGTTGGCTACATTTACTGGAAAATGAGTTGCATACCATTTACTTCCATGCTGAACATCTGCATACATGCATGGTATGACTTAAACCTTTAAGATGGAGTTTACTTGGGATTTAAAGAATCTTTTTGATGCTGCGTGCCGTTCATTCAGACGTAATATCAATGTTTTCCACAGCAGCAGCACGGTTCCCACGTTTTTTTAATATACAAGGGAAAAACATGTTTTCTCTGCTTTGCAGAGCTTCAGACTAACTGAATGGTTTAGAGGAAAGATTGTCTTTGTTCTGATTTGTGAGCGATCACAAGTAACACAGACTCTCCCCTTGGGACATTTCTGCTGAAATGTAACCACATTGAGATGAAGTTTCCTCTTTGCGTCTCCTGATAGTCTTGTGGGTGCTATCACAGGTTAAGGCATCCGGACTCGGGAGCCTAATCTAAAGCAAGCAAGCAGAAATATTCATTGCAATAGAGAAGTGCAGAATATTTGCTGAGTAAGCCAGTTTTTTTTACATTATGCTGGTGATTTAAAGCGACAAAAGTCAGTCCCAGCAGCAAGTCTTGGGGCACTCCATATTAACCTCTCTGTATGTCAAGAATTAGATCTTTTTTCTTCTCCTTTGTTTTCTCTATCTCATGAATAGTTTTTAATCCATGGCAGAAATTTACCTTTTACCCTGTAGTTTTCAAATTTCCATAATAGGCTTTGGTGATGGATTGTGTCGTAAGCCTTCTAAAACTACAAAGGAATGATTTCCTTAGGTTTGCTTTTGTTATCTGTTAACTTTTTTTGCTGGCATTGAACAGATCTGTGGGGCAAGACTTTTAACCTTTCCAAACAGGGGGATTTTTCCCTGTTTTGGGACTTCTTAAATATTCTGGAATTTTATATTCACATTTATCACCTCATCTAAAACACTGGACTTGACATAGTAGTAGTTGCTTCTCAATAATTTAGACAGAAGGAAACCTGAAAATGTCCAACGTACCTTCTTTCCGAAGGGCAGCTTCTCATCTCAGCTAAATAAGATGTACAGAAGCAGGCTATAATAGTGCTACTGTGATTTTCGGTAGCTAAAAATCTGGTTGTATTCTTTGGGAGACTATTTTAGGAGAGAAATTAACTGTGCAGCACGTCATCCGCAACTGAAGTGTGATCCGCAAGCCCGGGTGGTTCCAGCTCCCCACTGGGAGCTGAATACCCTGAGTTGCGTTTCTTGTGTTAGAACAATTCCTGATCCACTGCATTCCCACCGAGGTGCATGAAGGAAGAGGAGCCTTTTCTCATCTTCTTTTTAAGCAGAGCTAAAAGCTGTTTTTCTTGGAGTACTTTGAGGGAAGATAGCAGACAGTATATGTTGCACCCGTGGAGGAGGAAAGCACACAGCGCGGAAAAGCTACTCCAGCACCAAGCAAAAAAGTTGAAGGGTAGCTGGGGAGTTATCCTAAAAGGTTTGGGAATATTAAGAAAAGAATACACAGTCAAATGCTTAGTGACGTGGAAGTTAAAATTCAACTAAATCATCTCCAAATATGACTCTGAGTTATTTTGCCTAGGTTTAAAGATTTGGGGTCCGGGTTTTAGTTTTGTGTTGTGGAATGGTCTTATCGCTGGTGTCACAAACACCTAAAACTGATCTTATCTAATTATCTAGTTTTATGAGAGAAAGTATCAGGATCCAGCCGTGAATCTTAGCCCAGTTTTCTTTGTACTATCCTGTGTACAACTAGCAGGTGGTGGGTTCAAAAGCAAACTGAAAGGAACAGTTTTTTCATGGCTCATGTACTTATGCAATGGATCTTGTCGCCAGATGTTCCGGATGCCAAATGTTTACAAGGGCGCAAAAAGGGCTTGGACAAATTCAACGAAGAAAAACCTCTGGGTGGCAATAAGATTCAAAAACGTCACCTGTTATTGAGACTCAGTTTTTTGCTGGCTGTGAAGTTTTACCTGTATCATCACATGTTTAGCCTGCTCTTCTACTTTATTTTTGCAAACTTCCCTGGCATTTGTTGGTTTACCTTTGGTCAGACTTGGCATAGCCATTCTTACACATTCTTCTTAAGTAAAATTTATGTTCTTTAATGGAAGATGTTATTGCTTCTCTGCAGTTCGCATTTCTTTAGTCACACATCGTGGAAAAGTGAATTTGGATCACACCACTGTCTGAGATGATCAGTCCTGTAGAAAAAAATAATCTGCTCAGTTTAGTGGTGATTTACTTAGAAACTGTGTAACAGGGAACCTGAAAGAAATGAATCTATTTAGAAATTAGCAAGAAAAGAAAAAGCTCAGGTATAAATTATCAAAAAGGGTAATTGGGCCAACAGGTCGAGGGAGGTGATTCTGCCCCTCTACTCAGCTCTTGTGAGACCCCACCTGCAGTGCTGCATATGGCTGAGGAGCCCCCAACATCAGAAGGACATGGACGTGTTGGAGCAGGTCCAGAGGAGGCCACGAAGATGGTCAGGGGGCTGGAACACCTCTGCTGTGAAGACAGGCTGAGAGAATTGGGGTTGTTCAGCTTGGAGAAGAGAAAGCTCCAGGGACACCTTATAGTGGCCTTCCAGTACTTAAAGGGGGCTTATAATAAAGATGGGGAACAGCTTTTTAACAGGGCCTGTTGTGACAGGACAAGGGACAACGGCTTTAAACCAAAAGAGGAAAGATTGGCACTAGATATAAGGAAGAAATTTTGTATGCTGAGGGTGGTGAAACACTGGCCCAGGTTGCCCAGAGAGGTGG
>VYXH01006460.1:537117-548263 GCA_013397275.1 Burhinus bistriatus
ACATGAGGAGGAACTTCTTGACTTTGAGGGTGGCAGAGCACTGGCACAGGCTGCCCAGAGAGGTGGTGGAGTCTCCAACTCTGGAGACATTCAGAACCCGCCTGGACGCCGTCCTGTGCAACCTGCTCTGGGTGACCCTGCTCTGGCAGGGGGGTTGAACGAGGTGATCTCCAGAGGTCCCTTCCAACCCCGGTGATTCTGTGATTCTGTAAGTCTGTGATTCTCTGATTCTGTGATTCCAGCCTGTGTGGGTTTGGACCTGAGTGAAAAGAAATGTATCTTAAGAGAGGCTTATCAAGACTCTGAAAGATTGAAGTGCTTTGAGACATAAAGCAGCATTATTCTTATGTCATGAAGGTTCCTATAGGACTGTCACCACAAGTAAATGCTAAGGTTTCTCATTGCTTCATATTTGTACTTTAGTCCTGTTGGTGGCTGAGGCATGATTTACAATCTTGGTCCAAGAAAGCACTTTAATCCATGTGGAAGTATGATTAATGCATTTAAACTTACACTTAAGCTCACACTTAAGTTTCATTTATTGTATTGTGACTGAATATATATGAAATATAACGTGTGCTGAAATTTATGAAAATGCTTATTATTCTGCTTTAGTTTATTATTGAGGAAATACTTTATTACATAAACAGGACAAAATACTCTGAAGACCAGTGTCTTCACTGGACCAATGAAGATATTTTCGAGAAACTGTACAAAGAGCTTTGGAAAAAGGTAGAACAAAAAAAAAAAAAAAAAGAAGAGAGATAATTATTTTCTTTTCCTTGAGTTCTGAATTGGAGGACAAAATGGTCAAAGACCAAATCCTGTTGTCCACAACCTTTCCCTAAAGCCCACTGAAGCACAGGGAAACAATGTGATTCCTGCATCCCTGCATCTTGCTGGAGCAGATGCTGGAAGCCTGTTCAGTTCTGCCACAGCTAGCCATAACTATGAACAGAAAACAAACACATCTGAGATGAAATGTCTTTGTGCCAGCTTCCCACAAGTGCTGCTTCACAGTGGAGAAGCTCCAGAATATTTTTCATCTTGCTAAAAATTATTGGTGAGCACAGTGAGGTCAGGTCTACCTGCTTAAGATGTCTTCTTCACCCACTAATTATTACCCATCGGTTCAGACATCAGGTTTTGCTTTGCTCACAAGGTAGGAGACAGTGCTGGTTACTGGATGGAGACCCTCAAAGCAGCTGGCTTGAGCTGACATGTCTCCATCAGCCCATCCAGCCATAACTGTTGGATAGTGTCTGGGACAGCATGGACACACACCTCCACTGATAGGATCAGTCCTCCACTCTGCTTCCCCTACTGCTATTCCATATTCTCATGTTAGCATAAAGAATTTGTCACCAACAACTTAATATAGGGCTTGGGAACATCTGCCAGTCTTGACAATTGAGTATCAAACACCCACTCAGAGAATAAGCATGTACCCAGTTTTCATGCTTGGGTAACAGAAAGCTCTCCGTTGCCCATGCTAAATGGAGGGGACATAGAGAGGGTCTGCATTGTTTTCACAGTGTCATTCGTGCCACCAAAGTGAATGCTGTGTCAGCACTTACATTACATTTAAAGGGTGAATCATCTTTTACTCAGAGGAGTAACAATTCTGTAGTACAAATGCAATGCGTTCCCATATGTGTCCACCAAATTGTGTTCTCATTGCTACAAATTTTGTATTAAATTATTTAGGTCAGCTTAAATTTGGAAAGCAACAAAACAAACACCATTTTTGGCTCATTTACATGTCTGTGATTGTTGTAAAAAGGTTTGCTTCCTAAATTAAAGTGATGCAAGCAGTCTGCCAGGAAAATGAGCAGCAATATTTTTTGTTATATTTTTGAAAACTGGTTGTAACACTCAGTTATTAACCCAAGAATAGGTGGACACCTGGAAAATGAAAATTCAGATTATTTCTAGCATACACTGGATCTGTGGAGGCTCAGGTTTGAAATTCTATAATTTTCCTTTGAACTAAATAACATTTTGAGCCTTTGCCTAATGGTTTTACTATATACTGTTGCAGACGTGGGTATCACGCTTTGGCACCGTACATCTTTAGAGCTGTTAGGGTTGGTATATCAATATCCGTGATCCGGTGATTAAGGACCACCTAATAGCATGCATTGTCAGGATACAGAGTATCGCATTGAAAGTCATTAATAGCTCTATCCTGTGCACTGACATGATGTAATATAGCAGCTGTCCCGTGGAGAAGCTCTTAAGGCACCCTGTCAAAGGTAGAGAGGCTAATAGCGGCGGTAGGCACTGGCATATTGCATCGTGATGGTGCCAGAGTCCTTCCTACTAACAGCACTAGAGTAATGCCAGACATATTGCATATAGTGCTAAAAATCCATGTGTTAACAGCACCATTTTTACTGACATTGTCTTGTATGCCATGCCAAAGATTTATAGTAAATTTGTTGTTGTGAGCCAAGATCAGGCTTATTTCATGCAACTTGTAGGCACCATGGGGACAACAGGCGCTAGCAGGCAGATGCTTGAACTCCAAGTCCGAACAACTTGTCCTCACTGCCTGCCCTCAACCTACCTCTTGTTTTAACTGCTGTTGAGACGCCAGCTCCTGCCAAAAACTCCAGATTCCATTTCTGGCTGATCCTATCTCAGACAAACACCTCTCTGTTCTTCAGTGCATGGGAAGGAGCTTGCCATAAGCACTTCCCCACAACTTTGTCACCTTCTATTGCCTTACATTCACGTGGGTATATGCTGTAAGTGCTGACAAATGTTGTTTTGTGGCTTTCAGTGTGTGTGTCCCATCTTTCTGCTTCCACCAGGTGCCACTGATCTCAAATTGAAAACTTTTTTTCACTTAGACTGCTCTTAGCTGATCTCCTTGCCCATCCCATTACATGAAAAGTCCTGGTCATGACTGAAACTCCAGTCATGCGGTGAAGATCCAGTACAGCTTTCTGAGAGAAAGGTTTGCTCTGTATAAATGCACACCAAGATTTCCCTAAAATAAATTCAAAGAGGTCTCGGCAAAGATTTTTAGCCCAGTTATGAGACAGAGGGAACACTGGTTTCTACAGTACCACAAATCAGTAATTTAAAGTTGCTCTTTGGATGTTTGTTGTGTCAAATGCTGGTTGTCATCACTGGATTGGGCATTTCCTGCAGCATCACTGCCATCTCCAGCAGATATTTGGGGTTTTCTATGCTTGGAGAATCTCACAACCTTTATTCAAGTGAGGTTGTTGGCTTTAGCAGAGTGTATTATTCCCCCTCAAGATCTTTGGTGAGGAGGAGGAGGAGGGAATTGATTAAATATCCATTGGGGCACAGGCAGCACTTCTGTAGCTTCTGCTGCTGAATCTGCATATGGAATGGAAATGGCTAAGCTGGAAAATCTCTGCTTAATATCCATAAACCCTTGGGTTCCTGGCTCATATTTTGGCTCAAGTGTAGCATACTAGATGGACAGTAACACCCTTGTTGAACAGCCCTTTAATAGCTCATTCCATAGCTATCCCAGAATGCTGGAGATACTGAAGGAAGAGCTCGAAAATCCCTCCAACTGCTTAAGACAGTGGCTGTCTTCCCATGCTTAATCCTACATTGCTCAGGGGTAAAAAGCTCTTAGTCCACAGAACAGACAACAAAGCCCACGTAACCAGAGCTTGGAGCTGCTTATATATATTGATCACACAGAATCACAGAATGACCGGGGTTGGAAGGGACCTCTGGAGATCATCTAGTCCAACCCCCCTGCCAGAGCAGGGTCACCTAGAGCTGGTTACACACGACGGCATCCAGGCGGGTTTGGAATGTCTCCAGAGTGGGGGACTCCACCACCTCTCTGGGCAGCCTGTTCCAGTGCTCTGCCACCCTCAAAGTCAAGAAGTTCCTCCTCATGTTTAGATGGAACTTCCTACATTCAAGTTTGTGCCCATTACCTCTTGTCCTATCACTGGGCACCACTGCAAAAAGACTGGTGCCATCCTTCCGGCACCCTCCCTTTAAGTATTTGTAAGCATTGATGAGATCCCCTCTGAGTCTTCTCTTCTCCAGATATCATCCAAAATAAATACTTATTTATATTTACCCTGGCTCAGTCCTGAAGGCTGTTAGGTACCGGCTGTGCACTGTCCCATTTTCTGCTTGCTGACCATATGGTCTTTGGGCTTGTTTGCAGGGATGAGTTGGACATGTCTGGGGACGCATGTTGGGACAGGGAGGTACCAGGTACCCAGGGACACACAGTGGCTGCAATAGCAGGTAGGGCAGCCTGGTGAGAGCACCAAAAGAGCCAGTCCTGAGGATCTGATTGTGTACACGCTGCAGGGCTGCTTATTCCTTTGTTTTTCCACCCCT
Source organism: Burhinus bistriatus (assembly GCA_013397275.1). NCBI lineage: Eukaryota > Metazoa > Chordata > Aves > Charadriiformes > Burhinidae > Burhinus > Burhinus bistriatus. The sequence continues at coordinate 541,471 of VYXH01006460.1, forward strand.
CGCCCCAGTTTGGGTAAGCTCTGGACTGATCCCATAGATTGAACCAGGTGCTTAGCACGAACTAAATCCCTGCTGTCCAGACACCCGTCGCTGAAACATCTGTGTCAGTATTAGCTTAAAATAATTTGCATGATGACCCACTGGGGTCACTCTAAGCCCAGAAGGACAATGATTTGGGAAGCACAGAAAAGAGCTGGATCCATTCACTTACGTTCCCCTTGCTCAAACATCTTGTTTCCTGTCTGTTCTGGTATAATTATCTCAGAAACTTTTGATAAATTTTATTCCTTGCCCGTCTTCTCTTGAAATAGCTTCCAGGTTTCTCTGTAAAGCTCTCCAATTCAGCCCCTTTTCCTATTTCATGCACCGATACTTAATTCTTGTACAGATTTTTATTGATTGTTTTTCTTACTGTTATTTTATTTTGCTGTTTTACGGCTGCTGGTAACATTTATTAGAAAAACTATTTTTTACAGCCTGCATGTAAGAACATCACTGCACAATTTTTGGCAACACCAAGAATAAGCTGACTAAAAATTGGGGGGGTGGAATCAAAGGAGGAAGAGAGAAAAAGCAGCATAGGAATGTTAGCAAATTGCCTTTCACTTTTCACACGGTTAAATCCTAAACGCTGGTTAATGCCCTTTCACTGACGAGGACAGTTCATATTTGATATAAGTACAAGTGTGCTTAATCAGAAAGGCGACACCACAGGCACTTGCATTTCTTTGTGCGACATTCAAAATCTTCGCTGTTTTCATCAGTCGGTGATGGGATTTTTTTGCATGAACACGAAAATTAAAATCGCTTGAACGTTTTCACTGAGCAAGTCTCAGCCATTGCACTTTATTCCTCCAGCGGCCCCGGGAAATAGACTGACGTTTTATTAAAGCTGTGCTCCTGCAGGATAAGCAATGAAAGGAAAACCAGGTAAAACTCACTTAGCAGCGCCCGTCTGCCTACCTGTGGGTTTTCTTCAACGCAAGGGAATCGCTGCTTCGGCGAAAATGAAGGCACATGGTTTTGGGCCACGATATTCCATCTGCACTTTCTGAATCCACTTCCAGACCAAATCCCCACCGCACCCTTTACTGTGATTAACTATTGCACACAAAAGACTCGCAGCTGCGGTGGTGGCTCCGACAAGAGGCACTGGCAGCTCCTGGGCAGGCTGCTCTGAAGCGGCTTTCCTCCCCCGTGGCGTGTCTACCAGCGCAGGAGTATTCCGCAGTCACTTCTTTTGATTATTGCCTGTGGGGATGTCAGGAAAATGCAGCCCCTGAATCCCAAGGGCTGACTTCTGTTTACTGTGGAAAATGGATGCAAACGCTACTTTTATTCTCAAGATTATCATCAAAAACCTCTTCAGTTGTTAGTAATGCATTGAGAGAAAACCTACCACTGCAGCTAGAAAACCGGGGGATTTAAAACAAAGCAAGGAGGGTGGTGTTTTGAAGTTCTGGGTGTCTGAATGCAATTCAGTCTTCTTCATGATCTTGAGCACATCTTTTAATTTCCCAGTATCCTTGGTCTGACAACTTAAATAGAAAGTCTTTCAGGTTGCAGACTGTCTTTGTGCATTTTGTACTGAACCTGCCTTCCGGCAAAAGTGAGAGAATGAGCGGGGAATCGCAACGTTCCTGCAACTGCTAAAAATGCCTCTTGTCCCCAGCCGAGGTCCGCAAGGTCTGCCCGTGGTGCCCGGTTCTCTGTCAGTGCACCAAAGTTTTCCTTCCCTGTTTCAACCTGCTGCAACTCCTGCTAAGGGAAAAGACACTTACGGATTGGTTTTGGTGTTAAAACGTTATTACGTGAAAGAGGGAAAGGGACTGGGAAAAATCAGTGTTGTTTCAGTCTTGTGTGGTCTCCTTGGCCCAAACAAAGGTGAGGGGAAGAAAAGATAAGTTTATTGGGTGAATTAATGCATCAGGCATCTGCACAGGGCAGAATAATCATGAGCAGAACGTAGTGCTAATAAACTCAAGAAGGTTACCGATGAAGAGTTCTTCTAACTCGTTTATAAAATAACATTTCCTAATAGTTATACACGATTAATGTTTTAAGGACACTGTTGGAATCAAAACACCCTTAATATTTCAACTTGTATCCTTGAACTTCATATTGAGCATCGCATTTTGAACATCATGTTACCTTTAAGTTAATGTTATGTATTTAATATATAGACATATAGCAAGACCTGAGGGACTCGACTGTGCTTTACCATTAAGCCACCTGTTCTGACAACTCTGTTTTTCAAGCAGATGGCACTGTGATGAATTACCTGATACTCACCAATCATGGCATCTTCCTGAAAAATTTGCACAGATGTTTGTAACGAGCTTTTCATGGTAACACAACGCTTGGACATCCACAAAACGAAGGGGCTTTCTGCTATAAAGTCACTCAGCCTGAGAAGCTTGCTTCCCTGATGGGGCGACAGGAGTGCTCAGCAGCACCTGAGCTTTCATAAGTGTAATGGTCTCTGGGCATGACCCTGTGGCAGAGGTTGGTGTGCGCCTCCCTCTGTTGTGCCGCAGTGCTCACAACATAAGCAAAACCTCTTCTAGGGTCAGCTGTTTTTCCGAAAGTTGTATTTCTTTCATGAAACACATAGGCAAAGAGAACAAATCAGCTGTGAATTCTAGGAAATAAAGGAAAAGTGACTCTAGAATATTTTTGAGTTTTGCCCTGATGCAGTCATGGCGAGGAAAAATAAAACACGTGGCTTGATGTTGACCAACATCAACTCTGCCTTCCTCCTACTTGTGCAAAGCTATCGGAAAGGTGCAGCCCAGCTGCCTTCATTGCACGTGGGCTGCGGTAACCTCGCAAACCTCCTCTCCCACAGTCTTCAGACCCACAGAGAACAACGACAGGACACCAGTGGGTCTGAAGTTGTATCTCATGACAAACACTTAATTATTTCCACTAAAATGCATGGTTGTGACCTATTCAGGTGCTGTGACCCATTTATCGGAAAGTGGACCGGGGCACACTGAACTTCTTTCCTCTGTAACTCCCCACCCGCAGGTCCCAGCAGGTCCTGATGTAAGGCTCAGTTCTTTCATTCCTATTTTCAACATGCTGGGTGAAACTGAAATCTGAAAACTGCAGTGGCTTATGCTAAACCTTTGAACATCTCTGTGACATTTTTCATTAGAGATATGTCTCTCTTTCATGGATGCTGAAACTGAAAGATGGAGCACCAAATTAGTGATAAAGCCTAAAATAAAGAATGAGAATTGGGACAACTGGGAATTGGGAAGAGTTCCCACCTTCCAGGTGCAAACTCTACTTAACAGAGTCAAATGAGCTCATTTATCCATCAAACATCTTAGCTATTCACAGAGTTTGGGCATGAGAGGACATAATTTTGTCGTGAACATCATACTGCTGTCTGTAGATGATTACCAGCAGCCAAGCTTGGTTATTCAGGTATCTTTACATAATTTTAAACAATGAGAGCTTTACTATCTGTAGGAAAGAAAAAGGAAATGGAAAACAGTTATACTGTCAATTAATTGATCTTCTGCAGAAATCTGTGAAACCTAACTTATTATTTAATTAGCTTTATCATGCTCACACAAGATTTCAGCTCTTTGCTGGCACTCCAGTTTTGCCTGTTCTCTTACAAGCTACACACCAGGCTATAATAACATCTTTCAAGACATATTGTGTATACATTAATCACTTTTTATTTTCTTTATTGAATCCGATCCCTATATGAGACAAAATACCGAGTTATGTAAAAGTACCATAAGGAATTAAGAGTAAGTGAACATTCAAAAGAAATAATAATAATCATAATACCTTTATCTTTTAACTGGCTATATTTTCTCATCGGCTCTGATTTCTCCAAGAATTTTAGAAAAGTACAGACCATAATTGTGCTAATAAAGAGGAAATTATACCAACCTATAATTAGAGTAATAAGGAAAAAGGTACAGCAGATCATAATTGAACTAATAAGATGAAAATATAATCATGTTTAATGGCTTGTATGAGTGTTAGCGTCTTCTGTATACTTAATAAATTGGTATCCATTTTCACGGTATGTATCTAAGACACCTTTCCCAATATTATCAAATTAGCCTTCAGATCTATTGTTGGGAACTTCTGCAAGTCCTGAAAGCTCCTCTGGAGTGAGGTTTCTTTGAATAACCAGAATAACAACAGAATTTCAGACAGGTCCGACCAGCTACAATCACCTGTAGCAACACTTAAGCTCTCTCCGGGTTTATTTAGGGTATCCTTATTTTACATTCATGGGTATACACAGGTGTTGTGTGCAGTACCAAGTAGGAGATTTGCAAAAGGCATACAGAAAGAGGAGACATTTCGCGGTCACTGTATTTGGGCATGGGAAGATGCTCTGCAAGCAGAGTATACTCAACTGAAAAGTAAAGCCAATGATTTATTTCCTAATATTCACAGTAGGATAACGTGAATGCAAGCCCCAAAGCTGAGCATCAGTAGTTCCTTGCTGCTGCTGAGCTCCTGTCTTCTGCGGTTTTTACCTGACGATTTCACAGTTTGCAGCTTTGGTGTTTTTCCCTCTGAGTCCTTGAGCTGCTAACTGTCCCCATCTCGGCAATCTGCAATTTCACCTTTCGTATCTTGTACAGCTTGAGTTTACTTGTTTTCCTCGCAGCTTTTTCTCACAATGTAGTGGTTTTCTCAGAGGTTGAAGCCAAGGTCACACAGATGCTCAGCATGAAAACTCAGCCGCGGATCAGAGACGGCTGAGCCCCCCTGAGGGACCTTACCAAGGCTGGAGTTTAAACAAAACCTCCCCACAATTTCATACAAATGACATTTCATGTAGTTCAGCCATAATTTACCTTTTGATATTCCTCGCAGCAATTAAAAAAATAAGAATGTTTCCTACTTTTACGTACTATTAACGTGTAAATATTTCCTCGCACGTGCACACACTTCATATGGGATACCTTTACTTTGAAGTGACATTTGCAAAGCTTTCCAGCCCAGTTCTCCTTACAGGAGCCCAGGTGCTCTTTCTGAGGCTGTAGATGGCTTGGAAGGGCAGGAGCAAATCTGGTGAGGGGGATTCTTCACGTGCAAGTAGACCTTGAAAGCTCAGAGGACACTCTGGGGGAGAGGCATGTGTTTTCCACTAGAAATATCCGAGATACATATTTTTCCAAACATTTTTATCTCTCATAGATTTCTATGCTCTCGTAGGTAAGACTTGAAGATAAGACAGAATGTGCATAATTCAGGATATTCATAAGTGTAAACATCTGCATATGCTTAGGTGATATCCTGAAGGGCAGTTCAATAATGAGCTAAATTGTAATGAAAATGTCTGATATTTCTGTAATACATATTGTTTAATTCTCTAAGCTTCTTAGCTTACTAAATGTCAGTCTTTCCTAGATGTAGCCTTTGCTTTCATTTCTTAAGAGACTTGGACATCTCTCCAATCAAAATTCCTATGTCAGTGTGACATCTATTTCATATGTACACATTAAATAATGAAAATACATTTTTATCTTTGGTAGTGATTTTTTAAGAACCTTGACTTAAATAAAAATTTACATAACCTCAAAAAAGCCCAGCATTATAGCTGGGTAGATAGATGGATAGAGATATTTAAAAGTACCAGTATATGTACATATATATATACATACGTATTTTTGCATAACAGCTTTTATAGATATACACACACATGCACATATATGGTGTTGTATCTGCTGGTTTGTACCTCCTTTCCTTTCAAGCTCCCAAAGGAAAACTGAGAAAATGACCACTCTACACAGAATTACTAAAGGCATTAAATGTATTTAATCTCTAATTTTTGTGCAGGTATTTTTAGTAAGCTAAGTAATAACTAAAATAAGTGTTTCCTCTCACAGCACACAGTTGTGAAACTTTAATTTATATGTTAATTTTTTAATTAAAGGAAAAAAAATTCCAGAAGAAGGCTTAGTTTTCTTAAAAAGTACAGCACAATAGTCTAACATTAGATGAAAGTGTAGCAGTCAGGAAGAATAACAGTCTAAAGAGTCTGTCCTAATGACCCCTTCCCTGGAGACATCCAGGTAACCCCGAGGCTGAACTCAGTGTTTCCAGCGAAACAGCCGGAGACAGTTGGTTCACTTATGCCAGGGTGACCTTGTCGGAGTCCGCAGAAATGCTCCATGTTTCGCATTTAGTAACTGCGCCTGCCGCAGAGCAGGAGGATGTTTCAGGTGCCTTGGGCACCCTAAGGGGGAGCAGAGAGGGGCCAGGAGAGGGGAAGGGAGCGGTGGTGACAGCAGATGTAGGACAACATGGCCAACGTTGGAAAATAGATGGAGCCAGAAACAGCGTTTTTAGTGTTTGAGCCTCTGTTGCTCAAGGCAGTGATGAGGATTGAGAATACAATGGTTTGTCATAAGCATCGGAAATACCTTATTTAAAAGTGACCTCTGATTAGATTTGGGGCTTATGATTCATTCCTCTGATGTCATGGAAATGGAGTAAATGTGTGTCACCTGGCCACGGTTCCAAATGGGTTGAAGAGGCATTAGAGAAAGTCAGTGAATGCGCACTTTAAAGAACACTGAAAACTGCCTTAATGTAAAAAACACAACTTTGCAATTCCTGCGGGAAGTGGCACTTGAAAAGTTTTGATCAGTAAGAGCTGCTACTAGAGTTGATTCCGAATTAATCCTATTTTGTTATTAAATATTTCTATTTACATTAGTGAGATGACAATCTCAGTTAAGAATTCTGAATTCTAAACTGGCAACTATATTGGACACTTTTTTTTTTTTTTTTATTTTTTGAA
>VYXH01006460.1:548335-569065 GCA_013397275.1 Burhinus bistriatus
TTTTTTTTTTTTTTTTAATTGTTGAAAGCTCAGGGATTTATAACCTGGTTTAGATTTAGACTGGGACATAGTCTCTCCAATGGGCATGTCCCTGCAATATACCTATGGAATGTCTGATCCTAAAGGTAGGCTGTAAAATTACTGGGAGAAACTAAATGACCATGTTTTCTTGAGCTTTTCTCTATTAAAACCCTATTTCACATGCTAGCTTTTAAAAATCATTTGTAGTCTCCATGTTAAGGTCTATAAACTTCATACTTAACTTTTTACTTCTGCTTTATTCCTGTTCTATGCATTGCCAAATATTGCTTTTGTGTAATTGAAACAGAGCTGTAGTTTGATTATTAAACAGAGGGAAAGTAATTGTCTTCAGCTCTAACGGGGGAAGCAAAGTCTCTCGGTAGAAGAAAACCTGAAATTGTGGAAAAGTTGATTTTTTCAGAGCAGAGCTAGGGAACAGACGCTGCTGGGGCCAGCAGCCCCACCACCAACGGGGGTGGCCGCCTGGTTTCACGTGGTGGCTCAGGGATGTGGGTTTGACGAAACAATTTGTAAGGGGGTTGTATGTAATTTGTTTATCTTCTCCACCCCTCCTCTATTCTACTTTCATTTGTACCCTGAAATATTTTCAATTTAAATCCCCCCCCCCCCACGCTATGGGACATGTCCCCCGCTGTGCTGCCATCCTGACAACTCTGACCTGCGGTTTAGACCGGTTTTGCACCCGCGGTGCTGAATTCTGGTGGAAACAATGATGAAGAGGTTCAGGCAAAAGGAGGGTATCAGGTGTACTAAGCAGCACGGGTGACTTCCTATTTGAAGCCTAAGAAGAGAGAGAAAACAGTGTGTGACACCACGTGGGTACCCTTTTTAACCCCAACCTCAGAAGAAGACAACGCCGATTTCTGCCGTAGCCTACCGCTGGCCATGAGTCAAGTAATACAACTGATGCTTGCCAGTTGTTGACATGTCTGTGCAGAGGACGCTCCTTTTTTATCTGCCACAGTTGCTTAAAACCAAAAATAACTACTTATCTTGCAGTGAAAAAAAAAAAAAGAGTTTGAGGTACTTTAAAATGGTGCTGCATTGAGCTGTACAACAGCAAAAAAAAGTACAGGTGAGATCCGTGCTATAAGCAAGAGGAAGGAAAGAGGGGCAGGATTTTTATTACATTTATAATTCTGTATATCTTTCTAGATTATAAAACTGTTGCCCGCTGCTAAGAACAAATCACTGCCTCTTGCCGTTCCTGCGGAAGCTCATGCCTGATTTTCTCCCAGACGGGTTTCTCTCTGCAGCGTTTCTCCAACTCTACCATTAGCCTTTGAGCAGATGTCAGAGTAAGGAACGGCTGCCCGCAGATCAAGTTGCTGCTGCCAACTCTCGCGAGCTTTGTGTCAGAAACAGTTGATTATAATGTCAGTACTGTCCAATTTACGGGCTTAAAGCAGCAGCTGCATACTGCATTTTCCCTGAAGTATTCAAAGATCCTGACTCCTAAAAACTTTGTAGTTCTTGTAATAGAAGTGGGGTAAGTGATTCTCTATTTACACGTCTCTGTCTGCCAGGATAATTTACGGTTCGGCTTGATTTGCACGGGGATTGGGATCTTGTAAAATGTTACGCTCTGCCCATTTGTTGCTCTCTTGGGAAAACTCAGTCTGCTCTGCAAATGAACGAGTAAGCAGGCGTGTGTATCAGACCTTGGTATTATTCAAGGGATCGTGGGCTAAGTAAATTAAGCTGAGCTAGAAATCACTTATTAATTCAACCATCTCTTCTATTTAAATAGTGATTATATAGTCTTGTGTATAGATTTTTTGGCTGAGTGAAGATTTGCAAGGAGAGGAAACAGTCATTGAAATAAATTGTGTTCCCTTGCTGAATAAGAATACAAAAGTATAGTCTGTTTAACTTTTGCTGGAGGAAACTACTACAGAGGCAGCTTTTTAAAGTATGCAAATACATTATGTGATATATCTGCTCAGTTAAGGTTGATGAGCTAAAACAATCTCCTGACCCTTTTACTCTCACAGTAATAATCAAGTCATGTTTGTTTTGCTCAGTGTGCTTCACGTTGTTGAGTTTGTTTTAATGCAGCATTAAAAACTTTATTAAATGTAATATTTGCCATACATTCAAGGTGTAATAACAATCCTCTGCCTCTTGCTACTTTTGTTAATATTAGCAGAGTAACCTGAGACTAAAGTCCTCTCATCCAGTAGAGCAAAACTTCTGCGTTTTTCAAGCTTGATCTATTTCAAACTTTCTCTTTAAAAAGCCACCTGTTCTTTGGCAGAGCTAGTTAAAAAGGTTCAGAATTGAATTTTTTGTCAGTTTTTTTCTTCCTAAAATTCTTGTCTAAAACTTCTTAGGGTCAAAAGTTATGCCCCTGTGCTTTGCAATGCTACAGTATTTTCCTCCCATCCCATCCCTTTTTAATTAACGGGAAAGTGCAGAGGGGAATTAATTTTAATTACCATTTAGATATAAAAAGCTTTAGGAACTTTAACGTCCCTTGCTTTCTTCAGTGTCATTTTCTCTTCTTCATAATGACGCTGTTTGAAAACTCTTATTATTTCCAGCTTGTTGTCGTAGTTCGGTCCTGGTTGGTATGCTGGAAGTGAATATGTGGAAAAGGAAAGCGTCGGTGAAACGACAGCCTGATAGCAATCTCCCATCTCCCAGTGCTGTGCATCGGGCACACACGTACCCAACTACATCCCTACTGTTAACGTTTCCCACAGCCACCCCAGTCGCCTTGGTTGACTGTGAGACAGGCTGAATGAGTTTAGCCCGGAGCTAATCTCTACGTGTTTTTTCCCACCCAGCTCTTAAAAGATTTTATTACAGGAATGACTAGGGGGAAAAAAGACTGGCACACAGAGAAGTGAGCTAAATGCCACTAAATGACGTGTGGGTTCTGTGGGCTGCCGGAGCGAGCATCTGCTTACCCAAACTCCTCGGGAGCTGCTGGACCATGTGTGTCATCCAGATTGACTACTCACATCTCTAAAGTTTAGCATACGTGGGACTGTTTACAGGTTTCTATAAGTCAAGCTGAAGGCCAGGTGGAGTGTTAGACCAACTCTGAAGTCCATTGCCCCCACCCAGCACCTTATCTTTTTTTCTTTTAATAAAAAGACAAGAGCCTAAATGTTTATGTTCTCAAAAATTTGTCTATTTTCTGTCTGTTTAGATGAATGCTAAAAATATTGTCTCTGAAGATTCTTCCCTGTTCCTTTGATGTTATCTCAAAGTTAGGAACCTTTTTGCGCAGAATCTTCCTTTTTTCTCCCCCTGCAGTTTCTTAGCTGATTTCCAAGAATGCACAAACAAGCAGGAGGAGCTCAGATTAGGCCACAGCTGTACTTTCCACAGAAATTAGACTCATTCCTTTTAAGGACACAAGTGCTTCTCATTAACAAAGAATGGCCTGTTTGAAGTGGCAGGACAGAGTACACTATGTACGACAGGGCAACAAGCAAAAAATAGAAGGAAGCTTTGTTGAGCATTTTCAAATATGTTAGCCATAGAAATGGGTTTATGCAAATAGACTTTTTCTGACTTTTCACTTTCAAGGGAAAGATACTGGGGTTTTTATAACATTTGAAAAGGTTAGGGTAAATAGGACTATTAGTATGCTTAAATGTGGCACACAGTCAGCATCTGTACCCTTAGCTTGAAGACAATATTCATTATCTCATTGAAGAGTTCTCAGGAAACAAAGACCAGGCCATACTTAAATTATTAGGCACCACCTACATATATTTAAAAATCCTTGACTTTTTAGCATTTTTATGTTCATTCCATGTAGTAGAAGCATGACTACTTGTCACGGTTGTAAACTTGGTTACGTTACTTTAGAGAAAAAAGATCTTGAAAGAAATGTTTCACTTGGGTCACGGCGTACTTCTGCATGCAGTCACCCACAGGAGCTGACGAACCGACACTCAGTTCCGAGGCACTTCATATACTCCACTTGCTAAAACACCTGCAGATCTTAAGATGTCTGAGTAGGACAGTGAAACCACCCAGTGCTTTGAGTTTATAGCAATGCCATCTCAATGGTTTGCTTCAGCCCAGGCGCCTACTGTGACACAAACATATAGTTCAAAACTTACGCAGACCTGGAAATCCTTGGATTAAAACTTGGCTTCAAGCTCCTTTTCAGTGTTCACAGGATGCGTGTTTATGTGTGGAAAAATCTGTGCCTAGCGATGTTTGTTATCACTCTTTATTGACTTGAGAATACAAATTGCCAAAGTAACCTCTAACAGAATAACGGCTAGTCGGGCATGGCATTTTCCATCACAGATCATAAAATGGCCTGTTCATTGCCCCAGTGGAAACACAAGTGGCTAAGTCATCTGCTAACTGAAGTAGTCAGAGTCTGCTCATATGACTTCACCTTCTTTGGTCTGGCTTCTTCAGTTCTATGTTTTTTAGTGACAGAGTCTTTTTGAAGCACTGTAACAAATACTAAGTACTCAACACAGCCTGTGCAACACAACTCACTAGCAAGAACTTCTGGTTAAAGACTGCTGAGCTCTGTGCAACAGCACCAGCTTATTTTCAATGCCCTTGGGGTGACCTACACCCTTTTTGAATAAACCGTTTCAGCTCTGGTACTAATACATGAGAATACTAATTTTGAATTTCTTTTTTCCTGTGTTTCAGGCATCATGATTTGGACAAATGGTACAAGTCTCTATGCCAGATTTCTTATGTGGCTTCTTCTCCTGTATATGTTCGTCAGGAAGGTAATGCCTGAAGATAACATCATTACAACTAAGAAAGGCAGAGTCAGAGGTACGAACCTGCAGGTACTAGGGGGAACAGTGACAGCCTTCCTTGGAATACCTTATGGACAGCCACCCATTGGTAGGTTGAGATTTCAAAAACCAGAACCTCGTGAGAAGTGGTCAGATGTTTGGGATGCCACAAAACATGCAAACTCTTGTTACCAGCTTCCAGATACAACTTACCCGGGATTTCCTGGATCAGAGATGTGGAATCCAAAAACTAGCCTAAGTGAAGACTGCTTATACCTTAATGTATGGATTCCTTCTCCCAAACCCAAGAATGCAACTGTCATGGTGTGGATATATGGTGGTGGCTTTGAGACTGGGTCAACTTCCCTACCGGTCTATGATGGCAAGTTTCTGGCCAGGGTGGAAAGAGTCATTGTAGTTTCCATGAACTACAGGACTGGTGCATTAGGATTTTTGGCTTTGCCAGGAAACCAGGAAGCTCCTGGAAATGTAGGTTTATTTGATCAAAGATTGGCACTTCAATGGGTCCAGGAGAACATAGCAGCATTTGGAGGCAATCCAAAAAGTGTGACTATATTCGGAGAGAGTGCTGGCTCGGCTTCTGTCAGCTACCATATCCTTTCTCCTAAAAGCCATCCTTTATTCACAAGAGCCATCATGCAAAGTGGATCTGCAAATGCCCCTTGGGCTGCAATAACAGCATTGGAAGCCAGAAACAGAACAGTGGCTCTAGCTAAACAACTCCAGTGTCCCACCAGCAATGAGACAGAGCTAATCCTCTGCCTCCAAGACAAGCACCCACAGGATATACTGGAGAATGAAATTTTTGTTGTAACATATGACTCTCTTTTACGAGTGTATTTTTGTCCTACCGTGGATGGCGATTTTCTCTTGGACATGCCGGAAACGTTGATTCAGAATGGCCTTTTCAAACAAACACAGATCTTAGTTGGTGTTAACAAAGATGAAGGATCAGCATTTCTAGCGTACGGAGTCCCTGGCTTCAGCAAAGATGATGATGGCTTGATCAATAAAACAGAATTTGAAACAGCTTTAACCATGTCCTTCCCAGAAGCAAGCCAACTTGCAATAGAATCGATCATTTTTCAGTACACAGATTGGGAAAATGAGCAAAAGCCAGAACATTACCGTGATGCCATGGATGATGTTATTGGTGACTACAATATAATATGTCCTGCAATGGAATTCACAAAAAAATTTGCACAACTAGGACACAACGCGTTCTTTTACTTCTTTGAACATCGATCCTCAAAGCTCCCTTGGCCAGAGTGGATGGGAGTAATGCATGGTTATGAGATTGAGTTTGTGTTCGGATTGCCCCTAGAAAGAAGAGTGAATTACACCAAAGCTGAAGAAATCTTAAGCCGGTCCATGTTGAGATACTGGGCAAGTTTTGCGAAAACTGGGTGAGTTTACTGTGGAAGTTTGCTTGATTGGTGATTTGAAGCCTGATGAGAATGATGAGGAAGGATTAATTGTTCAGCTATCCAGAATTCCTATTTTAGTTCTGATAAAAACATCGTCTTAGTAAAACAAACTGTTCATGCGCAGCTCACTGTACTGGGTGAGCTTAAGAAAACAATGTGTATCCACCCATAAAAGCAAATGCAAAACATTTTTTTGCCATGGCAGCAGTTGTTACAAAGGAAGATAATGGTTTCAAGTTTTAGAAACAAAGTATTTCAAATTCTGGGGAAGAATTCCAACAGCAGAAGTAGGAGCAAAAAGTCCAATTTCCTTTAAGATGTAATTTCCTCAGAACATGCAGGTGCATAGTATGGAGGTATATTATGTTCATATGATGAAGCGATTGGAATTGCAGGATGTTCTTTTCAGAAAACCTATCTTCCCATGTGTACTGTAAGTATAATCCTGGGTTTCACTGAAGCCGATGACAAATCACTTGCTCTTTCCATTAGACTCATCTTTAAGTAAAATATGTCCTAGCCTGTATAAGAAGCAAATAAGCATATTTCATTTGGATGTTTGAAATGGCTTAAATACAACCCCTCCTTCAGTCTGTTTAGCTGGAGTCCAAGAGAAGCGAGACAGCCCTTGCTCTGCACGGCAGGGTTGTGGGGCTCCCAATGCAATATTCAGTTTGAAATGAAACCATTTCAGTGCAGTAAGAAAAACAACCGCTACCACAGTCATGTACGATTAGTTTCAAGCCTGCAAGCCTGATGGGATGGGAAGGTATCTTGTCTTCTCAGAAGCTTGTTTTGTGCTCTCTCCTGAGAAAATTATATATATAAAAGTTTCTACCTGTGAAAATATACAATCAAACACTTAATTCACACTTTAAAAATGTTTAATTAACTGAAATTTTAAAATCCTGCATTAATTTTACTTCCACGGTGGACTTTTCTTTCGCTTTGTGGAGGTTATGTAGATTTGTAAAGACTGAAATCAACTTTGGAAAAGGATCTAATTATTTTTCTTAATGGATTAGAAATCAAGGGACACCACTGTGCTCATGTACTCCGTATAACCTTGTATATAACACAAAACACAGGTAGGACTTAAACAGTTCCAGTGATGAAAAATCCAGAACAAGTGTTGGTAGGTTGCTCTAAGACTTAATTCCACCTAAAACGGTTACAGTTATAAAAGGAAGTTTTGTGTCTAGTCTGAATTTCCCTATTCTACTTCTACTTTTTCCAGGTGGTGTATTTTGTTTGACAATTTCTGAGCTTTATATTATGATTTGTGTTCCATATCGATATAATTCTAGGCTCTATTCAAATAACCCTTAATCATTTTTTTTTCCTGTTAAATAAAACAGGTTATACTCTTGAGGCTTTCACTATAATGCATTTTTTCAAGTCCTTAAATAATAACCATGCATCTTCTCTAAAATTGTGATTCATCAACACCTTGTTGGAAGTTTCCTTGTTGGAATTAAACGCTGCTGTCCCCAAAGAGTCCTAAGTACAGCTGTCCTCCATCCCCCCTAGTTCAACCTGATATTCCCCTGTTTACTCACCTAAGGAAAGTACTATTTGCCTTGATCATGGTGTTACGTCTGGAGCTGTTGTGCCCGGTGGCTCCTCCGTCCACTCCGGTCCGGCAGTCCCCCCTTTTGCAGTAGGTCTGCTCTTGGTGGCCAGCACCAACCTGCTGGCAGCCCGGCTGCTGCCCAAGCCCTGCATAGTCCCTTCACGTTGCACTCTGAGATCAACTAACAGCTTATTTATATGTACATCTTTTTTTTTGTCAGATTTGCTTATCAATACGTGTAATTGATTGTTTGCCTTGATATATAGGACTATTAATTAAATTAACAAGTTCTATCCCCTTTAGAAGTTGGAGCCTGTAATATTTTTTTGAGGCTTTGAACAATCAGGTCTAGTAGGAGATGTCGTTGCCCATGGCAGGGGGGTTGGAACTAGATGATCTTTAAGGTCCTTTCCAACCTAAACCATGATTTTATGATTCTATTTTATTTTTTTTTTACCATAAGTGATGAGCATCTTAAAACTCAGAAAATTACTATACAGATAGCTATAGTCATCAATGCATAATGTTTTAATACAGGTTTTATTCTTGTAAAATTTAATCTAAAATTTAATCTAGAAGCCTGATGACACCACTCCATATGAATTTGGTGTGAAAGACCGTAGCTCAGAGAAAAGCATTCAGCAGGGGTGTACATTCTGAAATTGAGCTGTGCGGTTGATTTATCAATGCCAAAAATGCATCTGATAGATTCCCAAGATGAAGCCTGCACAATGAGGTCAGGTAAAACCTGGTAACAATTCCTGCATCATGAAGACATGCTATGACAACATTCCTTTGAAGCCGGTGTCATTAGGCCCTTAGTGGAGAGCAAACTGAGCGAAGGCTCCTTATTTTGTACAGCAGCTTTACAGCCTGCCCTACAGGAGCTTGCAATCGGGATCTTTATCTTTTCCATTAAACAGAACTGTTTTGTGGTAGGAAAAGAAAAATTCAGGTCTATATTAGACTTTGCAGAACAATATTTACATTTCTGTGAACTATTGGTTTCCACTGGATTATATATATATTTTTTACGTTTGTGTGTATATATATTAAAATTATGTATACATATATAAACAACAATAACCTGCTGTGCAAAATAGACTACACTGTCCCTGTCACTAGCTCGCTAAAATTAGACAACATAAGGTACATTCAGGTTTAAGTTTATTGAAGACAGTCCTGTCATCTAGGCTGATTATCATTCACACTATAATTAGATTAGCCCACGGATTGAATTTCAAGTGGTTTCCACAGCAAACAGCAAATAATCCCTCCCTCTGCTTCCACCACAAGTATCAAAAACATCACTATTAGGGTAAACAATACAATCGTGTCATTTATGTCACAGTAAAAGATCAGATCAGTATTAACCCATTATGTGACACTTTCCTCATCGTCCAGAACACAGACCCCTAAGGCTCTGTAACACATTATTCGTAGCGTACAACGTGTGGGGAAATAATGAAAATTGTTCCAACCGTAACAGTTGATCCTTGTTTTCCTGGCACCTTTGAGCACACGGTAAACATTGATAAAGAACTGGGGGAGCCCCATTCGATGTAACGTTTATGGTAAACTCTGGCATGATCAAAAGGCAAACACTGAGGGGAAAATTACTTTACCATTGATGTCTCCAGCAGATGAGGAGAAAATCAAGCCAAAAGATGAAAATCAGAAATATTGTACAGCACAATTTTTAGTGAGGGCGTTTGACCTAATATTCTAATGTGCAGAAGTACAAAAGCACAAGGGAGAGAAGAGCAGCCTGCAGAGGAAAGGAGATAAGATAGAGTCAACAAAAGCTGAAAGAAATGGGTTTTCTCCTGGTACCTTCTGGCTGGGAGGGACTGAGAGGTGGTTCAGCTCACCGCGTGCGGAGCTGTTTCTCACAAAGGGTCTTCAAGCCCATACTTTGTCCCTAATGATTCTCTGGTTTTCATTCTCACAGGAGCACTAGGAATAAAAGTGGTGGTATGAAAAGTCAAAGGTATGCCCTGTAGGAGCATTTTCTGTTTCTTAGAAATACCTGGTGTCATGTAAGAACAAAAGAAAAGACGTTAGGGAGAAAAAGAGGAGTGACTCCTTCAAAGGATCCCGAGACTGTATGGGAAATTCTTGATCTCTACATTTCTTAGTAAACAAAAGATAAGTGTCAGCCAGCCCAAGGGTTTCCACTCGACCACCACCCCCATCAACAGCTGATGCAATTTTCCAAGTCTCCAGCCACTTCCCATTTCTCATCCTTGCTAAACGATAACTGACCATTTCAGTACACATTTAAATGGTCAGCGATAACTGACCATTTTTGCTGGAAAATTAGCAGGGATAAAGATTTTCTATTTTTGAGTATGAATGGGGAATGGGTAATGTAGATGATTCAGCAGGAGAAGGGAACAGACGTTTCACCCGTGACGCTGGAAGTTAGATGCTGGCGTTACACACCAATATCTCTTTTCAGTACCCAAGGGAATAGTGTCATTTTTAGGAATCTGCCATATATTTACATGGACTGTAACATTTCTGAAGACCCTGCTGAAATAGTCTTCTCCGACAATAAGCCACTGCTTTTCAGTCATGAGATTCCCTGCAGATTCATTATCCAGAACAGGATTCGGTGACTTGGGAACCCCTGGGAACTACGGATACCGTAACTACCTCTGTTATGGCATGTAGGGACAGGCTGATCCGTCACTGTCTGCAGTATTTACCCATATAAACAATGTTACTTCGTATCGCTAGTCTGAAAAGAATGAAAAAAAGGAAAAAAAAAAGCAAACTGCTTTGTGGGCCTGATTGTTCAAGCAGTTAACATGGAGTAGCATGAAGAAAGGACAGAGTGAGAGGCCCAGAAGATTCCTGGTAGTGATGTTTAGGATCAGCCCTTTGGATTATTTCTAGCTAATGCTAACCCTGGTGCTCGTAGGTAGACCACAGGACACAGGCAAGCATGGAGCTGTGGCTAAGCAGACTGGCAGTGTGGGTAACTTACCTTCCGTTATATGCTCGCAGCACCTCTTCCCCTCTGAAATACGCTTACGATTTATTTCAAGGGCAGATCGAAGTAATCAGTGGTACAGACTATCCTTTAGACTCTTGCAAGGATGTGCTACGCTTGGACAAAAATACCACGCTCTGATTCACAGTGTTTAGAAGAGCATCATTCCAACGATCAGTCTTTTCTCCTGCGAGATGCGCAGCCAGTTCTTGCCCTTCCCGGTGTGGCTGATGTGCCTCTGCCCTCCAGCCCTGGGCATTCCCAGTCTCCCTGGCGTGCCAGTGTCTGAAGTCTACCGGCAACTGAAGGCTTGTGTCTTCCAACGACCTTTTCACTATAAAATTGGATTCAGTGCACTGAGGGAGAAAGCTCATAGGTAGGAATGTCCTGACTGAACAGGGTGAAGTTGGACTTGAGGTGGATACTGATGTCCGTTAAGGTGCAGGGAAAGGCAACAGTTCCTAAACTGCCGATAAATGCCTGGGATTGGAAGACAAAAGTTTCCAGGTGTGGGAAGTCCTTTTCCATCACTTGAACATTTCTGCTGTTTCATCACCACTACAATTTTTCATGGCTGAACTTCTGGTATCAAGTAAGATTGACCAAGTATCCCAGCTGTTCCTAGTGTTATTAGCATAATTTCATAAAATACTTCTTTTTTTGCAAGTATTTGAGCCTTGAAAGAACAATGTTGTCATCAGGCCCTCAAAAATCTCTGTTCTACCAGCAAGGGAAGAAAGAGGGTTATTACTGGTGCTGTCAGAATAGATGAAGTATAATAAAATATTTGGGTTATAGGAAAGAACAGATTCAAAAATTTATGTTCTTAGTTTACATTTTGATTTAAAATTCCTCCATTTACCCTGGGCGAGGGTCTTCTTAGCTAATTCTTGTATTTAAGAACGTTGGCAGTTGAATATCAACCGGTAGCCTTAAAATCATTTGATAACATTCCAGATATCACCAAAATTAGACAGGCAAGGACACGTGGCCAAATTGTATTCAGCAGAAAACCATAGTGAGATATCATATGGAAGGAGCTGGATCAGGCTCAGTATGATTATGTTTGTGTATAGGTAAAGTTCATTTTAACAATATTAAGTTAGTTTCCAGTGGTTTTCTCCTGAATGCTTTCCAGCACGCTTTATTTAAGTGATGTCCATAGTGAAAGAATTTAAATTTCTCTTTTTAAACACTTTTAAAATTCATTTCACTTCTGCACTTTTGTTATTCTTCAGAAAGCTTTCGAAAGTAAGCAATTGACACTAACAGGTACTATCAATCATAAGCAGCAGAATGCTCTGCTAACTCTAGTAAGAGGAAGTTTTATTTATCATGAAAAAATATATGGCATCCCAAATCAGCGGTTGCTAGGTTATGCCTTTTGCGTTACTTTATTCATTAGATTTGGTAACTGTATTTTTTAGACCTGAGTGACGTAAAGTGACAAGGAGGCAGACAAATCAGATGAGATGAAAACTCAAATAAGAAGGTAGTGGAACATAGAAAGATAATATTTTTAAGGCTTTGTGAAAAATGTTTGGGATAAAAGAAAACTGGCAAAACTTGTCTCACTGCCAGTTTTACAACTGCTGAAACAAATCTTTGCAGCTTTTTCTATAAAGTGAAGCTTTTGAAATATTTCCTCCTATGGTTTAGGGGAATTTGTGAGGCTTTGATTGTCCCACAAAAGCTCTGAAGCACTTTGCCTGGTTATTATTGCCTTTCCCCGATGTTCCACTAGTAGACACATAATAAATTTCAGTGCTTTTCTTACCAACTTATCACAACATGTTTATAGAGAGTAGTTTCAGAACAGTGAGAAGAAAAACAACAGCCTCATATAGAGTCCAGACAGCAGATTGAACTGGGGACCTATATACTCTATGTATGGAGGGGAATTAATATACTGGGGAGGGGGGAGAAAATAAAAAACTCCAATTGCTTTTAATTTTCTGATACTTAGGAAACAAGGAACTTTTACGTACCTGTCAGCCATTTCATGGTAAGAAATTTACTGTGGGTTGTATTTCGTTCTGAGATTAGCCCACATTCCCAGGGACAGAGGCAAGTGACTGGGTTTGGTCTACTCAGCGGAGACCTGGTGCTGGTCCTCACAGGGTCTTCAAACGCACGGGAGCCGTAGCTCAGTGGGACCAAGGGGAGGCTTTCCCCAAGGCTGCTGCTTCTGGCATCTCACGTTTATCTAGCATAAGTCATTTGTCATCTTAACTAGTGATTTGACTGGATCAGGTCAAGAATCCAGAACAGAAGATTTCTAGGTGTGAGGTAAAAACTGAAGGAGTATATATAAGGCATGAGAGAGGTTTCTAAAAATACAAAAAGATGTATGGAAAGGAACATCTTCCCTTCCCATGTTAGGGAAAAGCAAAGCTTTAATTTTGACCTGAAAGGGCACATGCATTGTCACACTCGTTGTCTTTCACTGGAATCACCTCTGAGCTATGCAAAAGCATGTGGAAATCATAGTGATAAACAAAAAAAAGGTCAAATTTTAGGAAACTTAACCCGTTTTCTCCACCTTCACTTTTGGATTTTGAGTTCTTAAAAGCGACTCATCATCCTTCTGGGGTCCATACGTATTGTTATATTCAGAAGCAGTAATGGAAACATCTTTTTCAGCAATCTATTTGGAAGTAGCGCATCATGGAAAAAATCAGTAACTAGAGACTCACATTTGGCAGTCCTCTCTCTCGTTCTGGCTTGCAAGCTGACAAGCTGCCATTGAATTTCAAAATTGAAACCAGGAGTATTTGATTCCGTCATCTTTTGAAAATAGGTCTGGGATACAAATTGTTTAGATTGTCTTAATAGTATTACAAATATTGCAAAATTACAAGAAGATGTCTTGTTACTTCCCATATGTGCAGCAAACGCAATTCCGTCCATGCAGATTTTGTTCGCTACAACAGATGAGTCAAACTATTATTTTCAAACATGAGATGAGAACATCTGTTAAGGAAATGTCCAAATATTGTAGGAGTAATTGAATGAGACATAAAACTAAAACTATAACACAAAGGTTTGCCTTGAATATAACACTGGCAGTGCTTTCTAGAAAAGGGTAAGCTCCGACACCGTTGTCAAAGGCTGTGGGATCGATATGACCAGGGATTGCGCAGAGCCCTGGGACTGAGCAAGGTGAACTCCCTGTGTCTGCGCTTGGAGGCAGAGGCTCACCAAGGAGCGCAAACAGGCACAAGAAAAGAAATGATAAAGTGGATCTCTCTGAGGTGGGTTTTTGTAGAGCTCTGCTGCCTTTGGCTGACCCTGTAAAAGAAGAGAAGGAGATGTCTTGGACGTGGTTTTATCTGTTCTTGCAGGACAGATAGTTAGAAGAGCCTGTACTGGACATGGTTCCCTGTTGTGCCCAGGACCTGGCAGAGAGCCTACACAGATATGTTTTGGGAAAAGGAGAGGAACGCAGAGATACAACTGTTCCAAGAGCTGAAATAAAATCATAGTACGATTGCTACCTCAAATCTGGGAGTGGGAATAAGAAACCTGGATGGAAATAATTTAGCGTTTGATGGAAAGTACGTAAGTAAGGAAGATGGGAAAACAGGAGAGAGAAATGCTAACCGGTGCGAGAGGCTAGGTGACCAAGAAAAGACAGAAAGAGAGAAGGAACAAAAAGAGATGGAAAGATAAGAGAAGAAAAATATCTGAGAGACTTGCTAACCATTTTGAGGTGGTGAAAGGATTCATGAACAGTTAAATGAAGGAAGTGCATGCATGAACTTATTATGAGTTACGTGTAAGGCAGGTTCACATATAAGAGCAATACACTTCAGAGATCATCTAGGATTAGGGATTACTTTCCCTATGTCGTAAGTTTTGCAGGCATGTAAACACATGGCTGCAAAAGTCACTGTGAAATTCTAATTTCTGTTCACCCACAGTTAATCCCCTTTTTAGGGGTACTCTGCTTCCATGCTGCTTTTCTGCAGCTTAGTCCTTGTTTCATCATCAAAAGACAGAAATTGAAGTTTAAAAGGTCTACCAACCCCATTTTTCCAGGTGGTTCTGGAACACTAATCTGAAGTGCTACTGAGAAATTTCACATGAAGAACAGAAACCTTTCAGTACACATTTTAATTTACTCCCTAACGCAAGAGATTGGCTTGTTTCAGGGAAGTGGTAAAGGGGAGAAAAGAGGAAATGAGGAGCAGCAGAGGTTACCTAACACCGTATTTTTGAAGGTAGCTCAATATGGTGTTTAATTTTTTTTCAATCAGCTGCAAGAGAAGCCAGTTGTGGGTAAATGTAGTTAGCAATTTAGTCACAGGATTGGTGAGATTCTGTCCCCACAAATCTAGAAGCTGCACGAGTAGAAATCAGGCATTTCATGCTTGCAGTGAGTGATGTTACACAATTACATGCTGGCGCAGATGTAAAATTAAATGCTGCCATCGTCTGCTTTTGCAGACATCTCTGGCCACAGTCTGTGTTCTCTACCTTTCCTTGAGGGAGCATAAGACAACTTCCTAATTTCATACAATATAAACTCTAAAGAGCGTTACCTCAAATTTACACTAGAGAGATCCTTTTTCTACTGGAGCTGCTATTGAGATACTGTGATTTTTGTTTTAACAAATGAAGTTTTAAATATCTGCTTCCCATGAATGTTACTCACCATGGTGTTCCCAAGGAGTAGTCTCCAAGTGAATTTTCTATATAACTGGAAATGCTCAGAGGTTTAAACAGTTTTTTTCCTAGCCATTAAGTAGCTTGCGTGCTATAATTTCCACAAAAGTCCACCCAATTTTGAAAGAGAACTTTGAATAGTCTCAGATACCCTCCCCTCTTTACATGCTATTTCTTCTTGAGAGCATGCTTTCCATGACTCTCTGTTCAAATGTTTGTATTTGGAGATCTCCCTCTTGGGGTCAGATTCACAGGATGTTCTAACGCTGGGACATAATTTGAATGTGTTTATTGTAGAAAGATATGTGATCTCCACTTGCAGATGTCAAACCTACAATGAATTTATAGCAGAGATAAGAAAAATAACTTAACCATATTTGTTAAATATCTTATTCGGGGGTTTATGCACACTGTAGCTTCTCATTTACATTTCCTGTCACGAAGTATCGGTGGGTCTGTTTCAGATTAAGCAATAACTCCTATACATGCTACTGGAAGCTACCTAATGGTTTCATTTATAGGACTGCTCAATCTGGCCTAGATTACACAGTAGCTGAAGTTTGTGACTCATGCTCTTCCTACCATTCACAGAAATAAAACTGTTGCTGTAGTGGAAAATATCAAGAAAATGCTACTGTGATGAAGTCCATCAGGATACGACGAATCTAGATGATTTTATTTGGTGCAGGGCTACGTGGAGCATCCATCTTGAAAAGAAATCACGATTAGGGCAATTACAATTGAAAACAAATCTCAAATATTATATCCTAGTATACTATCTACTACACAGTCTGTGTTGAAAATTTGGTCTCTAGAGATAAGGAAAGCATCGAACCCATTTATCTAACAATTTCTGAGTGTCTGGGATGAACTGCATCAATGGGAGAGAAAGCAAGAGATGGAAACAGCAGTCATATACATACGAGTATAGTATTTACTCTGTCCCGCAACCAACTAGGCTGACAAATTTTACCAAAATCACTGGGAGCTTAAAACACAATAGTATTAATAGTTCCATGACAATAAAAACATTTTTCTCTCCTTGCACACACTCTCGTTAGTTTTGTCCCAGAGAGCAATTCCGGTTAAGATACTATGTAAGTTTGTATTTTTCCAGGTCATGAGAAGGAGAAGTGAGGTTGTAGAGGAGATAAGCCAGTTTCAGAGGATAAGTAAAAGAGAAAGTGCCATGTGCCTTCCTCTCTACTCCGTCTTTTACTTACCTTCTATGGTAAGTAAAAGACTACTTACTCCTCAAGGTCTCATTAGGGTTCAGCACCATCTCCAAATAACCCTCTTCAACCTATACAAGTAAGACTAAAAACTGCAGTTTCACCTGATTTCTTGCTGCAGCCAAGAGTGTAAAAAAATAACAGCTTTGAAAAGTAGTTCAAAGCTAAAATGGATACCGTATGAAAAGGCATAAAGATCTTACAAAATACTTTACACAAACATTAATAAAAAGGAAAATAATATTTTCTTTAAAATAAAGTTGGACTAAGACATAGTATTGCCTGTCTCATGTTTTGGTGGTTTAAAGTTATCTCCCCATTAAAGTCAAAATTTCATCCATTTCTCTGAACTGAATTTAACTTCAAATCTTTTGTCTTCTTGAAGTCGCACCGTTAGGTTGAAGATCTTTTGCTGTTTTTTTGTTTGTTTGTTTGTTTTCCTCCCCCTTTCCTCTTGCCAATCACTCTTCTTACTGTGGCAGCCTGCAGTGTCGCAGGGTCTTTCCATTTTCAGAGCTTGCTTTCTTTTCTTTGGCCGGAAATAACGCTCTGTGGTGAGAGAGCTGTGCAATTCAGCATGGTCTCACTCTCTTCAAAACTGTGCAGACCATGCACATATTTGGGATGTACCATCTGAGATACTGAGGGATCTCCGAGTTTCAGGGTTTTTTTCCTCTTGCCAATCACTCTTCTTACTGTGGCAGCCTGCAGTGTCGCAGGGTCTTTCCATTTTCAGAGCTTGCTTTCTTTTCTTTGGCCGGAAATAACGCTCTGTGGTGAGAGAGCTGTGCAATTCAGCATGGTCTCACTCTCTTCAAAACTGTGCAGACCATGCACATATTTGGGATGTACCATCTGAGATACTGAGGGATCTCCGAGTTTCAGGGTTTTAGGAACATAGTATAGACTCGCTGAGAGGACAGGAGACACAGGTCTGATAGTTCTCACTCAGGGGGGGCCCAGAGGATATTGAGACAATGCTATTCTCATTTAAATGAATGTGGATCTTCATTATTGATCAGAGTTAAATTTAGCGAAAGGTTTGGCAATGTTTAACTTTACCAGTTGCTCAGAGAAGGACATTTGAACTTGCTTTCAAGTTTCCAGGGCTAGTGACACTTAGAACGGTGGGGCTGCTGTTCCAGACCTTGTATGACAATCTCATCTCATCACATGCTATGAAGACAGTGGAGTTTGGAGCAGGGGTTCCTGAAATGGCACCAAGCTTTGCTGGAACGCTTTCGCTGCGGAGGAGACCTACGGGCAGGAGTGCCAGCATGGGCCCGGGAGGTTGGAGATACACAGGCAGGGTCTGAAAGGCTCATTAGTTCTGGCTCAGCTGACCTGGCTCATTATTACTCCTGATACCAGAGCAGACTCCAATCCAGGAGGCCAGGGATTTGAGGCACTGAGCTCCTAAATGCATCGCAAGCGTGCCCAAAGAGCTAAGGCAGAACATCCTGGATCTAAATTTTTCAAATACTATATTATTTATAGCCAATACCTTAAGACTTACCTTGTCAATCCCTTATATATATCAGGAATTCACAAATAAGTACCAAGACATGCAGAAGCAAGAATCATCTCAACTTGATGGGTGCTTCACGGGGCCCTTTTGAGCAGATCACAATAAGATCAAAAAAAAAAGCAACAGCTTGTTGCTTCATTTCCCGAAACTGATATCGGTTGCAATAGCACATACCACGATAATTTACAGCTTAAGATATTTGAACACACAACTGCTGTCACCAAGCTGGAATCTGGAAGGAATATCCTGAGCTTTATTTAGCCTGTGAAGGTGTAAGAAAGCCTAGCTGCAAAGGTCCTTCTCCAGTTTCTGTCAGTTAAAAAGTATGCCAGCTGGATCCTACAGGTTTCCTCAAGGATCAGCAGAAGGAATAATATTTACCTACGATATAACGTGCAAAACAGCTTCCTTTTGCTGTAGCTCAGGGGCATTTTATTGTCACCAGATTACGAACTCGTGTGTGTGATCTGTGATTGAGAACTGAGCACAACAGAATATAACGAACTTCCCATAAACAGCTGCTTAAGAAAGGTAATTTGAAGGATTCAAATCTGCAGCCTCCCTCAGACTTGCAGTACTCAACCATATGAGCCCTTCCATTCATTACAGCAGGCATCTAAGCAAGGCGTAAACTTCGCAGAATCAGGACCGATGATTTTTGCATCTTATTAAGGAAGAAGTAAATGAGAAAGCTTTAATTACTACAAATTTTCAGAAACTAGTTACTATTTTCCTCACAAAAATTAAATTCTAATGAATGAAACAATGTTTTTAAACATGCCCAATTTTAATTTTTTTTTGTTTTTTTTCCCCCAAGTTCCCCAGTTTTTCATAGTGCCACAGGAGCGCGGGCCTGATACCTTGAGAATGTT
The DNA here is from genome assembly GCA_013397275.1 of Burhinus bistriatus. Taxonomy (NCBI): domain Eukaryota; kingdom Metazoa; phylum Chordata; class Aves; order Charadriiformes; family Burhinidae; genus Burhinus; species Burhinus bistriatus. The sequence continues at coordinate 567,430 of VYXH01006460.1, forward strand.
GATGCCATGAGGCTGCAAGGAAGCTTAGTGTATGAAACAGATAATCCCGGATGCTTTCCAATCACTCACTGTTGCACAGGCTGACAATACCCTTGTCTGAATTGTCACCTTTCAGTATGGTGGTTTTTAGAGCTCGGTTATTATAAATGGCACCGCTCACCCTATTCAGCTAATAGATTAGATAGACTAATGGGAAAGACAACAGCTAGGATGATAAAGACCTTAAGAGACTATTTTAAAATAAAATATTAAGTATGGCAGCACATTTGTGCAGAGGGTCCATCAGTTCAATAGACAGGTTGGTTAGTGATTAGCTGATATTAAGGAATATTCTGAAGAGCTGTCTTAATTAAGTAACAACCAGCAAGGTAACTTGTTATGCAGTGTGATGTATGAAGAGCACCCAACTGGTAGCAGCAGTGACATCAAAAGTAACACGTATTTGTGAAGCAATAGCACGTCAGCTTTCCGAGTCCCTTATTTAGGGGTGGCACTTCCCCTTGCTTGTTATTCCAAATGGGCCAATTCATAAAGTTTGGATAATGGACAGAAAAGCCCCTTGCCATCTTGTCTTCCAATTGCAGTTTCTAATAACAAAAAGCCTCAAAGTGTACAATTTAATGTAAAATATTTTGGCATAATGTAAAGATTTTATCCAGGGAGTCCATCAAATCATTTTAGTAGGTGATAGACAATTAGCTGACTTGGGAAAATGTTCTGGATAACAGTCTTAATTTTAAAAATCTAAGAATAAGTTCGTTATACTGAATCATATATAGGTGGACCCATTTGATGGTGATATTGCATCAAATGCAATCTATAAATGCACACAGTGAGAGCCTTTCAGATTTATACAGGCCTCGGTCTCTGAATGGAAAGCTTATACAGTAATAAGAGCTTCAGGAGATGTTTTTACAGTTAATAAATTATTATTTTTTTTTTATTGGTGTTACGTATATTTCTGCATCCTCTCCCTTGCTAACTTTTCTGAGGAAACTTGCCAGAACAGGTTCATTTTCTTTATTCCAAGAGCTAGGACTGCTCCTCAGGTTAAGGACTTTGAGTCTTCAACCTCACGGCCCTCTCCAGTGCCTACTTAACAGTGAGTCATCTGAAACTAATAGCCTGGTATGAAGAAACCGGCATTAAGCCAAATTGTTTGAGGGTTTGAGAAGATTCAACCAGTAGTTAACAATAAAATCTGCTCTTCTTTTTAATAGGACTGGGCTGGAAAGTATCTGTTAAGCTCCCAGTCGTACCATCCAAGCAAAGCCTTACACAAACACGCACTGCCGCTACACCACCGTCCCCCCGGGGACCATGCCACTGCCCAAAATTTATATTAACCTGGCAGTTGTTGTGTTGCGAAGAGAAAATGAACACAGGTATAAATATCATGCATCGTGGCCTTTAGAAATTATGTGAGACATCAGGATACATTTGCCTGACTAATGCCGCAAACACTTCCCGCCCCTCTGCAGCAAGTGGCGCTCTGGAGGGCTGAGGCAGCACTGGCATGCCTGGTGCTCCTCGTCAGCTCTCCTGCTAATTAGGAGTGCCCTTCTGTCCAAGTGGAGAAGAGGGAAAACAACAATGTTTTCTTCCAGACTATGGGAGGGGAAAAAAAAAAAAAAAA
>VYXH01006460.1:569084-709486 GCA_013397275.1 Burhinus bistriatus
AAAAAAAAAAAGAAAAAAAAGCATTCATCCATTTGGGTTAGATAAATAAATATATTTTGATTTGGTATGTTGTTTAGTGCCAGCGTGAGGGATATTGAGGTGCTGGAGCGTGTCCAGAGAAGGGAAACAAAGCNTGTTCTACGTGACACAATGACTAATAAAGCGATTGTAAAACTGAGATAACTTTTTTAAGATACAAACCTTGTGGCCTTTTCTCAAAGCATACGATATCCCCGTTGTGACCTCTCTGAAGTCAAGGGGATCGCCCCCTGGTTGAGGCATCAGCAGGAGGGTCTCATGCTCAGGCCATACTGCAGAAAGCAGAACAAAAGCCTGGCATAGCCCATCCCTTGGAGGAGCAAAGAGTTGGAGGCCAGAGCTTTGATGGGGACCCAACACATGATGATGCCATCCAGGAGCCCTTACCATCCTATAATTTTTTAAATCTACCTGTACCTTCATTAAAGCAAGCAGGCATGTTTACTTGTGGTGCAGCAACAGCTTAGTCTGTGGTACCAGTTCTTAGTTTGGTGTCTTTGTAAACCACATAACTCTGCTTCCAAACCCTGACTCATCAAGACCAACTGTTGGTACTATAGCCCAGTTGATGTCTTCTCATCCTTTTGGTCATTTTTCCTGAACCTTGGATTTCTCTGTCCTGTGCTATCTTACTCCCTTTCACCTGGCAGAGAAAACATATATTGGAGACAACACAACCAAAATTTACAATGCCACAGAAAAAGCAGTTCATTATGTATTTCTACAAGCACAAAGACATTATGAATTACGTTCACTCCTATCAGGTTTTATACCTGTGCTGGGCTGCTGCGCAAGTGTTTGCAGGGCTGGGAACCACACTGTGCTCATGCTTGCCTTCACGTGGCTGCTCTGAAGCCACCTCAGGTACAACCATGCAAGCTTCAGCGTCTCCGTTCACAGTACAGACATGTGCAGAACCGTCCCTTACTCCCACAGCTACTCCTGGTGCGAAACATTTACGGTGTGCTTCTTTATTTGATGCCGAGCTGACTATTTCCATAGTTCTTAGAGGCTTTGTAATGCACCTGTAGACCATCTGCAGGGGACAGGGGTTATTGTTGCTGTTGCATTCGCTCTAAGGTTGTTCCCTCTCCCTCTTATTTTGTGCCCATGGTAAAACGCCATCTCATGAAAAACAGCTGATTGCCAGTACTGCCCAATAGCTCGGAGGCATCATGAAAGCTAATAAAAATGACTCATGCTCACCCTCTCCTCCCTTTAAACCAGCTGTTTAAGAGGAAAAGGAGCCAAATGGAAAATGAGCATCGGTGGTTACAGCCCGGGTGAAGTCAATAATGTCACGCCTAGGAGCAACAGGTCTCCATCTGATTTCAATCCGTGCTGCACGGGGGAAGCAGAGGGTGCAGCGGCATTATCATCATAACTTTTCATTAATCTCAGTGGGCAACCCATTCGGCTAACATGACCGGTGCCAGCAGAAAGCCGGTCTGGTGATAACCTGCAGAAGGCACCGAGGAAGAAACTGCCTTACCAAGTGACTGGTGGGATTGCTGCTACCCTGAGGAGAGCAGGAGGGAGGCAGGCTGGGCACGGGGAGGCCACCTTCCCACAGCTCCGCACAACGGGGAGAATGGGAAATCCTCTATGGGGTGAGCTGTAGGCAGAGCAGCTTGCTGGGGTCTCCTCAGAGCGGGCGAGAGGGAAGCCAGCGGCAATTGAAGAGACAATTAAGAGCAATAACAGGCTGCTCAGGTGAAATTAATGTATGCTTCCTCTCAGGGAGCAATATCTCTATGAATAACTTCAGCCAGGCAGAACAAGTATTTGTCTGTCTGGAGGAAGGGGCTACCGGGGACTGGAGGTAAAATTGTGTTTCAGCCTGTGAATCTCTCAGTGAGTTTGGGCTGGTATAATTCATCTGTGTTGGACAGCTAAAATGATGTGGGTTTTGTTTTTCTTTCCCTCTGGAGAAACACACAACGCGTTAACCTGATCCATTTACAAATAGAGCAGCTAAATAGGAATACAGTGAAAGCTTGGGACAATCTAAGCTGGCATGTGGTACAGTTAGTGTTTACAACACTCATTAGGAAGGTAAATGATGCCTAAAACTGTTTTCAAGAGACAGAAATTTTTTTCTTTGTAGATTATATCAAAATATAACTTAACATTAGAAAAGAACCTCTCTGTTAAATGGTGAAACCACAGCAGTGGCAACTATTCAGAGCTCACTCACAAAAATAAAGTGAATATTTTACAGGTACTTTATATCATGAATGATTAAAAAAACCATTTAGATGATGAATTATGGGGTTTTTTTTGTGTATGATAAACCATCTGTAGAAGTAATATTATGTGAATATTAATAAATATACAGTGAACTAGTATTGTATTTCAGGCTATATCGATCATATTAATGAGAATGGTAATGTACCTTTATTATTATTATTAACAGAACTAGGTTCAGGATGCTGCATTTTCCACCTGAACCAAGTTAACTTTCTCTTTCTAAAGCTGTTGAAGATGGACATTAAACATACAGAAATGCTCAGTGAATAAGCTCCTCTAAAAGCCTCTTCACTCCTATGTCAAATCTAGTGTACTTACTACAAATGACAGTTATGGACATACAATACCCAAAGGAGGAAGAACCTGATCCTAGTAACAGCGAGTAACACCAGGCAGCTTCCACTGAGCCCAGGATTCAAAAATGCTCATGAACTTCAATGAGAGCACATACGTGTATAAAGGTAGATGATGAGAACAGCTTTACTGGAGACTGAGCCCACAAAGATCCTCCGTTTTTCAAGTCAATGAGAAAATAAGTCTGGTGGCCTCAAAGACATATCTTAATGAAGCAATTAACTATAAATGAGCTGCTGTACCACTATCAGAGAGTAGAGAGAGTCCAGCTTATAACTTCAGGGCATATGCAAAGAAAAAAAAAAATAGCTGAAATAATGAAACAAATTCTGCTTTCAAAGTTTAAAAACACAGGTGGTTTGTTTTGGGGGGCTTTTTTTCCCCCCTCTCTTTTGCATTCTTTCTCTGGGAGCAATTCAAGTAATTGTATTTCTTAATTGCCGTAAGACTTGCTCCTGCAAACATTAAAAAGCATGTAGAAAAAGAGCTAGCTTCTTTCTAAAATATTCAGTGAAGCAGCTCACATTTTCTCCAAACAAAATGAAGGTCTTTCCCGACTAGAGCTTATAGATATAGACAGAGGTCTAAGAAAAGTGATTAGTGCTTGACGAGGAAGATGCACAAGATAGAGGTCCATCCTGAAGGTGTGTGACCCAAGCCCTTTCAGGACACACCTATGGGTGGGCAAACCTGGAATGTACTGAAGAAGAGATGATTGAGTGGCACCGGAATCTGAAAGAGCAGAGGTTTGAGGTGTTGATAAAGATGATAGGATGGAGGTTTCCATGGAAATTTGGAGCTTTGTTTCAATAGAAACAAGTTCCTATAATCTATCAGCAAAGATTGTCCATGCAAACATAGATGGACTGAGACAAGGTTGTGCAGTGTATTGGATTCCTTCCTGTTCAGTAAGGAAATTCTCACAACACTTTCAATTTTCTACATGAATATTATTAAACTTTGAGTTTAGTGCAAAGAACAGGGAATTTTACAGCTCATTCTTGGCACTGCAATTCTCATCATGAAGTTATTAGCAAGAAGGAACGAGCAGTAATTGTGATAGAACAACGGGGTTATGATTATAACTTGTTCTTACCAGCTAAAAATTATACTCCTGTGATCTCTCTGTTTTGCTGTAACTGGGAGCTACTTTTTAACTTGGGAAATTTTCAATGATGGAGCTAAGAAGGAAATTACTGGACATTTCTTTGAACAGCAAGCTTCCTAGAAATTCAGCGAGAATGTCATAATCAGCAGGTTCACGTATTTCAAAGTGCTGTGTTCATCTGACAGTTCTTTCAATCTTTTTTGGTAAAATACATCTGTAGCCATTGTGTAATCCCCCCCCCACCTGTAAGTTATAATGTGGAATGTCATGATTTATTTCATAGCATAAAAGCTGTTAAATGAATACTGACAGCACCATTAGCGCTCTGATCTTGAACTGACGTGCAAGTCAGCTCTGCTTAAGTCATCATTCTCATGAGCCACAAATAAATGTGCAGTTAAAAAGGGTGCCATAGGTTAATCAGAGCTGAATTAGTAAAGAAAAATTAGTAAAGAAGCGAGCAATTCAGGAAATGACATGCTGAATCTCTTACTCTCACATCATTTCTGTAAGCAGCCAATGCCAAAGACTCCAGAATACTAAAACATGGGCCAAAAACCTCATTCATTCTGAATGAACTAAGAGATATCGGTATTATTTCAGCAGCTGAATCTTGTGCTCTCTCGGCTCCCACCTACAGCCGGTACCTTGTTCCCACTCCTGGCAAGCAGAACTCAAGTGGGCTCCACACACCCTGGACTCCTCTCTGACCGCTGCCTTCTGGGACGAGTCCTGGTGAAAAGTAAAGTAGAGATAAACAAATTAACTTAGCTAATAATGCTCTTAATTTATCCCACCAAAAATCATCAGATACCGTTGTTCCACCCTAAACCGAAGATTCCTTGATACCAATTTCTAGAAAAGGAGTCCTTCTGCTTGCACCGCAATAAGATGTTTAATTTGTATTTTTAACCTCTTCTGAGCTAACATAGATTCATGCTTTAAACAGTCACAAATCATCTTCTTTTCCTGAAGATCACATTCCATCTCATTCATTCCCTATGCAATGCTTCCCATTTTGTTCTTTTTCTACACACTTAAACCAACCATTTTTTTCTCTAGTCATACAGATGCTATCTACTGTCCTTTTTGTAGGGGAAAAAAATGGATGTCTGTCCCTGGGACCTTATAAATTCTGTTGTATTATAAATATTTATCACAACTATTTTCATACTAACAGCTGAGATCCTTTAACATGCAGAGCCTGTTTTACAGAGAGCCAAGCGCTCTGTACCTCTTCCCAGTTTCCAAAAGATTTGAGATTGTTCACGTTTGGCACACTACTGATGGGGCTCAGCAGACTTCAAGGAGGAACTGTTCCTTCTTAATGAGGGATAATTGTTTTCTCTCTCAATACAGTCATCCAAAGTTTAGACGTTATTTGTACCTTTACTTGGATTTTTAAGTTATTTAGTCCAATCTATTTGTCTATCTGAAGGGATCAGCAACATTCAAACTAAAACATAAACTTCTCAGCCTCCCAAACTGGTTTGTTGGTTCTTATGTCATCATAATAATTTACAGCTTCTGTGAGAATCTCCATACACAAACTACACTTGTTGAATTTGGTCATTTATTAACTTTTTTCCCTTGGGTGATTGCAGAACACCCCAAAAAAGGAATATAAATGATTTTGGGTTTTTTTTAAAATAAAAGTATATCAAATTTACCTTCTCTCTGCCCCCTGTGTTACTTACAAAATTATACTTCAGTAATTCCAAACTAACATACTTAGGGCTGAAGTAACTGCTAAATAAAAAAGAAATCGTATTTCATTGATGTGCTGGGGTAATTCCTCATTCCAAATGAAATGTTTCTTTTCTCATTTAGAACTCCAAATGGGACGCTGGTTAATGGAACAAGATGGCCAGTCTTCACCAGTACTGAACAAAAATATTTGACGTTAAATACCAACGTTTCAGAGATACTGACAAAATTACGTGCTCAGCAGTGTCGGTTCTGGAATATCTTTTTTCCCAAAGTCCTGGAAATGACAGGTAAAAATGCTTTTATAGATGTTTTTGTTTAAACTTTTATACAAGGATCATCTACTTGATGTTGGCATGAGACTTGAGTTTAAATCTTTACATTCCTATTTGTGACTGAACTTCCATGTGATGTTCAGATGTTGGACAACACCATCCACGCCACGGTGAGGGTGTACCCCACAATGTGCCCTGTGCTTCTGGCCATGGGCTCACCACCCTGTAGCGCCCTGTTATGCATTAGGACAAAACCCAAGGACAGCCCAAATCTTGGGACTTGTGCAGTGTGGAGCTTCTCTACTCCAAAGTGGAGATGCAGCCACAAGGTGAGACATCTTAGAGCACTGCAAATCTCTGTTCTCAAGTCCCGTGAGGGTCAGCGCTGCCCAGCTCTGGTTTCCTGGGATACGGGAGAGAGCAGGGAAGACATTGCTGAAGTGGGAGCTTGCACTGGGATTTCTAGAGGCTTCAGATGTTCTGTATAAACTTCATGCACCTAAGGTACATTGTGGGGTGTTATATGGGGATTCTATTATCTGTAATTTATGGGATTGTATTCTTACACAGCTAATCCACAGAGGACATTAAGTGCGTTACTGCTGCCAAAAGGTGATTCTGTTCTACATCTCACATGAAAGCGCCTTGTGTTTTATTTCTAGAGTGTCAGTCATTGACGCCAACCAAGAGACTTCAAGACTTGCCTATGCAAAATAAAACTGATTTGTGCCTGACTGTGTATACAATGAGTTTATGAAATTTCGTTACCCCAAAAAAATTATAAACAGGCTGTTTGAAACTTTAAACTCAGCTGAACACAAAAGACTCAGGTTTTCTTTAAAAGCCCCATGCCACTGTTTTCGTAAAGCCCACCAAACAGACTAAGCTTCTGTGCTTCTGGACTTCGAAAGGAATTGATTTTACAAAGTGATTTTGCAGCTCTGGAACTGCATTCTGCAGTTTGACTGGAGGGCAAAAACAAAAAAGTCTCATTTCAAAAATAAGATACACTTTTAAAATGTTAATTAGTAATTTACAAGCTTTCTGTAAGATTCAGTTTGAATGTTAGTCTTAAAAATATGTAAACTTTCATGGTGCACAGATGATTCTTTCTGAAATAATTTATTCCTTCCTCATTTGAGCCTATAACTGTGTTATGGCTCAACTTTTATCCCCTCTCAATTCAATAGATGTTTTTCAATTAAATCAAGAGAAGCAAAATCAGTAGGTAAAATGAATAATTTATAAAGCCTACTCTGATTTCAAAAATCACAGTATACCAAATTATGGATGGATTTTAAGGCGGTTTCGCAAATTCTGACAAGCCCTTTATGCTGAGCCAGGAGAACTGAACTATTTTACATATTTCTTTAACCTGGCTGTGAACCCTTGTTGAGTAACGTGCGTCTTACAAATGGACTGTGCATAACCAGATGCTCTGCGGCGGAGCAGAAGAGAGCACATCACCAGACATAGTTCAACACGTCTTGGCAGGACAGCAGAGTTGCTTTGCATGGTCCTGTGGCGCGAGGGATGATGAAGTAACACTCTCGATCTGCCAGCAGACATAAATACATCACTTTGCCATCTTCAGTAACTTACAACATAAATTTACATAATTTAATTAAAAGAAATTCCTGAGCATATTCTTAGCAAAAAGGAAAAAGTCATTGTGCCTGGATCCTAATATAGAAACGAAACAAGAATATTGTCAAGAAATACTGCCGCTTTGTCATGTGTCTACATCTATCGGTCCTTGAAATATTGCAACAGAAATACGATGTTTTTGTATTGACGTTCCCTATACAATCTTATACAATTCTGACAAAGAAACCTTTAAGAGTCTGCTTACAAACATGATATAATACTTTATATTGTAATAATTCTTTCACAGAAATATTATTTTGCATTTTCCATCTCCTTTTATGCGGAAAGGAGAGTATATGCCATAAATACTTGTATTTTCTGAGGGTCTATATTTTCTATTACTTCTTCCATTGAAATATTCTTAGAAAAAGAAGGTTGCTTTAACATGATATAAGATGACAAAGGACAAAAAGTAAGGAAATTTTGTGTTATCATTATTGCAAGCTATAGTTCAAGTAGGGTTCAGACAGACAAAGTGGAATTATATCAGACAGAACCTGAAGAGAACAATCAAGCCAACTTATTTTGCAGAAATTGCAAGGGGATTTCTCATTGTGCCAAGTGGTCAGAACTTGACATGGATGTGCTTGGTAACGAACCACTTGTTTAGTTACCGATCCACTCCCAGCACAAGCCTGGCTACCCCCTTGAGGTCTTCTTGGCACGTCATGGCCGGCTCCAGACGCGTTCAGCATCTGAGCAAGCCTGTTCCCGTGGCAGGCTGGGTAAGACAAGTTCCCTGAGGCAGTTAAATATAGGAGAGAGGAAAACATTTAGTCGCTGCCATCTTTAAGGTTAGCTGTTTTCCATTTTCCTCAAGCAATCAAATCAGGTAAGTTCCAAAAAACCTGTCATGGTTATGGGTTGAGAAATCTAATATGAAAAAAAATAAGCCTCACACACTCACACAACAGAAACAGCCATATATAAGATATTAGCCTTTATATCTCTAGAGTACTTTGGATGATTTTAGAAGATCTCTCAATGTCTTCTCCTTCAATTTCAATATTTAAAAGTATAATCAGAGACATGAGTCCAAACTTGTAGTTTTGTGTCCAGCTTGGTAATATTCACTGGACAGGTAAACTGGACTTCGACGTGCCTTACGTGGGCTCTCAATCCCAACTAGAGATGATTTCTACACAGATTTCAACCCTATCGCAAAGGCACGGAGGCCACCCTCCTCTCCCGCTCCCCCCAAGAGAAGCCGGGCACACTCAGGGTTCAAAGTTTCATTCGAGGACGTGAGCACTGGGACAATCACCAGAACTTTTTCTGATGACTGCTGCTCAAAGAAACACACCGGAGGGATAGTAAACAGCAAGTGACTCTTCAGTAGCTTTTAGAGCAATCATATGTTAATTATAGAAGCATCTATGTTAGACTCTACCTCCTTAACACATTCTTTAATGCATCTAGAGCCCTAACTGTTTATATATGCCCATTTCCTTTTGATTATAGAAAGCTGCAGGCAGCCAAGCTTTCCATTTATTGCTCCATTACTATTTTAGTGTGCCTAATACATATAATACATTTTTTTTTCCATTTTATTTCATATTACTGCATCATATATCATCTATAGAGAAATCAAACAAAGTAGGTAATGTAAACACATTATATTTTAAAACAACCCTAAAAAGATTTTGAATGCAGAGGCAGAGAAAATTTTAACCTCTTGACCAGTGAGTAACAAAAATATTTGTATTTGCTACGATCCTCCAGACAGCATCTGGATTCTATAGACCTTCATACTCAGGGTAGTAAGAATATTAAAAATGTGACTAATTAGAAAATTCACCATCAGAATTAATTCTTAATTTCCACAGAGCTAGATGCTGCACTCATTATGCATGCAGAAAAGCCAACTAGTCAAAAGTAACCTCACCAATACTACTCTGCCTGCCGGCAAAGGGAGGTTGTACTCAGTGCACCGATGGGCAATGAGCTATGTACCTTAACGATCGGATTTCTTTCTAACTTTCGTACCTTGCATCCCAGGTCATCGGAGAGATAACAGGTCTTACAATTTTTCACGTCCCAGACAGCTGTATTGGCTTTTGGAAAAAAACAATAAAAAAGATAAAATTAAAAAAAAAAGAGGTCCTTAAAAATGCATATGAAAACAAATATACTGTTGTGGTTAAATAAGCACTGATATTCAGAGTGGGGGATTAAAGGACACTGAATAAAGATACTGAAGTATCGGTACTATTTGTTTTCTCCTTTCCGAACATTTGTGTAGAAATTATCACCGTGAGAATCTACAGCATAGATGAACTTGTAGCATTTATCATGCTAATGAATCAAGCAGTTTGCAGGTACCCGTGTTTATGAGCTAATGAGGACAGAAAAATTAATTCTAACTTGTCACCCCTTATTAATTATACTATATCATAACAGCTATATGGCCTTTGTCCCAATCTTAATGTTAATACGCAAAAAAACATTTAAGATTAGCACTTTATTGGCACACCTAGCAGTTCAACAAGTGATGATATGGAGATAAATTTAACTTTGCTATAATGTCATTAAAGTAAGGGCTGTATGCCCGTGCAGAAAGAAAAGAAATGCCAGCTGTCTGCGCTGACACTGCCAAAAAATAGATAAAAAAAGAAAAACAAAACCAAAACAACCCTCTCATCTTTGTGGTCTGTTAAACTGGGACCTTTCTGAGCACCGAGGTATGATTCACTGCCTGCTGAAGTCTCCCCTTTTCTCCTTGTAAACTTCACTGGGCTTTGCATTAGGCTAATTGGTATTGCTATAAAGTTTGGGATTGCCTAAATGACTACATATAGCAAAATAACCTCACTGTATTATTAGCTGACTTAGGGAGTACTGCAGCACATTGTAGTATCCCAGAGCTCTGAGCTGTAATTATCGGTCAAGTCGAATTCTCTAATCTTTTTTTTTTTTTTGCCTTCTAGCTGTCAGCTCATCTAAGTCATGGGTGGTTGCTTCAAAGAGATTGATGATGTTGGTGATAATGGGATGCATTGACTTGTGACTTCAATTTGGATCTTATCACTACAAAAAGCAAACAAATGGGAATCCGAGTTCTTATTTCAGTTATTTCCTTCCCCCTTTTGTCTTTTAGATTCATAATGGTGGCTACTCTGAATTTCTCGTTGTCTTCTTTGTCTAGCTGACTCACTTCTTCACTGTGATCCTTGAGAAGCACTGAAATGCTTCATTAAATTATATTCTAGAATAGTGACTTTTAATTGAAGGTGCTTGTGCGGTAGAGGTATTCCAGTTTCTGAAGTCTCTGGGCAGACTTCACATATATCTAAACCTGAATAATTAAAGACAGGGGTTTTTTTAATTTATAAGTGGAGGCTTTGCCTGGATAAATAAAACAAGATACCCATAATCAAGAACGAACCAAGAGGTATGATTGAGGCATTTTTCTCCAAATAGTACTAGTACTGGTTCATACATTGAATTACCAATCCATTTGACACATGTGGAATATTTGGCTTTACCTGAGACCCTGGCTACATCTTTAAATTAAGAAACATGCAAAGATGAGTCCTTAGAGTTAGGAAAGCGTTGTGCATGTCTTCTCACCATAGTTCTGCGAGTCATAACTGCATAGCTTAGTAATTAAAATGTGGTTTTATTGTCACCAACATTTACAAATCCTCTTTGAGTTAATGACAATTGCAACCTGCAGAAAAAATTTAAGTGATCTGAACTTTTGCTTGGTTTCTGATGTAACCAAGCTTATTTACATCTTTGAACTGCGGGAGAGGAGTGTGGTTAATTTTTTAATATTTTTTTCTATATTTCTTCACAGTTTCCCTTTTGACTACAAGCAGAAGTACAGAACCTCCCCAAGAAAAATTATCTTGGTTTTATTTCTTGTCTCACTGAAACCAAGACGCGATGTAAATCTTATTCCAAAGTCTCATTAAATTGCCATCTGGATTTCCACACCAAAAAGGTTTGGAAATGTTGAGTTAAACTGTAGATAAGGAACCAAATTATTGGATGCTTCTCCAAACTAAATCTCTGAATCTGTTAACTCTCTTTCCAGAATATTTTCTCTACTGATGTGTAACACACAAAAGTATTTCATTTTCACATAACCAGTGAAACTTGCAGTGCTGGCAGATCATAAAAAAAAAAAGGGAAAAGGGTATATTTATGGTGGAAAAGGGCCTTGCTCTACTGCAGCAGCAGAACATAAAGTCAAAAGAGCATAGAGAAACCACCGAACTGTTATCTCATGAACACAATTACCAAATTTTTTTTTGGAAGCCAGCTATGTCAATATGGACACTGAGATAATTAGGTCCAGAATGAATAAAGGCATTCATAGATCATAAATGGTTTCTAAACTTTAAGAAAAAGTCTACAACTGATCCAAAATAATAAGCCACAGTACGCACCACAGCCTACACACGTTATCTTTCCTTCCCTTGTTGTTCCTGCAAGGTCACTGCGTTTCTCCCTAGCATTAATTACCTTTTGGGACAGGAAGAAGTGATCCCTGTCTGGGAAACTTGTAAAATGATATATTTTTATTACTCTTCTCATCCTTACCCTCCGCTTTGATGTCTATAACAAATTTGGCAATAAATATTGCCTTGGGACACAGGATTAGTCGGCAAATGCTTTACAGGCTAGAACGAAAAAGAAAGGGTGGTTCCATGTTGACATAATGCACATTTTACAGCATCCTTCTCCAAACTTGTGCCCCTTACGCTTTAAGCTTGTGGATTTATTCCACAGTAGGGTGAAATCCTGACCATCCATTGAAATCCAGTAAAACTAATGGCAATGCTGTTGTTGCCTTGATCAAAGCTGTGATTTCACTGTATCTTTACCAGCACCTATCTCAGTTTTCATCTCGTAGTCTTTGGGGTATGTAGGTTTCACTGTTGGGTATACTGAGCCAAAGTAATATTCTGAGGATTAAAAAACCAGAAAGGTGGCTTTAAAATGACTGATTTGATGGACAGAAGTATTATCCAAAAGCAACAAGCCCATACATAAATATATTTAGTACCCTGCAGTATGCCATGCAGTCCTTCCTTCCTGATGTAAAGATAAATTGCTAATCACTGAATTTTCAGTCATTCCAGGTTTAAGAAAAGAGGCAAAAGACCATCCTATAATGTAGTTGGAGCAAATGACATTGATAATCAAAATTATTTTTCAATTAGCATATAAAGAGATCCAAATTTAGATTAATGTAACCCATTTCATGTTTTACAGGAAATATTGATGAAGCAGAACGAGAGTGGAAAGCAGGATTCCATCGCTGGAACAATTACATGTCAGACTGGAAAAATCAATTTAATGATTACACTAGCAAGAAGGAGAGATGTGCAGGCTCTAATTAATATGTTTACCCTTCCCAGTATGTCCGTATTACTGTTCATCAGGCAAATATACAGGTAGCTTTCTAACAAGTCTAGCATTAAATATGTTATGCAGATTTAAAAAAGTGTTATGGATATAATTTTGATTCCTCAGATCTTTCGTTTATATTTTACCTCATATCTCAATAAACAATATAAGGCATCCGTACTCTTTGAAGCTTCACTGTGTTAAATAGGACTATAGAGATTAAAGTCTGAAGATTAATGATGTACATATTATAAACACTAGCTGCTTAAAATCACGCTTCAAAGAAACAATGTAATCTGTTATAGAAAAATGGATATTTTTTTTAATAGAAATAGCAGTGTTTTACAGTATTGCCATGCAAAACACAATTGGCTTTGATCTTTAACTGCAATGCCACCGCACTTAAACATTGCTTCAGACATAATTTAAATGACATAAACATAGATAACAACTTTGCTGGACACACCAAATGATATTTGCTTGTTAGACCAAAAAGTTTTAAGGCTGCCATTAAAGCCCAAAGCATTGCTTCTTTATGACCAAATCTGTAGGACAAAGCCCTAGTAGGAGAGTATTCAAACTATGTATTGAAGGCCTAAATCATCAGCACTCCGTGTGCGAGTCCAATGGTGAAACAAGCCAGAAAAACTGACGCCTCCGCTATTCTCATTTTTCAAGGAGTAAAGACCTACAGATTCACAAAGTAACGCACTCACAGCTTTCTCTGCTCAGGCACCCGCTGTCTTCAACTGGTAAAAGTCTCTGCTATGGAGGTAAGCTCCAATTATGATTTATTATTTTTTTTTTTTTTTTGTCCACTGAGCTGCCTCCGAGTTGAGGCACAGCCCCACGTTTCCCAGAACACGACGGACGAACCTGTAGAAGAGCACCAACCTGCGTGTCAGCAGGTTCATCAGAAATCAACCATGAGAGCCCTGCTCAGCCAGCCACCTCTCAGCAGGAGAGTGGGACCTGGCCGCAAAGCCCTCGCTCCTCTTGGGGAAGGGTATCACTGCAGAGGGACATTGGGACCTTGGTGGGAAGGACCCAGCTCTTTGACACGGTCAAGTGAGCTCTAGTTGCCATGCAAGTAGGCATCTTCTGGCCCCCTTTCTACCTACTTAAGCTGAATCTATTAGAAGCTTCTGGAAAAACAAAACAAAAAAAAAAAAAAACAAAAAAAAACACCACACAAAAAAAACTCCAAACCAACAACCTTGGATAATTCTTCCTACTTCTCTGCTTCTGGATGGAGTTGGAAGTTGTACGCCTGAATAACACCTTAATTGGCTGCTTTTCGCTGGCCCAACTGGGAAGAATAAATGCCAAAAATTTGATAAACATAAGGAGTATGTAACAGCAACAACCCATCTCATAAATAAATTATCCTGAAGCTTTCTGTAAATGTAATAACATTTCAGTGCAACTATTTTCTGTTCTAGCGGTTGCAATCGCTTGCAAAATTCCTTCTCAAATGAGTAGACTAAAGAGATCTAGATAATGAACAGAGCGTGTTCTCTTTCTGCAATCAGTTTGACCACACCAGATCTCTACACTGAAAGGATTTATTTTTGCGGAAAGGCCAAATTCTGCAAGACATGATGGCTTATCATCTTTTCAGTTATTTCTAAGAGAATACAATTATTTCCTGACTAAATTATGGAAAACTACCTTTTAGCACAGTTTTTCTAAAGACTACAAAATCAAACCTGCACAATCAAAAAAACCTGGTCATTTCTGAGCAAGCTGATTAAAATTTGAAACTACTTGGGATTAAAAAGCCCTCTTTATGCAGCACTTCATGTTTATACTGCAGGTAATTAGCTCATTACATACATTAGCATAGTTGCCACCATTAATAGTTGCATGGAGAGCTGTGTCAGTCTACAGTGTATTGGGTATTTATTGGATATTCCTCATGCCAGTGATGAGCTACTGAAAAACAAAAGAAAGAACCACAGAAGGATGAACTTCCTGTCCATCACTGAGCCGGTTCTGGCACTCCCTGATTTATTTATCTGGGGTGCTTTATAGACATGTTGGGTGCTGATCTGCTGCAGTCAACCTTGACAGCACCAGCAACACCTAAGCACGTTTAAAAGCAGCATTTGTCCTCTTCTTAGCTATATATTTCATTATCTATCTGTCTAATCAGCTTAATCAATGGGAAAAAAAAAAAATCTCTGGCCTAATTAAAATACACAAATAACCTTTGGGAAGAACAGGTTGCAGAGCAGTTCATAAAATACTTTGCTGGAAAGGTGTCCTTTGTCTGCATGTGCTGTGAGCTAGGCTGGATAAGGTCTCTCTGAAGACTAATAACCTTTCCACAGGATGCATACCATGCCTGTGACGTTCTTCAGAAGGAATAAGGATGGAGGGAAGAGGAAAGAAAAGCAGAATAAAGGTGAAACCACTTTTTGAAGTGTGGTTTTACTGATTTTCTTGGTGTGAATAAACTGCTAGCTTTGTATTTTTCCATATGCTGGGAAATAATACCTCCATTTATCATTCATATGAAATCAATATATCATGTAGTCATAACTCATATCCCACACTTATGCAAAAATGGGAAAGCCCTAAGTACTTGGATGTAAGTGGCTAAGGTAATGAAGAGTGAGAAAAACCCACTCCCCATTGCAGGTAGTGTCAAACTAAAGGTCAAACAAGCTTCTACTGGAAATTGTTTGAGGATACTGTGCCATTGCTTAAAATGCTGATTACATATTAGAGGGGTATCTCACCCAGACCTCACTGAAGATGTAATGTTGTTAATGTTTTCTTTTGGCTCAAAGGAGGCAAGAAACCAAGGTTTCTCTGTGAAACCAGAGAAAATGTGTTGATTCTTTCTTACAATTCTTGATATCTAAAGCAAGAATTCTGAATTTAGTCCCAGAGCTTCTGAAAGATTATAGTAAAATGAACTGCAGTGCCAACAAAAATGTTGGCATTAAACCAGTCGTCATTAGGTTTATAAGCTAACAGCATGCTGATTAAATTACAGGCGTTTCACACATATTTTAGAGATAGTTGTAAGACGACTGAAGACCAGAAATTTCCCAGCGAAACTCTGTTTAATTAAAACTACCAGTTTTTGCATTTTAAATGTTTTGTTCAAAGGAATTTGGGTTAGATAAGCTTTCAGTAAAACTAAGCATTATTTGAGTGAAATCCTATCTGTGCTCCTGCTGGAGTATCAAAACCTGGAGGAGTTGGGATGTTCAGGGTACCTGGTCTCAGTCTGGGTCTGGTCTGCATAGCTGAACTAAGCAAGGTTGACGTTTTCTGGCTTTGAACAGGGGCCCTCAGACCCCAAAAGTTGTCTCTAGGAGAACTAAGACCCCACCCAAGGTTTCCAGGCTTCCTCCCAATCGCAGATTTTACACTCATAGCTTGGGGGTTTGGGATGGGCGCTCAGGACCTTGCTGTCCTAAGTCCTGGCCATCACTCTAGGTTTATCATACTGATAAAGCCAAATTTCTGTTTAAGTGGAAGCCTGGCTTTTTGGCCATCTTTGGTCACTAGAGGCTCGGGCTATTTATAGAGCAGAGATTACTGCTCTATAAACACAGAGATATATGAGCAGAATTTAGGTCTTCATGAATAGACAACTGGGATACGACTGTTAATAACAGGGAAGAGAGGCAAATCTCTATCAGCTTACAGTTGGAAAGGTATCTTTGCAACATTATAATAAAAAGGAGGACTTATATTCCTTATTTTAAGTAGAGTGTTGAAGAAAAAATTATTTTAGATTATGAAACACTGATGGAACTGTCAGAAAAATGTATATATATTTCAGGATGGACAATCTTCACGTGACCTCTGTAGGCCTCTCTAATGTTCCTATCACAACGGATCATCAGCAAGGGATTTGGCCCATTGTCGTATGCAGATATCACATAGATTAGTCTGAATGCAACATTAACAGTGAAGAGATATATATTAGTCTCTGTCAACATCATAACGTTGTCTTCTCCGGCTTGATTATGGTTCATGCATTTCTACTGGCTCAGCACCAGCTCTGCAGCATCAGCAGCAGCTATTTTAGAGGGACATAATAAACGTCACCATACTTCAGTTACACCTGCAGCATGTCCAGCTACTGAGGAGCAGCCTGAGCTGGCACTGCCAAATGCCAGCCGGGCCACAGAGGGCTCCTGCCTTTCCTTCCCCTCCCACTGGGGGAGGAAAAAAAACAAACAAACAAACAAACAAACAAACCAACACACTAAACAAAAAGCAAGAAAGAAAAAACCACAAAGGATAAAAAAACCAACACAAACCACCTAGGACAGAAGGAAAAAAAAAAAAAAACAAACCAAAAACAAAACCCACACCAAACCAACAACGAGAAATCCCCAAACACACTGGGGGGGAACCCTAACGGGAAGGGGGAGAAAAAAAAAAAAAAAAGAAAGAAAAGAGAAAGCCCACCCCACACCATACAGCCCTCACACAAGTGCTTTTGCCCCAGAATGATGAACAATGGAAGGGCTTAATACCACACACAGAGGTATTAAGTATCCCAGTGTCTCTGTTCCAATAACTCTGGCCAAAAAATCCTCCCACTGAATCGCAAAATAAGTTTAGGACTCTGACAGCGATTCAGAATATGGGGTGAGGAACGCGACCGGCAGGTTTGGCTCAGGCTTGGGGGCCGCTCTGGAAAGCGCTAGTGCCAGCTGACTGCTTTCTCACTGTCTCTCCTCTTCCAGTCCGTGGAAGTACGGGCATTTGCCAAACACCGGCTGCTCTTGGCTAGCCACCGACTCTAAACCCCAGCACCTGTGTAACAGATATGTGCAGCTGTACGTGTTTACCACGGCTGATCCATCTGTAGTACATGCCACATGCCCGTTGATTTACTCCGGGTGGACTGGGAGCAAGAATCCATTATGGAAAGCTTAAAAAAAAAAAAAACGTTCCTGGCTGAATTACAAGCATTTCTCTCTTTCTCATTGCTGTTTTTATTTGTCCTCACCTGTCTCAGGTTCTAGGTGGGTTTTCTACTGTTGGGTGATTGCTGCTGTGATGAGGGTGAAGAAACTCTTTAAAAAAAAAAAATCTGTAACAAAAAGGAAAAATTTAAACTATCTGAATACTGCATCTTTGGGATCTACAAGAGGTATTTGGAAACTGTGTGCACACGGTTAATGTTTAACAACTTTGACTCGGTGCTGAGAGGACCGCTGCTTTAAAGTCGTGTGTCTCTTCGAGAATACGCATCCATGCACACATATGTAGAAATACGGGTTCATCAGCAATTGCCTCTCAGCAGTACCTTGCCAACCTTTACAAGCAACAGGGAGATGGAGGCTTATATGTCACCAGCTTTGTATTTTCCAAGTGTACCTTTTTGGTCTTTACTGAAGAATAAAATGATCACAGGACTTTCTGATATAGAAGCAACGCCTCAGCTAAATTAGTCGTTCACAGTTAAAAGTTCAAAAGCTTTTACTGTGATTTCAATTGTTTTAGGACCAAATTCTATGAACAAACATAATTAGCCATTTTGAAATGCTTCATAAGACAAGATAATTCTTTCCTGACCCCTGCTGAAATCTTGAAGCATGAATACTGATTATCTTGTTTTAGCACGTAAACCTTCCAGCATTTTGTTGATAAACTAGATTAGTTGCACTCATAAAAACGTTAACTCATAGACTTAATGACTACAAAGCAGTGATGTGAATCTACAATTAGCACAGGTGTGAGTTTTTGAGAGGCTTTTAATTGGATTGCAGGTGAGATTAAATAAGGCTTCTAGGCACGTTGCAAGCAGAAGTGCTGGGCTGGGGGGTTTAGTTGCATAGTGATTTCAGTTAGTTTGGGGAGAATTAGGAGGAAAAATGAAGCTTTATTCCAGTACAGGTTCTGTTAACACAAAAGCAAATGATGAAAGGTTTCCTTCCTGATGCGTCACAGCAGCTTGAGGACACTTACGGAGGCTGAGGTGGTCTGGCTTTTGAGATTTACCGAATTTGGCCATTACGTATATCACTACCTTGTTAAAAATACAGTCATTCTGGTCAGGGATCTGGAGATAGCCAGGAAATTATTGATGTCTTAAAACTGAGAAGCTTCTAGTCCCTCCAAATTCATGTATTTGCCTGGAAAAGAACACCAGCTTCTGATCTTTTCAGTTCTGCTCCATTTTAATATACGCCATGGTTGCAGGAGCTAATGTTTTAGCCAGTATTAATAGAAAAATGTACAAATGGTGTAGGTGGTTCTCGCGGTTTGGGAGTGCTGTTGTTAATTTCTTTAATTTATAAAGTATTTATAAGTCCTCAGTTATACTGAGTAGTGGTAGAAGTGTGTAGGCAGAAAGCAGTTATCTCCACACCTCTCAATCTTCCAAATTAAATTCACTCTTGCAGCATGTCTAATCACTTCAGGGTACCTCATCATCCTCTCCCTATTACAGGCTATGCAGTGCCATTTCTTACAAAATAGGTACACTTCAACTGAGTTTTTTGATTGACCTTATTTTATTATCTCATATATGAGACAATTAGGGTATCAACCCAGAAAAAGCAGCACGAGACGTGACTGATCATTTATCAAAAATTGTTTAGAAATTAATTCACATGGACCTTATTTAGGACTGTGAGAACCAGCTGCAATTACACATTCAAAGTGATACTTCTGAAATATTAAACTTTTCCCACTCACTAATTACAGAGCTACAAATTTTATAGATACTGCTAGCTGAAGTTACATCAGTCGTGGAATAACATTAACCATGCCTCATTTTTCCTGACTTAAAGCAAATATATTTAACTTTTTTTTTTTAAATTAGGAGTCAGAATTGCAGAAAAATATTGTTTTGTTATCTTTGAGCATATTTTTTAATCTAGATATTTATCCCATTTCATGTTTTGGATAGTTATAGTCTTCCCCATCTCTGCTCTCTAAAAGAGCTTGATCTCGTAGCTCTCACCGCAGGCATTATTCTGGTTCCAGGAATGATTATTACAAACCAAAATTGCAAGTATTATAGATACTGTCATGGTTTGGGTTAGGCACTAAAACAAATGACAGATGCTCTCTTTACACAGTTACCTCCGTTCAATAAGACTTTTATGTTTCATCTCTCTTTGGGAATGATCTCAGCACTCCCACTTTTAGACCACTGGGTGACTTTCAGTTAATTAAAGTTTTGTCATTGCCTTCAGCAGAAGCACAAGAGCTCCTTTGACTGACATTTTCAATCTACTCTATCACTTAGTAATCTGGGAGGTGTTTACTATTTAAGAAAAAAAATCCAAACCACTTTTTCACAGATTTCTCTTAACGAAGAGCTAAATGGGAGAGTAAAGCCATGGACAAACTGTATTTATGTACACCTCTTTGCAGGGGAAAATCCATTAGATGCTAACTAAAAATGCCACCAATCCATTTCCTTTACATTTTACTTGTTTCTATTATTTTGCTAATGAATGAGCTCTGAGAAATGGAAGCAGAAACCAAAATTATCCTCTGGCAATCCCTGGCAAAACTGGCAGCATGCCTTCAGCTCACCTGAGGGTCCTCTGCTCCCTCATCAAGGCTCTCAACAGGTTAGTTTAATTGTACCATGAATCCGATCCACTGTAGCAGTTCCCATCCTTATCCACACTCAGTTAGTGTACATATTAGTAAAAATATTAAGCTCGGTATATTCAAGACCTCCTTTCTAGAGAGGGGTACTGACAACCAACCGCTACAGGAGCTCCCAAGCCTGTGACTGTCCCCTACGGGTCCAGGACAGCAAGGAGGACCTTAGTCAAAACTCAGCCTACAGGTCTCTTACTCCAAGAAACAGCTGGATTGGGTCTGAGTAACGCAATTTGACAACACTTCAGAGCAAAACAAGCAATAAAGAAAATCTTGCTGAATTTTCTTCCCTGTCTCTGGGCACAAAAATAACAGGTTAACAGCTCAAACAGCAGTAAGGCAGCAACGGTATGAGGTTTCTTACAACGCTTTGTGCTGAAGCCAGTAAGTATAGAGCACAAACAGGGTCTTACCTGCTTTGTTCCACTTAGTTAACCTCTGGCTAACCACGTCTCATGGTGTCAGCCATAGCAGGAGCTGATGCCTGCAGCCTGGTGGGCTGATAAAAACAAGACTGAAATCTCCACTTAGGCAGAGGTCTCGCTCTTTTGGTGAGACAGTACTTCGGGGGACAATTGGAAACCCCTGGATCCCCATTAGCTTCTCACTCGTTCAATCTAGCCTCGTTACTGGTGAGGCAGGTGTGCTGTAGCATGAAAATAGATGGTCTTCTGTTGGCAGACTTTTGAACCCTTTTGAATAACGGGCGGAATAAAACTCACTCAGAGCAATGGAGAGTATTCACAAAGGCTTTAGCCCAGGATGTCACCCACTCCAGAATAAACTGTGCGATTTATGTTGATATAAGAACAAGCCTTATGCCAAATCTCTGAAAATCACACTCTGTTATTTCTATATTCAAAGGAAGGTCCCTCGACCACATAACCAGCCGCTGCAGCCTGAATTCCTTCTATTTTCCTTTAGTATTACAGTTACAAACTCCAAAAAATTAGACTTCTGTTAGGGCACTGTGGCTTTACAATGAATTCATGGCATTTGACACTCATAACTCCACATTTATAAAAATAGACTAGTCCATTAAAAACCTTGTTAATAATGGTTCTGGCAAAGCATACATTGCCTAAAGCAATACAATTATTGGTCAATAATTCCTCTTTAGCTGTCTGTATCACTACCACTTTATTTCAACACTTGGCTTCTTACCCTTTGATCTGCTAATTATCTTTTTACCCTCTGATCCTCTTTGCAATTCCTTGGCAATTTGATCTGTTAATTACAGTACCAACATTCCCTGTTTTCTGTAGAATGTGTATTTTTTCTGACCCTCTTCACCTTTCTTCATACAAATACTTGCCATCTTTCTGTAGGGTATATCTACTTCGATAAATACATATTGATAGAAAATGCTATAATTAAAAGTATCTTTACACTTTCCTTGCAATCCTTTGGACTTCATGAAAATGTCTTAGTAGTTTGTCATTGACTTAAATTTTGGTGGAAATGGACACTCATCTCTGGTAATTTCTTTGGCACTCCATCTTCAATTACCATAAATTTGTAGACCTTTTTCAAATGTTTATAAAAGTTGGTTGCATTTCCATCCCGAACACAGTTCCTGCTATGTTTTGGATATATAGTATAAAACCCCATATTTTCTGATATAAGGCTTTTCTCACTTTATGAGCACATGACTCATGAATTACTAAATTTTCTGCATTGCCAATTTCCTAGTCCCTTCTAAGACAGATGTAGACTTTCAGTGCAACCTAAATATGTTTTAGAGTGGTAGAATTTTAGCAAGATAAACTCAGGCTGTTAACTTGTACAGTGCAGGAATGATGGTGCTGTGGGAGGGGGATATTTCTGAGACTGGGAAGCAAAGGTTTGGCGTTTGGAGCACAGCCTCAGTGTTTGAAAGCCAGATTTCATTCATTTATTGTGACCAGGGTATCAGAATTAACACCAGTCACTTATTCTACCAGGTGTTCTCTGACACTACACTAAAGTCAGCTATACAGAATCATAGAATTATAGAATGGTTTGGGTTAGAAGGGACCTTAAAGATCATCTAGTTCCAACCCTCTGCCATGGGCAAGGACACCTCCCACTAGACCTGGTTGCTCCAAGCCCCGTCCAACCTGGCCTTGAACACCTCCAGGGATGGGGCAGCCACAGCTTCTCTGGGCAACCTGGGCCAGTGTCTCACCACCCTCACAGGAAGGAATTTCTTCCTAATATCTCATCTAAATCTGCCCTCTTTCAGTTTAAAACCATTTCCCCTCATCCTATGGTTCCACTCCCTGATCCAGAGTCCCTCCCCAGCTTTCCTGTAGGCCCTCTTGAAGTACTGAAATGCTGCTATAAGGTCTCCTCGGAGCCTTCTCCTCTGCAGTCTGAACAACCCCAATTCATTCAGCCTGTCCTCAGAGCAGAGGGGCTCCAGCCCTCTGACCGTCTTCGTGGCCTCCCCTGGACTTGCTCCGACAGGTTGGGCAGCACTGCAGTATCTGTTTGTGAGGGAAAGAGAGGCAGCGTGAAAAAAGGGATTTGCGCTCAACACACATCATTTCAGGACACAAACCAGCGCTGCTGGCTGCCCTTTGGAAATCAGTGGCGGACGGCTTCCCTCCGGGCAAGTCAGGTAATTGGGCCAACCCAGGGTCTGGGAGCAAAGAGATGTGGGCTTGTGAGAGTCCTTCCTCCTGCTCCTGGCTCACCTAGACCCACTATTCTCACTGGGACGCGCCATGGGTCAGGTTAGAAGGTGCTCAGTCACGTACACCTTGTTCATTCAGATAAAAGCAGGCAAGCTCAGAATGGACGGCAGTGGTTCTTCTTGCCTGTTTCACACAGGAAAGAAACCAAGCGCAAGCTGGGGCTCTTCAAAGTTCAGGCAAAAGAAGGACACGTTCACGTAAGCCTCCTGTGTCTCAGTTTGCCTATCAGTGCTGCGGGAATTCATCCATTAATATTTACCGACCTTTTTAACCTCACAGTGAGCAGATTTAGTTCAGTACCGAGGGCTTGGGAAATCTTAATCAATAAAGCGCAGCAAAACGCAGACTCTAGGATTTTAAGTTTTACTCCGTTTGTACGTGGCACTTAGTTGCAAATGCTCACTTAGTCCCTTGGCTAAAGTTACCAGCCGTTTAAAGTAACGGTTTTGTGGTATGTCCACTCAAATGAACTCAACAGCTTCTCATTCCAGAGAAATCTCTGCAGAATTGCCAAATAGCTATCATTAGTGCAACATTTTTCTTTTTGACCTCGTTTCTGCTTTAAAAATGATTGATTGAACACCCCTTTTCTTGTATAAATAATCTTGCAATTTTTAATATAGCGGATTCATTTTAGCTTCTCCAGTGTAAAAAAAATTCTCATTTCTGTGCATTCGATTCTTTTCAATCAGATTACTCTTACAAACCATGGAGACTGCAAGGACAAAATACATGTTACAGAGTAGAGGTATCGTCCTCTACAATCCAAAAGAAAACCTCCTAAGAAATAACATTCTTCTCTCGCAATTTCAAAACAAAAGTGTGCTTATTGAATACAGTCCTGTCTAATCATATTGAATTATTCTTCCTTTTTTCCCTTTTAGACCTACCTGATAGCATATAAGTTGCCATTTTTCACATTAGTTCTTAAAAAGCTCACACTTCCTTGCATCACAAGGCACTTAACAGTTTTTCAGTAATCCGATTGTTCAATTGTCTGAATATTTCTTGACATAGAACAGTGAAGTAGAAGATCAGCTTGAAATATCTTGAAATACAGTAGGCCATTTCACTGTAACTGAAGCAAGTAATGGAGAATTTGTAAAATAAAATGTAAAGAAATGAATTGTGGTTTGCAATAAATACGTGTATTGCTGCAAGGGTATTTCTGTTTGAATTATGGAACTTCTCATTCATTGTTTGGGAATCAGGACTTACCTGCTTGACTTCACTTTATAGTCCCCTGGCCAGGCATCTTAGCTGC
Source organism: Burhinus bistriatus (assembly GCA_013397275.1). NCBI lineage: Eukaryota > Metazoa > Chordata > Aves > Charadriiformes > Burhinidae > Burhinus > Burhinus bistriatus. Next base: position 593,367 of record VYXH01006460.1, read on the forward strand.
TTCTGAGGCACACTATAATTCAGTACTCTATGGAGAAGCTCAGTTCATTGATTGATTGTAGATCTCAGATTTGCCAAACATAACCAGAGAGGTGGTCAGAACTGCTGACCATGAAGTCTTTCTTCACTGCCACCTGTGTTACGGAGCAAAACTTTTTGCTGCTTCCTTCGGTGGAACTCAGTCTCGTCAAGTGTCCCAACCAGAGAAGTAACATTGCCAACAACCAGATTAAACGGTTACTGAACTTCAGATCTGGATTTGTGACTAATCTGAAATGTATAATATTAAAAAAAGAAACTCATTAATCAAGAAAGTCTTCAAAAAGAAGTACCGTTTCCTCTAGTCAAATAGCCTCTGTGTGTGTGTGTGTGTGTGTGTGTGTGTAATACTTATCCCAGTCAATATTTACATTATTCAAATCCAGCAAGCTACATAACATGGACACATATATTTTTTTCTACAGCAGAATCCAGAGTTCACCTGATTGTGACACTTTTTAATCTCCAGTTTCAATCCAAATTCACGTAACCAAAACACTTAGGTCATTTTCCTTTGTCATGAATTAGTATCTCTCACTAATAAATAAGTAATCTCTCTATTTTCCTTTTGTATCCCTCTAGCAAATCACATCGGGTAGTTTTCAATCACTCAGGTATTTTTTCCTTTTTCCTTTGCATTTTTTGCTTTTACTCTCCATGTTGCCTGGACTGTTTCAGTGTTATGGAACCTTAAGAAATCTGTAGGATTCTTCTGTATTTTTTTGCTTTTTTGTAAAAAAAAAACAAACAAACAAACAAACAAAAAAACCAAGGTGATTTTCCATAATGTTTGTTAACCAGTGTGTTCCTCTACACAGAATTCAGCTGCAGTCCATTTCTGAACAAATATCATTTTGCCTTTCCTACCACTCCAGGTTGTTTACTAAAGCTTCAGGCTAGCAGAGCTTACCCTAGCTCTTGTGTTTGCACTTTTAGCTCTGAGCAGCAATTAAAAACCAAGGTTTCAAGAAAACATTATGATTTTATTTTCAATCATCTTTTGATTTCATTCTCTAAGACTTTTTTTGCTGCAAATAGGTTCGATATTTTGCACTAGAAACTTCATCTAAAGGTGGCTGAAGTCAACGTAAGCCTTTCAGTTTGTAGTTTGTAGGCTTTAAAGTTAACCCTAATTTAGCAGCTGAGCCAGCCCCCACTCTTTTAACAGAAATCAATAAGTCTTTCAACAGAAGTCAATGTACAGGTTATGTTTTGACACGCACATACAAAAACTCCAAAACAATTAAGCATGTATTTATAACTAAGATGAATGTACGAATAATAGCGTGTCACACATGCCCGAGAACTGCAGTGCTTTGTTGACTACAACCTGCACCACAGGGAGATTTAGGAAAGAGTGAGATGCCAACTTCACCTTTGTAGCGCACAGGATTGCCTCTCCTGTTACTGCTGGGAGGGGCATAGGCTTTAAATATGGGTTATCACAGAAATGTTTAGATATCTTTCCCCTCTTCTCCCTGTGTTATTTAAGCAAGAAGCTTTATTTGTTCAAGAGCTCTTTAACCTCATCACAGTGGGGTTTTTTTCTCATTTCAGCCTTCTTACTCATTAATAGAAAATCCAGTAATCTTGCTGCCCCTGCCTTGAGATTAGCTGATATTTTGCCTTTTGATGAAGACAGCTAAGGAGGAAGCATTCTCCAAGCAGAGCTGGGACTGTTCAGCCTAGATAAGAGAAGGCTGAAGTGGGATCTTACTAATGTATATAAACACGTGAAGAGAGGGTGCAAAGAGGTTGGAGCCAGGGTCTTTCCAGTGGTGCCCTGTGACAGGACAAGAGGCAACGGGCAAAAACTGAAACACGGGAACATCTGGAAACACTTTTTTACTATGAGGGTGACTGAGCACTGGAACCAGTTTCCCAGGGAGGTTGTGGTTTCCGTCCTCGAACGTATTCAGAAGACACCTGGACATGGTCCTCAACAACAGGCTGTGGGGGGGGGTTTGGACCAGATGATCTCCAGAGGTTCCTTCCAACCTCAACCAGTCTGTGATTCCGTGGTTCAACATGTCCATCAGTTCAGTGCCTCAACATGAAGCATATCAGACCTGAAACGTGAGGATGCTGAGTGCTTATGAGGCCACACTAGGAATATATGTGTTGTCAAGAACCACAAAAAAAAAAGACCTAAGTCATATTAGATTAGGTTCCCCATATCCAATGAAGTTCCCAAACTGTGTAGCACCCCAAATATCATAACATTTTAATCAATTTTTTAAATGTCTTTGCTCTCTTATCAAGCCTCTCGTCTCATTCTTCTTTGCTCTCCTATTTCTATAATAAGAAATAAACGTACCTTTGCCTGGCCAATTTCTTTGAACTGAAAAATAAACCTGTAACTTGGGACATACTTGGAAATGTTTACAGATGCTCAGTAACCCCGTGAAGACTCTCATGTCCCTTTGAATTTAATGGAAGTTGACACTGAATTCAATGAAGTGCGAATTTCCCTCTCAATTTCACTAGCACTTTCTCTGGATTTATTATGCCTGTGATTTCACCCAGTATCTGTAAATAGTGTTATAATACAGCCACCAACTCAGCCATAGTATTTCAATTGAGAAGTTAGAGACGAGTCTTTTGCCATTAGCTGCCTCCAGTTCACATCTGCGATGGATAATCTGGATTCAACACTCCTGAGATCTGTCTTTTATTACGAATTGGTTTCATTTATTTTCTAGCAGCTTCTTATAATTAGAAAGGGTGAATTCCCCTCCTTTAGGGACATATCAATAATATACTAGAAGACAAGATTAACTGCTGCACAAGGGCCTTATAAACCAGAGAGATCTCAGCAGCTTCAGCTTGCTCCTGCAGGGCCTGTGTTAGGAGCGGCGGCAGGGTACCGAACCCCATCGTGGGATGAAACATCCCCTCCTCCCTACTTCTTCCCTTCTCGCCAATAGTGACGTGTGGCACTGCGAAGTCCAGTCTGTTGGCTGGTGATCCTACGGAGGTTGCCTGCTTTGAAGAGCTTCAACACTCTAATGAATACTGAGATGGTAAATCATAGTTGTGTAGCAGTAGACTTAAGAATATGGAATTTAACTTTTTCTTCTTTTTTATCTTTGTGTGTGCTGAAGTAAATTTCCATCGACAGGATTACTGTGGTCCTGGATCGTATGTGGTACAGGCTTTTTGGAGTTTAAGTCACCCTAGTTCCTCCATATCCTTCATCCTTGCGGCTCTGGCAGGGTAAGGTTTTAGCTTGTCCTCCTGATCCTACCGCAGTGCTTGCTGCCCTTGATAGCTTTCAAGCAAGCAGGTGCCTGGAAGGAAATGGAGTTAGGTATCTGATTACTGTCCCTGCCGTGCTCTGAGGAGTGATGAGAAGAGTTCTGCTGGGGTAAATGCGAGTGGGAAACGGAAGGGAATAACAGAAACGCCATTGCCCTGGGTCACGTACCAGAGCGAAGCTGCTCTGGTAGAAGCATCTCCTCCCCAGCCTGGCACAGTGACAGACCTGTCCCTCGGCCAGCAAAGGAGCCGAGGGTTCGGAGAAAGGCAAAGGTGAGAGAGGGAAGCTAGGGAAAGAGCTAATGTCTTCTGGTCTCTGCCAGGAAAACTGGATGGCCCTTGCTAAACTGTTTTTCGGGTTTTAGTTTCGACAACCTGCGTCCATGCAGCAAAGCCCTATTAAAATCAACTGACTTATGTTGGCACTTAAAGCTACTCACAAAAATAAGTGCTTTGCTGAAAAAGGACGGACTTAAGCTGAAGCACTTTGCTGCATAAAGTTCTGAGTCAATATTTTAACTGGGCTGTGTAATTTCCCGTCGTTTAATGTGAGGCACCTCCCCGTGCCTTCAGCTCAGAACAGTCTTATACATATCATCGGGAAGACTGTGCTCATCCCATGCCTCACTACATCTTAATATGAAATTATAATGCCGCTCTATAACCTTGCTGGAGGGAGAGTTTCAAGCTAATGCAAGAAAGCTGGCCTCCCATACTGATGAACAAATATTTTAAAGTAGGTATCTCTGAATATCCATCCAGTACGTCAAAGCAGCCAGCCTCGGTGGATTTCTGTTGTTTATCTTAAGAGAGCTGGAGTTTATATGTTTAACTATTACCACCCAGTCCCAACGTCTGCTTGGAATTTTAGAAGCTTAGTTCTTTCAGTTTTATCTTATACAGCAGTTGTCATGTTTACCTAATCATGTTGTTTACACATTTCAAACCTGAAATTATACAAGATTACGGACTGTAGAGCAGTCTTTGGGAAATATTTTGCATGTTTGTTTGTTTCCGATAACAATTCGCAAAAAAGTTCAGACCCACTCCTAGTCAAAAAGCATTAAAATATAAAATTAAACAGTCAGTGCTTTTTAAAAGCTTAATCTGGTCTGAGCTCTTCAAAGCAGGAGAACTTCAACAGTGCAATAAACAGTCAGACATTCCCTCTGAGCCTGATAAAACCTACTGACGTCTGCAGGGAACTATGCTACTCTAGGAATATTGTACCTACTCCATCACTGCTAGCATTGCATATACTGTCCGAGAGCCAGCTTGAAAATGTTCGGGCAAGATATTACAAGTCCCTTTGACAATAACCACTTGTCTCATGTAAAATATCTGTGTAGACTGCACTATGTGCTCATAATAGACACAGGCGCAGCAGTTTCTTTTCCTACGCTGTGATAGTCAGGATGTCTTATTGTCTGAGCGACTATCAAATATGTGCAGGAATAGGGAGAAGGAAAATCTATGGAAAGTTATAAAAGCGTTATGTGCAGTCTCTGAAGTAACTGAAATAATTCTGTGAAAATTATTCTACCTTTCTTCCTCCAGTCCCAACCTTTGTATTTCAGTCCTAAAAAAGGTATATTTGGAAAGCCAATCGGCATAATTACAGTACAGAGAAACCTGTGAGAAATGGTGAAGTGGCACTAAAAAGACAGCCACTGGGAATAACACAAGCACAGGCAAAAAAGAAAATAATGTTATTTGTACAAAGCAGGGTTTGCGTGCCACAAACGCAGAAAGGAGAACTCTGCTAATTAAATTCACAGCAGGATTGTTCTGCTGACCTGTGCTGTATATTAGGAGGAGTTTAGCTAGGACACTCACAACGTGATCCGTATCGTTTACTCTGTAACAGCTCTCTGGATATGTAGAATTTATGAAAGACTTTAGATTTTTGCTTAGAGCTTTGCTAAAAAATCTACATTGTTTTAAAACACAACCACTATGACAATGTTAGGTTTTGCCTTTGCAGAGAAGGTTGGAAAGGTGCTCTCCAGAGCAAGGGAAGACAAGCAAATGGGCTCGTAAAATGCAGAAACATCCTCGGAGTTTGCATACCTCCGACCCTCATTCCAGGCATCCTTGTACTTAAGCAATAGGAAACACCAAAGGAGAGGAGGAGAGGGAACATCTTCTGAGAACAGATCCCTGGTGTTGATAATGTGTGTAGCTGGGTAACGACCCAGCACGTTTTCCGGAGCACTCGCCTTGTGTGGGCGCGGAGCTGAGGGGCAGCTCTCCTCCCTGCCGCCCACTGGTCCCAGTAACTTGAGCAGTTGCACGTTTTCTTCAAGTCCTTTCAAGTGGAGATCAGTTATCTCCACACCTCATTTCTGGAGTGGTTTCTGCTCCTTCCACGTGCCGGTGGAAAGCAGCTGCAGCATTCCTGCTCCGTTCCGTCTCTCCCGGAGGCTCCTTCGGTGCCCTCCCTCCACCCCAGTACGTTTTACAAGGGACACCGAGACACAGGAATGGCACGTCTCAAAATGCAGGAGGAAATCTGGGAGTCCTGAGGTTCCTGTTTGAACTGTCACACCATCCCCACTGACACCACCCCTACTTCAGTAAGGAGCGGAAGAAATAAAAATATTATTTAGCATGCCTGCAGGGAGGACTGCTATACGCACAGCTTGAATACAGCAGGTTCAGGCCAGCCTGAGCCTCCTGAATATTAAAATCAGAGAGAACAGCAAGTGGAACAGGTGCTTTATTTAAGATGATGTAATTTGGGCTTTTCCGTTAATTTTCCCTTGCTCTCACTTGAGCCCCAGCTTACTCGACCTGTGTTACTCTGAGCATTTTCTGATAGAAACACCACAGATAAGCCTCTTGCTGGCAGTGGCCTCGGTTATCTGGGTCTGTTTGGGAACAGAAATGTGCTATCAGTATCTGAGAAAAAGGTCTCCCTGATGTCAGGGAGTACGCCAAATTATGTCATGAGGAAAGGAGAAAATCTCTTGACATGATTTTTTTTTTTTTAATAAACTAAAGCAGGAGAGATAAAAAGCTGTTTATCAAAGACAAATACAGAATAAGATTTTGCTACCCACGAAGATGCATCACTATGTGCAGAACCAGTAGATTGCTCTCAGAATTTTTCATTTAGTTATTTGTTCTGTGGTCTATGGTTATCACCAGCCCTGCATCCCTCCTGTTGGCTCTGGCGGGGCCATAAACAGTTTGGGACCAAGAGCCGGAGCTTCTCTTTTCGACTTTGTGCTGTGTGCAAGGTTCTTTTAAGAGGGTAAATATTTACCAAGCTGCAGAGAGAGGATAACAGAAGCAAGGAGGGCTTTGCCTCTCAGACAATGCATCAAATTGAACTTTTCATAAAATTTTCCAGATGGGCAGAGTCTTCGTCATTCACAAATTATCTGTGTGAGTTCTGGGCCCAATTCTCCTGATGAATTCTCATTTCTATGCATCCCGATAGATTTGTTTCTGTCTGCCCTTCCCACATTTCATTTTCTATAACATTTTTACGTTATATATAAGATATCCGTAGTCTGCAAAGGGACAGCTAGATCAAGAAAAGGATGAGATTATTCTCTTTGCTCGTCAAAACAAACAGAAACAGCATTTCTTTTTCTTTGCTTGTGGACTGACAATGTGTGATCGAAACAGACATGAAACAAGTATATTCATTTTTCTGTCTCTTAAAGCTAGATATGGTTCTTATGAAAAGTTCTCAGTGCCTCCTAGCTGGTGGAACAGTTTGATCTAAAATATATTAGAGACACTTGTGACTGCTAAAGGGAAAAAAAGAAAAAGCAATGACAGCAATAAAAATGCTGACAATAACACAGTGTCTTAGTCCACTGAGATTTGGCAATAATCAATACACGATGCCCTCTCTAAAAATACTTTGGCTTTTGGCAGTTTTAAAAATTTTACTTCCCATGGGTGTAGATTGCCTAAGGATTAGGCCAGTTGAAAAACTCTGAGAAACTTTGAGAAATTAATGAAAGAACAATAAATATTTAAATCTCAGAAATTCACAGAACACCTTCAGCTGGGCAGGAGCAGACAATATTCCAGATCTGCAATAGCTTAGAAAATCAATAGGATGGAGGCCATGGTTATTCCTGCTGCAAATGTAATTCTGGTTGCTCTGTCTTCAGGCAAGAAACAAAGTTTATTGCAAACACAATGGACCTTCCTTTTTCACAACTATGTGAATAAGGAATGTCTCCACTGAGACCTAGAAAATTATCTCAGTTAGTGGAAAATCAACTCCTCTTTCTGCCGAAATGAGGTTGTGTTGAATGTATGCGTTAAACTTCAGCAAGTCTATTGAAGCACAACATTGAAACATCTTCTTTTTCCCCATGTTTGGTACAAAGGGTCAGGGAGCATCATCACAGATGTCTAATGTGCTCTATTAAGAAAAACTAACTAGCAAGAGAAGTCAAACAGTACTGGTTCAAAATTCTTACTGAAACTTAATCATTGTTTATAAAGCAGGGATATTTGAAGCATTTGGACTAATTTATCAATTCTGGTGCAAACGCTTTTCTTCCCCATTTTGAGCCTCAGCATAACCTTCACTTTTGGAGCACCAAAATCTTTTCCTCACCATATTTTTCCCATGGTTCTTCACTTTAGACTTCCAGCTTGCATCAAAAATAGAAATTACCAACTACCACGACAAGAACTGTCATCATAACACTCGCAGTCCATTTAAATCAAATCCTACACCCAGGATGGAGCACCAGTTGAAGTCCAAGTCTGTGTCCTAGCCAACTTAGGGCTCATTTTCTTCAGAAATAGTATCCTCAAAAGACTTTGGCCATTCATACCTGTTTTAACTATAGACATGATGTCACCTTGCCACTTTAACCATCTCATATGAAACATATCCTTTGGCTCATGGAACCATCAAACCTTTGGGATCTTTCTCTCTTTTAAGAATACTTAATGAGTAATTTCAGGAGTTCCCCCTATACCCTTAAAGAGCTCCCTGGTAGATGTGAAAAGAAGACTGACTTTGCAGGAGAGGTGCAAAGTGTGTATGAGAATGTTGTGCGACACAGCCTCATCGGGGCTTCAGGTGAGCTCAGGAATTGCCCAAAAATAGTTTACTGCAGGGATCACAAGCTGAAAGATGGGTTCTTGTCTTCCTATGTGTTAATGCCAAAGACCAGGTACATGTAAATGACGATGATGAAAAATATTTATCTGACAAATGCAGAGTAAGGAAACTTATATGAATATTTCTTAGTGTGAGATTGGCTTCTAAATTCCAAAAAGAAGAATATAGGAAGAAGGACATGATTATTTGATCCTATAAAATATGTCATTATTTTCATACTTACATGAAAAAGCAAAATTTTTTAATATTCGGCAATTCACTTGATGGCTGTAGAGCATTCAAGACAAATCAAAAGTTCCTAAATGAAGCATTTGTGTACAGTTCTTTAGTGCACGGTTAGTCACTAAGGTACAAAATATGACGGGAAAACAGGGTATGTTAGTAATAACTGCAATCTCTTTGATGTAAATTCAATTGTGTGCCAGGCTACCAGTACTTTTGCTTCATATCGTGTTGTTTTACATTTATAGCAAGCATTTGTTTTCATCAGATAAATGTAAGTAACATAATCATGAGGCAACGAAGGCAGTAGATTGGTACTTTCCATATTTTTTTAATGCAACTATTTTTTACCCTTTTGTGCTGTCTAAGCGAATCCACTTGGGAATTCTGCCTGTGAAGGATTATTTTTTCCCCTGACTAGTGGTACTAGTGGTTAATAAAGTAAAGATCTGAAAAGCTTTTATTAATGAAATATCTTTTATTTTATCACCTAGTTTTTATTCATTTTTCACACACACATAAAAAAGAGTAAAGAGGAAAAAAGCCACCAAAATATATATGCACACAGAAGTCGCCTGTAAAGTCTTAAGAAGAGATTGTTGAAGTAATAGAGATAACATTATTAGAATGTAAGGATGGAAGGTGAAGAAACATAAAGCTTTTGGGAAAGAAAAGGTCCCTTTAAACCTTTTCCCACCGCTTCCTGTACCACAATGATCTTCTTTTGGTTGTAACATTATTTAGCGGCAACATAACTTATTCTGGCGGTAACGCCAGTTCAATTGTCTCAAGGGCCATATACTTCCTAAGATATTGCATACAATAAATACTTTAGTCCAGGTATAGGTTGTACCAAGCACGGAAGAGCTGCCATATGTTTACCCTGCAATCACCTCTAGGTGGTAGAGGTCGAAGAAAATAGGCCTTTGTTTGTATCTTGATATGTCACCGATTTCTAAAGTTGACCTGACAACACTAGGAAATAATACAAAACCTGGAGTATTAAACCCAGTACATTAAAGGCAATATAGTTGAGCTTCCCTTTCAAACACGAGTGCTTTGCAAAAATTCATCTTCATGGTTCAATCCCAGTGCATTTAGGAGAAATTTGGGATTGCATCCTCATATTTACAGACCACCTCTTCTAGACGGCTTTGGAGATTTACAGTTATAGTGGGTATCTAAAACGCTTGCAGCTCATTTGGGGAAGAAAATGAGAAGGGGAAGTGAACAAGTATTACTCAGTTGGGGATTGTGTATTCCTGCATAGGTAAGTTCATTTAACAGAAAATTAATTGGCATGCAGTTATGCAAAACCAAATGAATAATAACAGGGTTTATGAGGCCAAAAAACGCCAAGTGGCATCTACTGTGTATTGATATTTCCCAAAAACTTCTAAAATCAGGTGTTTCACTGCAAGATAAAATGCAGGAGATACCATAATTGCTACTTTTAGAAGAGATACAAGAAGCACTTTGCCGCCAATTTGTCAGAAATGTGATCTATATAACTATAGAGCTACAGTTACCATGGTTGCCATCTTTACAGTGGATGCTCTCGTGCTGTGGCAAGCAGAAGAGGGACAAGCTGCCCATGGTAATAAATTCCCTCCTCATCAGGAAACCTGATGAGAGACTGCCTGTCTTCAAACACCCATGACAGAGCAGGCACATCTTCATCTGTGGGGGTGCAGGGGGTGGGGAAAGGGGCGAAGGGACAGCGGCGGTGGGTCGTAGTCCCTGTAGCCGCTTGGGTAGCTGCAGTGTGGGGACCGCGTATGGACCAATGGGCTGGACATCTCATGCAGGTCTCTTAGACAGGGATTGAGTCTACTGTTTCCACAATCTGGATAACCTCCATCTGAGCCTTTTTTGATGTTTTCACATATAAACTCAGTGAGTTTTTTAGATCTCGTTGCATTCTGCTCAGTGTTTTGACTATTTCTTACATCTTTATGATACCACTTGTGAATATGCTAGGTAAAAAATAACCCTTGCCCTCACGTGCTATAAAATGTAGTTGTTGTCTGCTTCCCAACATTGTTTGACTTCTTTTGCTCCTGAAATTTCTGTAGGTGTGCACCCATGGATCTGGTCCAGCATGCAACACATTCTAAAAAATATAAAATAAATCACAAAGGACTGTCATAAATATATCCCTTTCATCCCACCTCCTTTTGAAAAAGTGATGAGAGTGAGAAGAGTGGGGAAAAAAGGGCTCCATAACCGTTCCAGAGCAAGAGGAAATAAATTAGGGCATAAACTTATCCTGAATTTGAATATTCAACAAGAGGAACCAGTACAAGATGTAGAAAAGGAGTAGAAGTAGGTCTCATTTAAAAGTACACTGCAGTCAAAAATACTTCCCAAGTTTCATTTCAGCCTTGCACTCTTCCTCTAAAACCAGAAATCAAGCGAGCAATAGTTATTTAATAACAAAGAGTGACCTATTTTGGAAATAAAATTAATATGGAAGTGTTCTTCTGAGAACAGGAACCGTTTTTATGAATGTTTTCCCACCATTTCATGGACCAATTCTATGATGAGCGTTTAATAATTCCTATTTTGACTCTCTCTGCGTATCTCACAGAATCCAGTCTGAACTTCTGGTGTTTGGGCTTCTTCTAGGGCTGAAACCTGCTTGATTATGTACTAAGTATTAAATTCCTATTAAAAATATTTCCATATTATATATATATTATTTTTAGAACAAATTTCCATGCAGTCTTCCCTTTAAACAAGATGTCGTCACAGAACTTCAGAACTTCAGAAATGTTTGGGTTAAATAAAACACGGTGCAACTCCAGTGGAGTTAATGAGGTAGACCTGGGAGAGATCCTGATTTAACACGCGTGGATTTTAAATGGTGACATTGAAGGACTATTCAGTGAACAACAGTAAAAAAATGTATAATGACTGACTTCTATAAAACAATGGTCTTATGAAATCTGCTAAGAGATTAATAAGACTGATTGACTTTGTCATATACTTATCTGCTATACCAAATTATTTGTAAGCTTTGCAGAAGAGACGCTAGCACGAAATGTTATTCTAATACATCACTGGAGATAGGCTGTTTTCCAAAATAGAAGTACGATTAATCATTATTAGCATAAAGAAGCTGCTGATATTGTACATTAATAATATGATGTTAATGTTAATAAAACAATCACTGTAATGTTGATCTATTGAATGCAATGTGGTGAATATATTGTGCCTTGCGTAAGCAATGAATATGATTTACCAATTCATGCATACAGCACACTGTTTGGGGATAAAGCTAACATGATTAGAGAATGGAAAATGTTTTCCTGAGATGAGATTTTCAGCATTGTTCTCTACCTTCTTTCAAAACACAAGAGAGAGGCTCTGTGTACAAGGAGCAGACGAAGATCCAGCTTTGGTAGAAATGTTAATGGATGATTAGCAATAAGAAATGGTGCAGCTGTATCATGTGTCTTTACTGTACAATAATGCAATATTTCTCATAAGAACTTTAAAAATGTACCTAGGACAGTTTATAAGGGAGATTCTGAATAAAATTACTATTTGAGTGTGTTTACCTTTATCTCTGCCTTTCTCTAGCAGCTACATCCTTTTCCCTGATTAGCCTGGGTATACAAATACTCCTGGTCCCTGGACAATCACTCTTTTTATCTACAAACAGGTTTCCCGAACACTGATAATTTCAAAATTGTTTCCATGGATATTTATCTGAGTCAAACGTTACTCAAACACCAATAGCCCCAGGCCGAAAAAATGAGTGCCGAGGCATAAGCGATACCAAAGCAAGCTTATTGAAATACAGCACTTAGCAGAACATTTGCCATTCATTTAACACTGTTTTCAAGGGTCTTAGTTCCGTGACACTGCCGTGACTCATCATTATTAACCGTGTGATTTAATGATATTAAACGATGGTGAAGCTGTAGTCTAAGCATGGGCCCTTAATCAAATCCACAGATTCAAGAAGAGCCACAGGTGGGGCTGAAAGATAGAAGAAGGAAGGGACCCAGGGTGGAAACAAGAGAGACGCTGCACTTTGTACTCAGCCAGTTGTAAGGGACTGGGGTTTGTATGCTGAGAAGTTTCTTTAAACCTGGTATTTAAAATTGCTCCTTTCCTTTTTTTCTCCCCAGTCACAGTCATGATTTCTTTTCAGATAAATATAGATAAACTGCACATTCTAAAAACTCAGAGCAATTGTGGAAAAAAAAAAAAAAGGGGGGTGGGTTTTGTTTTAGCAGTTTATCCTTTGGTAATAAGAAATAGGTTAAGAAATAGGATTTATCAGATACGTTGTTGTAGGTACATATTTGATTGCTGGGTTACACGTGACATGGAAAGATTTGACAGTTTTTTAGTAATCAGGTTTGTCAGAATTTTGTGGAAGGATTTGCGGTCTCCGGCCGCGATGCTGATGAGTGTTATAGATGCCAAAGGGCTCTGGCTTTGCATCTTTTACACACAGAGACAATGTTTGGTTTTGAAATAATTTCTGTGCTTCATGCATAATCTCATGACATGGAGAGGATTGGAAGTTCAAAAGCCTGTATTCTATTTCATCGCTTTTATTACAGGCCAGAAATTTTGTTTAGCCAAAAGATTCCTTAAAGCATAGTAGAATCCGTGGATAAAAACACCATGACAAATTCATCCATATTCTCCAAAGTTTTGCAACATACTTCTAAAATAAAAAAAAAGAAAATTAATTAGCTGATGGGCAAGATCAAGAATACCGCATAAATATGTCTGTTTAAATCTCAGTATTTGGACAGCAGTGGTTTCTGCTGCAAAATACAATAATATGTCATTCAGTGACATTTTGAAAAGTGCTGGATGGAAGGAAGTCTCTGTGCTTTTGCCAGATTTTATTTTATGTAGGCCTATTTCTGATTTTGCTGACTATATATTAAGCAGTGTTGACAGATAAATACTGATGTTTTATTTTCGTGGAGATTATAGAGTGACATGCTCTAAAGTCTGGTGAAGTAGATTACTTAAGCCACTATTACTTCTAGTGGATTTTTATTATTATTTGGATTTTCCAGAATCATCATCTTGTGTCTGCTGTCCTTTCCCTTCTGTCAACTCTGGCGAAAACTGATAGCCAGGTGACTTGGCTGAATAAAATAAGTTTTTCTCTTCCTAGGCTACCATTTCACTCCAACTTCACGCTCATGAAAAACGCAGGAGTTTGGGTCATGCCTTTGGGCCATCGACACTGTTCTGCGACCACTGCACAGCAACAAAACAGAGAAATTATTTCTTGCTGCATTTTCATGAACTGAATGAAATTGCAACATGGTTTGACTCCTACTCTTTATCAAGTCATCCTGGATATAAAAAAAAAATAAATTAGGTGTTACAAAATAACGTTATTTGCCCTTTTAGAGTCAGGTCAGGTATGACAATCCATTTATCCACAGATATTTTTTGAAATGCATACGTAGGCAGAGACAGAACCCTCTTTGAGAAAGCTAGTTTTGCAAGTAGCATCATTATTGCCCTTTGCTTGTGTTTGTCCTTTCTGATTTCACCAGAGAAGAGAAACAATCATGCCAAAATACTATGATAAAACTTTTTCCTTTCTTCTCTTTGGTGGAAATGTTAGCATTCTGATCAAATCCTCCAGCTAAGGAAATAGCTTTCAACCAAATGGATAAACAGTTGAAACGTTTTTATCTGGTTAAGGAAGCTTTGACATAAATTTCAATAAGGAAAAGATAAAGCTCTAAATCTGTGCTTGTGTCTTTGTTGTCATCACAAAAACAATTTCCCTTCCAAGTCCCTGGTAACCAAGATTGTGCAGCCACCTTCTCTGTCTGTAACAGGCCCCCGATCTCACGGGTGGCTGTGGAGGTATTTTGTTCTTTTAACGGCATCTTTTTCTGAGCTCAGTTAAATTGATGGCTTATAACCATATTGTCCCTTCCATCAAAGACTTGGTATTCAAGGACTATGCTGAAGGACTTGCCTCCAAACCAGAGAGTTATATAGAGCCAAAAAAATGGTAAATACAATAGCAGATGGTTTATATCAGATGGACAGCATTGTTTTTGGCCAGCACCCAAAACGACAAACTTCTGAGTTGGAAGTTTGAGCTGTTGTTGTTTGAAGTTAGGAGAAGCTGTAATGCTCCGTAGTCCATCCATGCGTGCGTGGCAGGGCCATCTAACATGGGGTTAGAGCAGTGCTCCAGGCAGGTCAGTGTCAAAATAAGGTGAAGAATGAGCTAAGAAAGCAGCATGGATTCAGCTAAGGAGATGGAAATGATATTTTAAATGAAATATCAGTACGCAAAATAAAAAGAGTGGACTGATCATGTAGAAATGCCTAGAGAACCTTCATTTACACGGGCCTTTTGAGGAAAGACTGGTTAGACACTTCAGCTATAATCACACTTTTACAGAAATTATTTTCACTTACTACCAAAGGATTAAAATATTTTAAGCACACAATGTGCATGAGTTGTTTGGGTTAGAAGTTTTTACAAGCATACCCATGACCGTGTGAGATCGTTATAAGTTATTGATGACCTGTCTGATAAAGACTTTCTGAAATTTCAGTTCACCAAAAATATAAAAACTAAAACCAGCCTGTTCAAAAAGAACATATGCAGAAAAGAAAAGCAATCCCCTTTTCCAGCTATCTGTAAGAGCAAGTCTTGTAAAGGCATTAAAAGGTCAGCAATTCAAAATTAGATTTTGCAAATTTATGAGTAATTATGACTGCATCAACAACAAACAGATTGTGGTTTTACTATCTTTCAGCATTTGTCATGCACAGACTGAAAAAAGTCCCTGAAATCTCTCAGCTGACACAGAACCACCACCATCTATTCCCTCCCTTCAGAAGGACAAGGCTATTAGAAACTAATAGGCTCCTTCAGGAACTGGAGATTTCCCCCCATCTCAGATGTGTTCCTTCATTCCCCCTAAAGGAGGTTTTTTTCTGCTCTGCAAATATGTAATGTCCTTGTAAAAGACATCTTACTGTACAGCTGAAGCAAACTACCTCAAGGAAAAATGAAGAAAGAAAAAGTGGCTTAATTTTCTTTCCCTCGCGCAAGTCCATCATGGTCGTTAGAGTCATAGCTGGATGGTCCAGCAGAGAGCCTGCAAAATAAAGACGGGTCAAGCTCCCCATGCAGGAGGAACTGTGAAGGTACCGTTTAAGTTTCTTTCCATGAATTCCACATTACAGCCATGGGCTGAATAAAATCTTCACTTGATCTAAAAATATATGGGATTAAAAGTCCCATGGGTGGTGTGATCAAAAGACAAAGAGATTTGATGCTACCCACATAATTTCCTAGTATGCTTTTGATTTATAAACCAACAGGGCTTTAATCATAGTGGCTTGGAGTACTGCTTGTCTCAAGGTGGACCTTTGGCCTTTTTTCGACTGTTACATAAAACAAATACTGAATCTTGAATAAAGGCATTCTCTGAGGATACTTTGATATCTTACTGCCCAAAGGAGGATCTAGTTTCAAGATCCTTATGTGGGATACAGCTAGCCACATTCTCCAAAGAGAAAGGAATTTCCTCCTCTGCCAGATTTGATCTTTATCCTCAGCAAGTGCTTGGTAACAGGAAGGAGGAAAACCTTTTGCTTAAGTTCTCCACTAGAACCATTTTACCTGGCTCGATAATAAAAACAGCAGACAAGAAACCCAGGTTCAAGTGAAACATATGCAGGAAAGGAACGGGCAATTCTAAATTTATGAGTGAAGCTGCTTTTTCAGTGGAAAATTAGGATTTTGCCTTCAACTCTGAGGCACTCTGTTGCTGAGTTTCCTCATAGACACCTCATCACCAATATTGTACCAAAAATGAGGTCTACACTGATGCCTCCCTGAAGACGGAGGGACCAATGAATGCTTGAATTGTAATTCTGAAGCAATATCTCTGCATTCTTAAATCACAGTGTGTAGATTCTGACTACAAAATGTCAGTTTTCTATATTTTTGTGAAAAGCCTCAATTTCCATATATACAAATCTTCTCTTCCAAAAATCTTTTCCATTGCTGTTTCAATTTCACCTACTTTTAATTTTGTGAAATAGTCTTATGGTATAAATAAGTAACAAGCTATGTGGGATTTTAAAATTTTCATATTTTCCATTTCAGGTATTGCTGGTTTGCTCCCAAAGGGAAATTCTATCCTCCCTGCAGCATTTGAGGACGTTTGTACAGAAGACAGCCAAATACAATTCTCTTCTTTCTTTCTCTTTTTTTTTTTCTTTCTTTCTTTTTTTTTTTTTTAAAGAGACCAGGATGTCAGGGAAGTTTCTGACATAAACCTTCTTGAATTTATCACATATGCAGCTAGCCATGAACTGAGCAGAGTTTCATCCTCCCAGGTGCGGAGCAGCACGTGCGCCACACTGCAGTGAAATCAATTGCTTTCCAGGGGAGCAAAGTGGTATTAAAGTTTCTAACCGGGCACAATATCACCTTTCAGCAAGATAATCTCCAGCCTTTCTCTGAAGTCCATTTTGTAATATGATTTGTACTTTACTCCTCTCTTGTGAACAGTGCTCCAAGTTAATACTAATTGGATCTGGCTTTTATTTTCTAGTTCTGCCTCTGAGCAGGTTACACCATGCCTTTGCCCACTTCCATTCTTTCTTTGCTTTGCCTGTTTTGACTGCTGGCTCTTCAGTGCGTCTGCACAATTCGCAACATAACAGGACCATGAGCTCAAATGTAATTATGAGGCACGGCCATCAGGATAGCAAAGAATTAAAAATGAATTGAGCTTTTCCAAGCAATAAATTTTTCTTGGGTGAAGCAGAAGCAGCCAAACTTGTCTTCCGCTGCTCAACAAGAGACGCCCTAAAACTTGAAGAGACAAACCAGTAAAGCTAACATTTACAGTTCCACAGCATAAACGTAATGTTATTGTTTTCAATTGCATATGTAAACAAAGAACAAATTAGCATTTACTGTTTGAAATAGGAATGTGCCTGGTATTGTTGCCATTACCAGAGTTTATTGTCCTCGACTCTGGAGTTGGAGTGGGAAATGACAGTTTGTTAAGGCTGTTAGAATATGTACTACACTGCTGGATTTGTGAATTCATTGTGTTACAATTAATTTCATCTCTTTTCTTGTTTGCTTTATTCTTTTCTTTTTTCTTTTTTTTTTATAGTTAGCCAGCAATTAATTTTTTAATCAAGATTCAGATACTGTGTCATTACTGGTTAAGGTCTAATAATGAGCATTATATGACTACCAGGGAAAGTGGGTGTTTGCTTGCCTTTTTGTTCTTTCCTTTTCACGTTTGCCAGGTTAATATTGTGTATGCAAATTTTCATTTGGATTGTATTAGTGTACAATCTTAAAGTTAAAAAGCCAGAATATTTTGAATTCCAGTAATCCTTAACTGTACCAAATACAATAGGCTTTCTCTTTATGCGTTAACTAATTATCTCTGTGCAGCACTCTAGGTGAATTTCAACACAAGCACTCTAATAATGTAATTAAAAATGTATAAAGGAATTAAAAATGAATTAAAAGGAGATCATAAAGAAACTTTCAAATTTAGACTAAATTAAATGATAGATTTAAGCCCCTCAGTTTTAAAGGACCTGCAGTCAGTAGATTAAGAATGTTGGGATGCTACTAAGACCACATGCAAAATAACATAAGCTTCAAATCAAGCAAAAAAAAAAAATAATCTCCAAATCTCCTGGGGTCTCATTCCCCTGAAGGCCACCTTTACCTTGCAAATAGAAAGACCGTGCAAATAAATTTTGCCACCAATATCGATCATCCCTATTTAACAGGCATTTGAAGGTGGTAAGAGAGAAGCTGAGTTGAACATCTTGAAGCTGAGATTGAGTCCAGGGGCAGGCGGGGACTCAGCTGTTGATTTGCCCTGGTTCTGGGTGGGTTTGGGTGCCAGGACTCATCGAGGACCTGTTGAGGCTCTCGCTCACACAACCAGGCCGATGCAGCGCTCCACCAAGGGCAGCACCCGCTGGCCCTGTCCATCCCTCCCATCCTTGCCAGCTCTCCTCCAAACAAGCTTCAGCCCAGGCATGCCCCAAGCTTGCACAAAAGCATGAAGTTATAGTTCATCCTGCCATCGACACAGACTTCCAGGCAATTTTCACCAGTGTCTGGAGCCAGGGCAGCCCTGGCATGTCCCGTGTCCTGGGGACGGCGATGGGGAGCGTGGGCAGAGCATCCCAGGCCCACCCCTGCTGCCTGCACATCCTTGGCAGGAGGTGTGAATGGAGGCATAGAGGTCACTTTGACCTGGAGGCATTTTCAATGCCAGGGGAGGCCATCAGGAGAGCGATAGCTGCCTGCCTTGACATTGATTGCTAAGGACGCCGGGCTGCATAAGAAAGGCTCTGGAAAAGTAACGTAATTAAATTAGGACAGGTCAACTAAACTAAAGTATCTATTTTTATAATCCCAGCATTATCAAATGTATTTCTCGAGTGAACACAGCAACCAGCTTCCATTAAGGCTCCCTTTGTAATCTGCAATAGGTCAGACACGTCTATGTTGGAAAAAAATACCTCAACAAGCTATTTTTTAGTTCTGCCAGACTTCTGTCTCAGGGCTATATACTTCCCTTCAGTGCTGTGTGTGACTGTGTTCTGAATTGAGGACAGTAAATGACCTAAGCCAGCAACATCACATAAAGACCAAAATTCCACACACAGTGGAATTTACCGAAAAACTGGCAATAATAACAAACAAACATCTGTAATGAAACATCAAAGTCAAAATGCACTCTAAGTGATGTGTGCATGGAGAACAACATGGAT
Organism: Burhinus bistriatus; assembly: GCA_013397275.1. Classification (NCBI taxonomy): domain Eukaryota; kingdom Metazoa; phylum Chordata; class Aves; order Charadriiformes; family Burhinidae; genus Burhinus; species Burhinus bistriatus. The sequence goes on from VYXH01006460.1 coordinate 612,780, forward strand.
AATATAGAATATTATTTATTACACTGGACATCTTTGTTTTTCTATTACTTTTGCCTTCCTTCAGGTATCTCTATGGATGCAACTGGTTATTTTGTTCTTTTGTTTGTTTGTTTTCAGGCTTTTTTTTTTTTTTTTGGAGCAAGGTAACAAGATGTTTAGTCCTCCTTTTGAGAATTTTAATACATGAAATGTCTCTCTGTAAAAATCATATTCCTGAAGGTCTGGCTGAGAAAATAACCCAATCATCATTTAAACAGGAGGGACTTAAAATATCTTGAGGAAGCCACTCAGAGCGTTGTTTAAAAATGATGGTAGAAATTGTATCGCTGTAGGCAACCATATATGCGTATAAGTTCAAAGTCTTCCTCTAAACTGGTTCTCCCAGTTTGCTTATTTTAGTTTATAAATCAGTGGTTATAAGGATTTCATACGTTTCAGCTCAGGGTGGTATCCGACAGGGGTTTTCCTAGCTACAGGCACTGCAAGGAAAACGCCTTCCCCAGGCTCCCGGGAGGTTGAGGCCAATGCCCATCACCTCTGACAAGAGGGAAGGCGGAGCTGCGTGCAGAAACCTCGGTACATTCAGGGCAATTTCTTTCAAAATGAAGGGCTGTTTTGCCAACCTTTTTTTTTTTTTTTCTCCTGTAAGTTTTATTCAAAGCAAAGCTCACAGTACAAACTGAATGCTAGTATTCTCAACAGGAAAAAGAAAGCACGACAAAAAAGTGCTCAAAACATGCTTTGGGCAAGAATTTTAAAAGGCTTTAAGTGCTTAAAGCCAACAGAAACTGATGGAGCTGTACGGGGTGACCAGTTACTCTGGATTGTGTCTGGATCCCAGAGCCAGCAGGACCCAGATGGGGTCAGACCCTGCGTTCTCCTTTAGTTTCTCCTCTCACCTCTAACGTACCTGGTGTGTGCAGGCTGAAAGAGTCGCACTCTGGAGCTTTCTTTGGTTTTGGTGTCAGGATGCACCTAGTTGAATTGGGAACATTGTGATACAATTAATTAGTAATCTCCTTTGAAGAAAGAGGATTAAGAAAAATGTGCAGGCACCAGCTCCAAAATACGTATTGCAAGTCAATACCTGTCTAGCAGATCTCTTTCCGTGAAGTGACCCCACTGTGGACCCATCACCAGCTCTTCCTCAGCAATGTTTCTGGCCTGGACCTTGGTAACCAACCCTTCATGCACAGCTTTTCCTGCTCGTGTTCCATTTGTAGACTCCGTGTCTTCTTCTGTGGTTTATTTGGACAGACCCCTGGGTATAGAATATACAAGTCATTTAGTAGACAGCAGATAGGCTCCTAACCTCTGAGGATCTATCCCAGACACACAAGACGATCCATTCCTTATGTTAAATCCACCCCAAGGAGAAAAGTCCCGCAAGTACTCCCAGACCGTTCCCTAACCTGATAAAATGATCCTGTCTCAGACTTGATTTTGCATCTCAGCTAGTGAAGAGTGCTCCAGATGGGAAAGCATCACTAAATTGGCTTACTTAGAATAATGATAGTGATAATGAGACCTTGCCTCACCTGGAGGAGAATGTCCCACTGCAAAGATGTCAGAGAAACAAGCAGTGAGATCTTGGAGCAATTTTATGTTATATACACACACACGATGACCTTTAAAGACTTTGCCCACCAGGGAGAAGTTATGTAGCTAAGCAAGCAGGGAAAACACATGAAGCTGAAGAATTATTTCCTCTGGAAGTAGCTAACATATTACTGGCAAAATAGACCCACTACGTTTCAGAACATTATTCTGACCATGATCACAGTTCCTAGCTAAGTTAAAAATCAGCCTGCCGTACATTAAAACAAAATGTGAGAGTTCTCCATCAGGAAAAGGGTGTGTTATTGTGTCGGCAAAATTGAATCTGCTTTGAAGATGTCAAAATTGACTGAAACACGCACAGAGGGGTTTGACAAGCCTTACATACCCCTCTGTCCAAGTGCCAGACCTCGGATAAAACTTGAAAGAAGAAAAAGGGGTTACCACTGAGGCGTTTTTTTCTGCAAAGTCTATGGGGTATCCCACTACACTTGCAATCTCTCTTCCTATTTGGGTGCAGAACTAGCAATCTTTGTCTGTCTTGGTAAAGAATTCTACCATAAAACCAAGGAGAAATGCTTATTAGCACAAATTCAGTGGATGAGCTGATAAGAGGCAAAAGCTCATGAGTGGAATCCCACTGAGTAAGGCTCTGTCTCACCAAACTTTATACCTTGCCAGTGCAGACATCTGCATTTGAACCAATCACTGAAATTAATGACTAGTGAGCAGTGTCACTCTTAAAATTCTTTGACCTGGTTTAAATGCCTGGCTTAGAATGACTGGACTGATCCTGAAAAATATGTTCCTTTCTGTCAAGTCCAAAGGTGCTTATAGCCGTACATGCTGTGATACAGCACGTGCCGAGGCTTTACAACCGTGTTGCACGGCTTACCAATCCTAGGCGGTTCAAGGTCAGGATTTTCCCAGACATTCTCTAGGTTTCTTTCGTTGGGTTGGTTTGAACGTACATGTTCTTCACTAATATGCAGTTACATTCTGCATCTGAGTGCTACCGATCCTTTTGCTCCCATAAAAATCTGATCTGCCCAAACACTGCTGTGTACTTTAAATATGAAAACAGGTTATTGTGAAGCTGTGCAGAGTATTTCTGCACCTAAAAAAAATAATTAGATGTTCAAAAGGATGTTAAGTGCTGTAAGAATTATCAGTAAAGTGTTAAAGTAAATGAAGATATGCTTTCATGTTCTGGAGAAGATGTTGGGATGAGGAAAGAATAGGTCCTTACATCATCAGAAAACACAAGAATTCCAAGCGTGAAATAATCAGAGGCACATGTAGATATTAGACTGTGGAGATGTGAAAAACTGATGCAGATAGAGACTTGAGAGTGGTCAGCAGTAAAAATGTAAGTGGGATCCCTGTTATTAGCTGTGATCAAAGCAGGGCAATATGACTGGGCAAAGGAGCAACAAAAGAAGTTAAATCTGCAGGAGCTGGCTCAGCCAAACAAGGAGGAAGGGAAAAGAAAAAACACCAACCAGAGATCGAAGAAATCAGACTAAAGTAGAATTTCTAGGAAAAATCAGAGGAAAAGAGTTCTTTAGAACAGCTGCAATTATTTGTAACTTTTTTTTTTTCCCCTGATATGCATTTGGAATTTGAGGGTATAGCTGCTGGATGGCTTTACAGGCTGACGACACTGCCCTTTCCGTAGTGGGACTCTTTGTCTCCCTCTGATGCTGGGTTATATATATACACGAGTTTGTGACGGGCATGGTCCCAGCATGGAGAACTTCTTCCTTTCTCTCACAAAATAGCATTTCGTGGTTTCACGTCCTGAGTTCTCTGCTTGCAGATAACTCAGCTAGATGAGTCAGGAATATGCAAAGATATTGAACCTGCTGCTTACAACTTTTATTTGTACTCCAGGCATCATTTCAACTTTATTGCTCCCATTTGCTTTCTATCTCTAATAACAGGCCTGCCTACAAAACCCACAGAATCCTCTAAAACACACAGTTCATTAGTTCCGTTTGGAAAAGCATTGTAAACACTGAAAATACATCTCAGACATAGATGTCTGGAATTGATAATGAAATTATGGTTCATTCTAGGGCAGGGGGAATCATAAAACAGATATTAATGTGAACGTGGGTCCCTGGATCCTACAATATTAAGAAAACTCTTGGATAAAGTTCCATTTATTATGTGTGGCTTCCGTCTTACTTTCTCTAGAGAAGACTCTCAGAAGCAATACTGTTTATCCCGATATTAGTAGGCTTTTTCCTCTTTTCAGCTTTAAAAGCAATGCAGTTTGTATGGGATTACAATCTCAGAAGAGTGGTACCCCTTCAGTGTAACATAAGGAATTAATTTCTACCACTTGCTGCATAGTTTTCTATAGGTTTCTACATACTACTCTGTATTTGATGCATATGCTCCTGGCTTGGGATAAGAGAGCACTATATAACTAATTTAGGCCATGCTGAGTTAAAAAATCTAGAGGGAATTCGCTCATTATTGAAACATGCAATTTCCAAACTGTTGGTAGTTCACCTGTATAAAATGTAGTCTTTGTGCTTTGTCATTTTGGAGAATGAGTCTAAGACAAAATTAGCTTTAACTGTATTTTCTGCTAGTAAGGCTTTTTCTTTCTAATATTTCTGAAGAAGTAGGAAAAGATTGCTAACTTGACCAAGGAGAAATTTATTTTTAGATATGTATGAGCTAAACAATAAGCTATATATATAAGCTTGCATACTCATGTGTCTGTTTACTTGTCCAGCTATCTGTACTAATGCCTTTTTAAGCCATTAAATATTTATAATAAAATTTAACAAAGAGGTGGAGCTCACAGAGATATTAAATTCCTTCTGATTTCATAAAAGCCAGAAGCTGGAGGAGAGGGAGGATATTAGCACCCACACTGAGAATAAAGATAAGTTCACCTTTTATTAGACACCAGAGAATCCAGATGGGCGTAAAAAACCACCCTCGTGAGTTCAGCATGCTCCTCATGCACTCTTCACTGATGTCAGGAGGTACACATTTTAGCCTGACCTTGTTCCAGTCAAATTAATATTCAACGAGGGGAATAAATCTCTGGCTTTAGCTAATTCAGCACTTGTGCACCCGCAGAGGCGATGCGCAGAGCCCGCACGGTGCTCGCCCTTGTCCAGGACTAAATGGGAGACCCCCTGGGCTACTGCTGCAGACCTCGGGATTTCTCCCCGGGGAGATTTCCACTCAGGAGGGATGTCAAACGTGACTCAGAGTGGCTTTGGTTTACTGACAAATTTGTTTAAATGGAGGTATCTGAAAGCAACTTTAAAGCTCTTCTACATACTTCATCGTGTTTGGCTGCTTACTGCCTTCATGTGAATAATCTTAAGCAAACTGACTAAATTAATGTCATTTTCAGTACTAAAATGGTGTCAAAAATCTGGCTTGAACACTTTTAAGGCTGTTGATTGCTTTTCTGTACACCTTTACAGAATATAGGCTGCCTATATTTCAGTAAGAAGAAGTGTTTAATGCCCGTTTTCACGTGAACACATTCGTGTGTACTCATGATATAGGGCTGCCACAGAAATAAGCAGCTGGTCTCTACCCATGGTGTTTAGTGCTATATTTCCAAATACCTTGTTTCCAGCAAGTTAATGTGTCTTACAACAGTCTCAAAACAATCAAACTGGAAGCGCCTGGCTTTCTGGGATGAGCAGTAAGGGTCCGTAAGTCTGGACTCCCATTACCTTCCCAGGATTGCTCCAATGTCCCTGCAGAGTAACCAGTCGTGCTAAATGGGGAAACAATTATCCTTGTTTGATCATTTGGTTATTATCTCGCTAGCTATCTGTATGGAGTAATTGATTGTAAGGTAGGGTACAAATAAATACGTCTCATCAGACTTTCTGGGAAAACGGTATCATTAGAAAAATGAGTTTGATTGTCTCAGCTCATATGGTATTGATCAACACTCTTCCTAGTAAAATAAATACAACTTGGTAAATTTGCTATCAATCTATGCCTCGACAAGACAAATGTATAGTCAGCAGGGAGAGCAAATTGCAAGCACATTTAAGTAATAAGACGCAGCAGGACTTGCTATTGTTAGGGTAGACACCCTGAAGTGTCTTAATGTGATTATAATGTGGCTTCCTGAAACAAAACAATTATAACTATCTTAGATAAAATATTATTATCAATATTCTGCAGGTTAACTGAAAGCCAAGCAATTACATTTTTATTATTCAACCTATACCTACAGTTTTAAATGGCAAAAACGCCTTCGTTCTTGGTAGTGATAATCAGCGTGTTACAGGCCCACTGGAAAACAGAGCTAGTCCCTAGGTTTAGCACAGACACAGAGGTCAACACAACTAAAATTTAATTTCAAAACACATTGTTAAAAATTTATATGTAAATTCTTTTTTGCTTGGTTAGTTGCCTAACAAATTGAATGTTCTTTCATGATACAGCCATAAAGTTTTAAAAGGGATTGAATGTGTTATGAAAGATATTTAGAGCTTGTTTTCAAGATGCAAAAAACCTTATTTGAATATATTAATTTTGTTCCCCAAGGTGCACTTGTATTCTATTCTGTACTGTTAACGAGGGGGAAAATGGAAAAAACTGTATACATAATTTTCATTCAATGATCATTTCTCTTATGAAGAAATATAATTTATTACAGTTGAGGGTATAGCATTTACCTCCCTTGGTACAGACACTGTTTAACCTTGTCATTAATGACCTCAAATGGGACAGAGTGCATCCTCAGCAAGTTTGAAGATGACCCAAAACTAGGACGAGTGACTGACACACTAGAGGGTCATCCTGCCATCCTTAGGGACCTGGACATGCTGGAGAAACGGGCTGGCAGGAACCTCATGAAGTTCATCAAGGGGAAGCGCAAAGTCCTTCACCTGGGGAGAAGCAACGAGTACACGTTGGGACCAACCAGCTGGAAAGTTGCTTGGCAGAGAAGGCCTTGGGGGTCCTGGTGGACACCAAGCTGACCATCAGCTAGCAATGTGCCTTTGCAGCAAAGGTGGACAATGATGTCCTGGGTTGTATTAGGCAGAGTGCTGCCAGCAGGTGGAGGGAGGTGATCCTGCCCCTCTTCTCAGCACTCGGGAGACACAGCTGGAGTGTTGGGCCCAGTGCGGAGCTCCCCAGTACAAGAAAGATAAGGACATGCTGGAGCAAGTCCTGCAAAAAGCCATGAAGATGATCAAGGGATTGGAGGACAAGAGGCTGAGTGAACTGGGATTGTTCAGACAAAGGTTCTTCTCAGTGGTGCCCAGTGAATGCCCAAGAGGCAACAGGCACAAGGTGAAATATGGGAGATTCTTTTTAAACATAAAAGAAGGTAGTCAAGCACAGGATCTGGTTGTCCAGAGAGGTTGTGGAGCCTCCATCCTTGGAGATATTCAAAGCCCAGCCTGCTCTGGCTGCCCCTGCTCAAGCAGGGGTTAGGCTAGATGGTCTCCAGAGGTACCTCCAACCTCAGTCCCTCTGTGATTCTAATGCGACAAAGAAAACAAACCCTGATTACCAGGTGAGTGGCTGGAAAAATGCTTTGTGTGAAGCCTACCTTGCGGCATGGTACTTTTTGCCTGCACGTCTAACGGCATTTCACAGTCTTTGCAAAGAAGCAATGGCATCGTGACTTATTAAATCTTCCACTGGTAGCATGTGTAACTTTGCCTTTTTTGTCCTTCCAAGGTTAATTTGGCCTATTTAAGATCTTATGTATTTTGCAAGACTTCTCTACGGGTAGATCTCTGTTACTGAACATATCATATATTCTTAAAAGAATAACAAAGCCAAGAATTCAAGATTCACAAGCTTTATTCTGGCAATTTTGTTTAAACTTTATATTAAAATCTGTCACAGAAGCTTTAAAAATGCATCTGTGAATCATTTTTAGTTGAATATTTACTTTATGTGTTTATACATTTAAACATCTTTTCATTAAAGAAACCCAAGATGACTAAACTTGCTGGATCATTTTTTACTAATAAATTTTTAAAGCCTATATTCCACAAAATTGCTGGGAGCCTTAACTCCTCCATTACCACCAACGGGGATTAACTGGGCATTCATTTTCAAAACCTTACCAGCTAAATTAAATTCACGTGTGGTATTTTGGCTATTAATATCTGCACAAGGATGTTCTTGAAGCTGGCAGGCACACAGCAGCAAAATGAAGCTGACATGAGTTCAAAATGACCAGTGATTTAAAATTTAGAGAAAATAATAAGACAACTTATTTGCAGAGACCATCTATGCTACCGTTTAGATTTTTCACAGCAGGTTACTCCTCAACCTAATAGAAATGCTGACATGCACAACCTTAACTCCTGTATCACCCAGTCACTGCCCTAATCTAATTGATTTGTGGTTGTTTCCTTGGATAAAAATATAAAGTGGATGTGCTTCCTAAAATATCTCCAGTTCTTCTTTAGGACAGAGATGCTGTCCCAGAGGTACCTGTGATAACAGGATTCAAACAGATTTTTATGATTTTTGGGGGCCTGTTGAGAGTGCATCGTATTTTGCACCAGCTGAACCGCAGCCCCATGAATAATGACAGTGTTTTCAGCTGGTAGCACCCTTTCCTGGCCTCTGAGCAAGAAGGTATTCCTCACTTTTTAAGTTAACACTGCAGTAGTAGCAATTTTTATGAACTATGTCAGATAATGATGTTGTCTTGCATTTTTCAATTATCTAAATTAGCACACAGTGTCTGCAGCAATGGATATGTCATACTGCATTTTCTCCTCAAGTTCTTGTTTTCCAAACTACAGAAAATAGTAACAGCTATGAATTTTCTTCCTTTTCATTCAGCTTCATTATGTTGAGCAAAACAATCTATCAGATTGCAGGGAGAAAGGAAATAATAACACAACAAAAGAGCAAATCTAACAATAAATAACTTTACTAAAATATGCATGTTTTTGCCACGGCTAAGATTTACTCATCAATGTACGCACAATTTTGGTCATGGCCTGTCAGTCTTTCCCTCATTCCAGCTCTGTTTCACCTGGGGTGTGTGGGGGGGCAGCTCTATTTTTATCCTGGGGGAGGAGAGTGGTAGCACCACCTTAGCCTGGCATTCCAGTCGCCCGGAGAGATTTCAACTGTAGGATGTGGCCCTACAGACCACTTTCTAGCAGATGGTGTTAAAACATAGGCTTTTAAGATCTGTCGTTTCATTAGGAGCTCCTCCAGCTTCTCTAACCTGGGCTGTGTTAGCCGGGAACGTGGAGGAGCAGGTCTCTGCACCGCTAATCCTACACCACCATGGTAGGATTCATCGCCTTCTCTGCCCAGGGAGGCTGGGACAGGGAATTGCCAGCAAACCGACAGGGATTGCTTGTGGCAGACGCCAGCGCTCACAAGCTGCTGTCGTTGATAGCATCTTTTGGGCCAAGTGCTAGCAGGATATATGATTTCAAGATCTGACAAACACGGAGGACGGCCTAGATGGATTTAGCAGTTCCTGTGTAAATGTGGACATGGCAGTAAGGGCCACGTCACGAATTTAGTGTCACGATGGGGACTTACTACCCAGGTAATAATGTCTTGCTTATGCATTGGATTCATCCTGTCATTTTGGGTTTCCTAAATTAAACGAATGATTTGAAGCCAAAAGATATTTTATAGTCAGTGTTACTTTCTGTAGCAAAAAGATATTTTATAGTCAGTGTTACTTTCTGTAGCAAACATTTATGAAAGTCTGAAACTTGATACACAAATATTTGAACATTTTCCCACATCCGTATGGTGAATCACTTATATAAATACATTCTGCAGTCTTAGCAAGTAAGGATCCATTTCAGTAAATCCCCCTTTTAGAAAATCTCTGTCATTCTCTAATCAACTTTCTCTTTTTAGTTTTCATCCATATGTACATTACAAAGTTCAGTAAATACCGAGTTCAGGAATGTAACTAGACAAATAGTTTCCAAAATAATTTTGAAACATTCTTAATCAAAACCCAGCAAGAATCATAATCAATTTGTCTTATGGAATTTTTCATTAAACTGATTTTTATTTGTAAAATACATTCTTGTTTGCTTCCCCTTTGAAAATGTTTGAAATTAGATGCTTAAGGGCAATCAATAATTTAAGCCACAAAAAATGGTTCCACTCATCACCTTGCTAGGAATAAGGTTATTAATTTTTTTTCTTTTTTGAGTGAAGGTGGTTAAAAGTGATAGGCTTGGACTGAATACAGCTGAGAGATGTTGCTATTTGACAGTATCTGTGCTGAGGAACGGAATCACATTTCAAATGTTTGGGGATCAAAGGAAGTGAATGCAATCACGTAAGTTCCAAATTGGATTGTTACGGCTTGTTTTATTTATGTAAACATTGGTAAAGGAATCCAATCACTGCAACTGAAATACCTTATTCAAAGGACTATCTTGCAGAAATAACAGCAGATTATAGGGATGGCAAAGGATAAAACTCTACACCTGCTAAGGTAGAGCTTAGTGGCAGTGAAGGAAGGAAACAAGTAATATTCTAGGCTGAAAAGCAATGCTACAAAGATAGAAGTCATCAGTCTGAAGAAATGTACTTCTCAATTACAATGATCAAGTATGATTTGCTCTGGGTGAATACAGAGGTTTAATATGATCCCCTTGTCAAAATAATCACAATCTACCATGGCCATTGCTCTTTCGCAGTTCCTTAATGACAAGGTGAAGAGATCCAGCCTCTAATTTAGACCTATAGCACTTGTAGAAATGACAGCAAGTGACAGTAGATCTGATTAAATAGATTGGCAGCTGAAGCCCAAGGATACTGTATTAGTCTACAACAACTTAACAGTAAGAGGATGCTCGACGGTGCTAACCCCCTTTGCAACCAAGGTGTAATTTCTGTTGCACGCTCACAGCAGTTTCACATCAAAGCAGACGGGGGTCATCACAAGCAGGTTAAAAAAAACCAAACTTTGCAATTGTCTTATTTAATGACAAATTCAAAACCCGGGAGGAAAAGATGCTTACTCCCTGCCCTTGAGAGCAATTTTTCTTCTCAGCAGTCACTTTTTGGGCCTCTGGGAACACTGTGGAGCACAGGTCACCTCGAAGCAGATGCTCTCCACGGTGAGTGTTGGGATGGACAGTCTCAGCAAAGCCCAGCTCTCAGGATCACCTCAGTTTTTCCAGCATTCAGTTTTAGGTTTTTTCTTGTTTATCTGTTTGCTGCAGTGTGGTTGAGTAACTACACCTAAGTATAGCAATGATCAGTGCCGTCTGCTCTATAGAAATAAAAGTAAATACAGACTAATTTTGCTGTTATAACATGGCAATAGTACAGTTTGCCTTTTCATTGATGGCAGATTTATTTTTTCAGCAGAGAGAAACAGCTATCTCTGTCCTAGGTGTATTCAATACCTTCACTTAGTCCATGAATTTCCAGGTGCCTTCTTTAATCTCTGATGCTTTTTGGATTGAGGTCTGGAACATTTGCGATGATGGCCAATTCATTATTCACATTTGTATCAGAAAGTTGTGTATGCACTGGTGCTATTTAAAAGAACACATAGGGCAAGGGGTAAGCAGATTTTTGCTCAGTGCCCCAAATGTATGTACCTCAAAGGCAAGCTTTCCGATATTTCGTTCTATTCCTCGCCATATTACAAATTACCCATTAGCATCTATAGCACCTCTTTGCCAGTTAAAGTTCTTTAGATTCTGGTCTTGCCAGTGAATCTGTCGCAAGACTGGGTGTTCTCGGTGATTTGTTTTTCAACAGGATGGCCTTTCTGACAATTTGGGTCTTGCCTAGATAAGATAAGATATCTATTTCCCTTTTTATTGGTGTTGGCCCATGGTATAACAAATACTTGGTGGGGACAGGACAAACAGCTTAATGTGTGATAGGATTCCTCTTTATTTCTTTTCCTTATCTACCACACGTACAGGAAAAGCACTACAAATGTACTAAAATGTTTATAGGTGGAGGCTGGGACAATATTTCAGCATTACAATAGTCCATGCCACTTGGGCAGGGGTAGAGTGAAGCGTTGTCCAGTGCCGTGCGACAGCAAGAGGTAGACGGTAGGAAGACACTGTCAGAGATTAGACTCTGGCTCTGAACCCTCTTGATAGTGCTGTAATCTGCTGAGGAATTTTCCCCTGGAATCTAAACACCAATTTGTTTTAAAATCTGGCGCTGTCACCAAGAAATTGCAAAGTAGCAACGGCCACCGTTACCACCTGATCCTGCAATATTTTGTTCTTGCTGCTGGTGGAGGCAGACGTCCGACCCACAACACACACAGCAGCTGGCAAGCAACGGCCTCGTGTTCAGAAATACTGTCGTAAAAGCCCTATAATACTTCCCAAATTTTGTTTAGTTTTGTTAAACAATTTAACGTATTCATAGAGAATGAATGAGCGGTAGGTTTGTCAGTCATTGGCCTGAACGCTAGAAAAAAATTAAATTAATGTTTCGAATCCATCCCCCTACCTGTCAAAAGACAGAAGAAATGAAATAACAACAGGTTCCTTAATCTGCTCGGCTTAATTTGTAAATATTTGAGGTGAGGAACTGTCCCCAGGCATGCATGCAGTGCTTTGAACTCCTAGAGCACCTTTGACTTCCAAATGCGACAGCACTACGTCTCCCAGGGGACCACAGAGTCACTACTTTGAATGGATGCCGTCTATACAGTGTTGCTTTATTTATATTCATATCCAAACATCTCCACAGGCTTTCAGGTCTTTTGGAAGGCTTGCTATGAAGCAAAAGGCAGGCATGGCGGTGCCGGTCCAGCCGCTGGGGGTGTGCCCGTGGGCGAGGGCTTACAAGTGCCTTCAGGACCTGAGGACCAGAGGCAACTGTGTAGAAATCCTGTGGAAAAAAAAAAAAGAAAAAAAAGAAAAAAGGCTGTTTGGGAGGTTTTTCTGTCATAATCAAAAGCAAGGAGCACAACGATTGTTTTTGTCAACAATAAATCCTGTTTCTCAAGAGATTTCTGGACTATTTTTTGCAGACTTGAGTGTTTGATAGTTCAAATAAGCTTTTGATAAACAACAAGGAGGCATTTTCCAGAAGAGACTACAACCAGGCTGACTTTCCTCTGACGGAGTCAATGCGAGCATCTGCCATTGACTTTCAAGGGATACCTGCCAGGCTGAACATGCTTTTTTTAAAAACCCTCTTCCTTGAGTTTCCTTTGGCTGTCAAAATCCTACCTGCCTATTCCATGTTCCCGACAGTTATCGATGTTTAAGAAAAGCAGCCTCAGAAAAACCTCACTTAAAATTATATCTGGGATCGTTACCTGTGAATAAAGGCAACTGATATTCCCTACTACAAAGCGAAATACGTGCATTTTAATGGTTCAAGAACCAGCTGAAGACCTCTGATTTGTTTTAGAACATGCTTACTAGAAAATCTAATTTTATTTCACCTTTATTAATTGCCCATACTCCTTCACACACGAATCAGTAATTCAACTTAAATGTTCTAGATTAACTTCATAAAATGCTTCTGAATATGTGTAACTTTCCTGCATTTTGAGTATTTTTATTCCTGACAGTAATGCAACCTCAAGTATTTAACCACTCCAGGAGTAACTTCTGACAGTCAGGAATACCAGTACATTTATTAACATTTACGTTTTAATAAAATTTTATGTATTAATATTGCCTTTAGTGAGAACAATGTGGCCAAGTATAATAATATTTCTATTCCTTCTATGTGGCCTGGGAGTATATATTCAACACCGCGCTGAATTCTGATCTTTTTTGAAAGCCAAGCTTGCAAAACCATAAGTAATTTTTTCATACTGTGGTAAAAAATATTATATCATTTAATCTCACTGAAAAAAAACCAGTAATGGCAATTGATTGTTTTTGCTGATACTGCATTTTGTGACATTGAGCTGTGGTTAAGCAGAGGGTTAGAGTTTTACAGAGTACCACAGCAACAACCCAGCCCAGCCAAAGGTATTCACCTGCTAGTTTTCATATCTGTTGAAGACATAGAAAGGTTTTCTAGATTTCAAGGCAACACCCACAAAATAAATTTCCCACCCAAAGATACTCTTTATGTCAACAATATGAATATGTAGCCTAAAATAAAGGAGATCTATATAAAACTGCAGAGTGATAATCATATTCAAATAATGTGTACTTGCCCGCCCATCCATCCATCCATCCATCCATCCATCTATCCATCCACCCATCATCTGTTAACTCCTTTTCTTCTCTACTGTACATCTGTTACCAGTGGCTAAGAGAAATAAAATTCCCAACTATTGCCAAGTATTTCAGGAAAGGGTGGTCAGCACATCTGAAATGCATTTACCGTCTGGTGACTTTTTCCAAGTTAAAAAGATAACAGAGGAGGTAATCTGGAATGATTCTAATGCTTGAAATTAAGAAAAAGCTATGAAAATTATTTTTTGCTGCAGGAGTTAAAGTGAAAGAATTGACTTGGGACCAAAGCACTACCATGAACCTTGTTATGGGGCATTTTATAGTTTACACTGAGGGCTGATCCTGAAAAGCACAGGTTTGGTGATTCATGTATACCTGCAAGGTATAAAACAATGAACACAGAAAAATTATAATGAAAGCAACGGTGGTTTTATGGTCAATCTCCTGCCAGATGCCCGAGGCTGGTATTAGCACTGAAACGTAGCACTAGACCTCATCTCCAAGGTCCCGGACACATCCATGTCACCTACTCTTTGTTCTTACCCAAATCCATGGTCACTCTGCCCACCACTGAGTAACAAAAACAACCAACCAAAACCCCCTCAATATTTAGTCATGTATAATGTTAGGCTGAAACAAGAAAATCCAAAGGGCTTTCCCAACTAATTGCAGCAAAAGCAGGAGCTCCATGTGGATCAGTCTAGGACAGAAACACAAACTCCAGGTCCAGGTCCAGGTCTTTGGGGTTTTATTGGGTCTGTTTAAGAAACGCAGAATCCCTTCTTTCTCTCTCCTGCTCAGATTTTCTTTCTCATTTGAGGCAAGGAGGACTGGCTGTTTGGAGACCAGATTTCCTGTATTAGGTGGCCTCAAGTTCCCCACCTTCAGCCCTCAGGGCCTGAGAGCCAGATGGCTGGCTACTCCCCGGGATCAGCATCCCGTCACTCATTCCCATGCCTTCTCTCCATCTGCATTTGTCCACCTTGTTTCATAATACATAAAAGAGACTGAGTCTTTCTCATCTTGCAGTGCAACATTGCATTCCTCATTTTGAAAGGTTTTCCCTTAAACCCAGGATTTACAGGATTTTGTAAATTAGCAGGAAGGAGGCAACAGTTTCTGTACGTTTCCTCTGAAGCTGAATTTTTTAAGTCTTTTTCTATATGTCACAAAGATTCCTGAAAAGTCTAACTTAATGCAAGCAAATTCTAATTAATACGCAGTGGGTTAACTTCAAGGGATTCCTGCTCTAATAGTGCTCTAAGGGCTGCTGAGAAATTACAGTGGATTTTTTCTGTAGAAATGTGAAATAATAGCTGCTCTATAAAATCCTGTCATATCCACAACTTCCCACCTCATTTGTTTAAAACCTGGTAGTTTTATGGCTTGTCTGCATCTCTCCTGAAATGGGACTAATAAGAGGAAATGATATGACTTGTCCACTGTTTCAGCATAAAAAACCTCTTATCTCTGCTACAACCATCTACAGCCACCACACGCCTTTAAAAGATACAACAGCAAATTAATCAAGAGCAAACACAAGTCTCCTCTGCCCAACGGTTCTATGTGAAAGGGTAAATAATCAAAAGGAATGCTACAGCTGATTTATATTTCTTCATGATGATCAAAGGCAAATGGACTCCAATTCAGCAAGGAATATAAATGCTGTGTAAAAACTCACTTTTTCCGCTGCAGATAAAATTGAAAAGCCTTCTCCACTGATCTATATCTAGTTTAAAATCCATTAGCTAATACTGCATGCCCTCAGGTTAAAAAAGGAGCAAAAATCCAATGGTGGACTAGGCATTTCACACAGGTTTTTATGCATCCCCCAGGTTTTATGTACCCTTCTCGCTTCCTAGCTGGAGATGAATAGACTTTGAGATATCTGACTTGTTTAAATAATTGTTGTTGTTGCAAAGTTTCTCATGCGTAATCAGTTAATGAAGCACGTTTCTCTCTTCAAAATAAAAAAATCAGCATCTAAAAAAAACCCCCAATGACTGCACAAATCCTCAGCCCTGCCCTGATTGCCTTGGTCTCTTTTGAGTGGTGGGAGAGGAGCAAGGAGCCCTTCGCCTTCGTGGGACCCCAGCTGAGCCCCCCGCGGCAGCGGCTCGGGGACGGATCTACGGGCAGAGGGAGAGGGTCCTTCTCATGTACCCCACTGTGGCACACATGGCTCATTCCCTGTGATGGGGGTTTGGGTCATAGATTAAGCAGGCTAAAAAGCAAAAAGCAAAACATCAGCCAGCACAGCTCCAGAGAAACCGAAGAGTTCTTTTTTAGAACACAGTGATTTTTATGATTTTTAGATTTTGGGGGCAGTGGAAGGATGTTACTAAACCTGATGATTAGAGGAAAATAAAACTGGTGAGATGGAAAGATACATACTCCTCCAGTGCTGGGTGTTGAGCAGTTTTAGAACTTTTATTACCAGGAAAACAAAGCCAAAATATTCCACAAAGGTTTCTACAACTGCTTCAAAGTTGTTTCAAAAAGTAAAACAGTACGCCAAATCTGTCACTGTCTTACATTTCTAGGTCATGTGCCGTTAAATTAATTTCTATTTTCTGTATTCTTTTCTGCTCTATTTAAACTTAAGCATCCAGAATCCAAAATTTTGTATCAACTTTTTTTCTAGGATCTCAAAGTCCTCTCTTCCTTGCAAGCTTTACATCCTGCATTACCCTGCAGCATCTTGCAAGGCAATGTTCTACTCTCAAATCTTTTTACAGGTTTTGAATAGCATTATTTTTAAATAGTACAAAACTATTTGAAGGAGGACAGAAATCATAGGAATACTTTTATTTAGCTTTTAAGCCCTTTGGCAAAGGAATTGCTTTCCTCTGAGTTTGTGTCACCACTAATAAAGGGACTCTTTTGGTTTAGAAATTGGGGGGGTTATGAGGTTGTATGAATCACCCTGGTTGATAGGTGATTCAAATCTTGGTGGTTTTCAGCTCTACACTGAAAATAGTGTATTTTCTAATTAATAGTCTCGTGTTATTTTGGCAGGAAGCAAAAACATTGTAATTCTGGAAAAGGAAAATAATCTTTCCTTATTTTCCAAATGGGCACAAACAGGGACCTTTACAAAAAATACATTGATGTTCACATAAGGCCAATGGAAAGAATCACCCTGACGACAGTGAATGAGAAAAAAAAAAGCTGTATATTCTGTGTGAAAAAAATATAGAATGGTTTGCATGTCCCCTCCACCTGCAATATCAAGGTAAGGGTTCTTCTACATAAAAAGCTCAATTAGTTGTTTGATAACTAAAATTCCACTCCGTTCACCGGACAAGAAGTCATCCAGAATAAGGTCAAGAGATCTTCAGAATTAGGGCTTCATAATCTAAGACGTATTTTTTTTTGTCATAAAACACTCCTCACCACAAGGCTTTGTTGCCAGTCCATCCTTTTTGAAAATGGTGACATTTTCAGAAGTCACTGCATTGCCCTAACTCTGCTCCCATCAAAATCAATAGGTAATTCATTTGGAACGGAAGGAGACCAAGCCAAATGGTGGGTGTTCCTGAAAAATCTCATCTGTAATGTGTATGGAGGTTTCCAAGAATTTATCTGTGGATCAGAGACTTAATTTGGTTTGAAACCTTCAAGCAAAGCTTTATACAGGTGAAATTTATGTGCACAAATGTGCTACACGTTTAAAATTCCTGCATGCACGGGGAACTATGGAAGTCGTCTGGACTGGAGTACCACAGTTTTCAGCTTTAGTTCTCAGCTGCCAGTTGCACTGTACATATTTAATAAAGTGCACTACTGTTTAAAGTGATTCATTTAAATTCTTCAATTAAAAAAAATCATAAAAAACTCCTGTAGAATTATTCTGCCTTTGTCAAGAATAATTGAAATAATTTAGCAGAAAGAACCTACTAATTTTCCGTGTTTGGCATTCTTATTTCACCATAAAGCTGTATGTTCCTTTATGAAGCAAATCACTGATACATCTACTTTATTTTATTTTTTGGTGGATGAGAACTAGAACACTTTACTCACTGAATCTCTAATCTTTCTGGGATTTTCTCTCATGCTGACTCTTTCTCTGCTTCTTAAGTAAAACACCATCAAACTAAAGACCTCATTGTGCTCAATATGTATTTTTTCACAGATCAGTTTCTCCATCAGATGTTAATTGATTCACCTTTTCTCTCGTTCATTTTTGCTGCTTTATGAACAATGAAAATGGGAAGAGTGATTGGATATGGAAAAATACATTCTTTTGGGCAATGTGTTACCTTAGCAGATACGAATACATAAAAAATGTAGGCATTTCATATTGCTGGTCTCACTTTCAAACTACGAGATGTATTCTAATGTCCAGTGGGAGCTCTGAAATGCAGATCCATGTCTGTTTGGGATGCGCTAAGGGTTGAAGGTGATACCCGCTATTCCCTTGAAGGAGCAATATCCGCAGAAATGGTGACCAATATTCAAAGAGAGAGAGTTTCCCGTAAGAGAGGAGTTATTTTACCTTGCTTTTAGTCTGTGCCATCTCAAATGATTCCTGACATGTTTGCAACTATAACTTTAAATAATACATAAACTGCCTGAAATCAATATGAAGACTCCTATTGATTGCAAGGACCCTCTGCATAATCTGCATCCCGCTTTCTTTCAAAGCCCTTTCCAAAAATGTCTCATGCCACAAATCTCAGGAGCACGAGCTATGATCAGCAAAGTGATGCTACACCACTCACTAAAAGAGAAAAGTGTCTTCATTGACAATAACTCTGCAGTTATAAAATAAAATCAAACTTTTAAAAATAACAAACATATAAAATACATTTTGAAAGAACATAGGACCTTGTCTATGTAAAAACTCTTGTTGCTTATAGACAACTATTTATTGGATACCTAAGATTTAATCTTCTCTTTTTTTCATTTCTGACCTATTATATCTCTTTTAGTTGGCCATCTTAGCCTTAGCAGATTTTATCAGTCCAATCTTTCAACAATTTACAGAGAGTGCAATAGGGTCCCTTAGCAAAATGGTAAGAAAAAACCCAACGCATTATTTCGTACGTAGTGAAGGTCTTAAAAAACAGTTTTTCTTGGGTTTCCCTTTTTTAGTGCCCAGTTCTTTTTGAAGAGAGTGGGCATTTCTGCCTACAAACCTTTCAGCTTCCTTGAGGTAATTCGGCATGACATATTAGAACAGGAAGATGGAAAAAAGAAAATGGGTTCAAGGGCATCATTTAAGAAAATGTCGCGCAGTCAAGAATCAGCTAGTCCATCGCTCTTCCCTAAGACCTGATCAATTAAACATCCTTCCTTGTTTATCCAGCTTTTTTGTACAATGTTGAAGACACACAGCCTCCTCTTACTTCAGAAAAATTCTGTAACGCCTGAGCAGAGTCACCCTCCCTAAGGTCATTACGTCTTGTCCTGCTCTCTGTGAACACAGCAAACAGCTTTTCCCTCTTCTTTTCAAGACCGTTAAAAAGTAATAATTCAGCATGGTTGTACATGTTTTTTTAAAAATTTTTTCCTCACTTTTGGAAAGGGTAATGCATATGATGAATAGAAAGAGGCAGTGGTAGAAAAGAAATGATTTGCACTTAGTGTCTAAGTCTAAGCACTGTATAAACACACACAAAAATTTAGCTGCTGTATAAAACACCGAGCCAGCGTTGCTGCCTTAACCTTTGTCAAACATCCGCCATATTTTGTACTACTTATGAAGCACTGCAAACAGGTTTTCTGTGCCTTAAGACAACCTTTGTTTTAAACCCTATATTAAGAATGAATTAATTTAGGGAAAAAACCAACCTTTTGACTTTATTCCTGTATGTGTCATCTCATGTTGAGAATATTATGGTTTTGAGGAGCCTTAAGTTACTTATTTATTTTTTTAATTCTAAAGTCCGTCCTAAAGGTTAAACAAACCTTTAACCTTGACCCGATTGTTCTATACCAGGCTTTGGATCAGGAATGGGGATGTAAATATGCAGCAAAAATGGAGATGCCATATGTCTTTTTCTAGAGAAACAACCTTCCAAACAGCAGTCACAACAAAGTAACCCAAGGCAGATTTTTTGGAGGTATATTACGAGTGGGAAACATCTCCAGAGACTGAATGCACGTGTTTTGTCATTGTGCTTGGGAAAATATAACAATCCCGGAGCCTATTTCCTCTCCCTGCAGACAAACACTTTTAGCCCTTGCCACAATACCCCGGGCATTAATCCTTTAATTTATTCGCTGCTAAAGTATAACCGGCTCGTCCCCTTCCATCGCAAATCCCTCCCTGCCTCAGTATATTTCCAGACGCCGTGAAATTTCTTGTGGTGTTTATTTTTTATTTATGTAGCTTTTGGTAATATCATTTATTGCATGTTTGTGAGAAACAGCCACCTGCTCCCACTGGGGAATAGGCTGATGCATGGATGACAGATCCTAGAGAAAATCTTGCAGAAGATAAAAGCAGCAACAGCTTCCAATGTATTGCCTGCTACTTGTTGTTCATAATAAGATGCTGTGACTCTGGGGCCAGGACTCAGAAATTCACAGATAGGAAGTGTAATCTTTTAGCATACAAAACGTCAAGTTGCTAAACAGAAAAAACTCTGCTTACAAATATTTACACGCTGGGAAAGATGAGTTTGCGGTTAACGTGTTGAGGCTAGGAGGCTGGGATTTAATTCTCCGTGCCACAGACTTGCAGCATAGTTTTAAGTAAATCATTTATCTCCCTCCTATGCATAAATTTTACACCTGCAGCATAGGTGATAGTAGCCATTCCTTATCCACACCTTCCCTGCCCCCATTTCTGAACATTTTATAGGCGCTCACTTTTACTGTGTGTTCACATACCGTCACCCCAAATACTAATCTCCATGTGCTGTGACCAGCAACACGTAAAAATTTCTATAAATAGTTGTTTTCAAACAAAACACAGCAACGACGGAGGTCCATTCTCATTAAAGCCATTAAATGGTAAGATTGAACAAAGCCAAATAACATTAAAAATGACCACAGGGAGGGGAAGATTGTCGAGTATATTCACATCAAGTACCTTAAGGTGAGTAGCTTAGGTGTCTGAGGAGACTGCAGTGTCGTCTGGAGGTCTTGCTGGAGTACGTGGAAGACATTCAGATACTCTGAGTAGGGCAGAGCTTGGTTCCAGCAATGTGTTTTTAAGTGTTAAAAGAAATTAGGAGGCGGGGGGCGTACAGTTCAGCCAAGGTTTTCTATAATCTACATAACAATAAAAACAATATACCAGAATTGCAAAATTTTAGCCCCTGTCAGCATCTTCTGCAGAAATTGAACTGTAATATGATGACTCGAGATTTCTCTTTAGGTGAGCTGACACCACACAATGCCAATGCTTTCCCCACGCGGGATCTTGAAGCACACCACCCTCACCGATCAGCTTCGAAAGCAACCTGCTTTCAGAAAAGTGGTTCCAAGCTAATTTGTGAGATACAGAGGAATACTGTGACACGGCAACGCGGCCAAAGCTGACCAAAGCTCTGGTATGACAGAAAACATTTGCAAAGGCAGTTTGGGCAAGAAGGGGAGTGAGAGCTGGTCCAGGAGGGAAATGTCACCCGCCGGGGACTTGGGTCATTCTGCAGAGCTGAGTGGTTTGAATCCAAGCAGGTCGATGAAAGGTTGCAGCAGACTCACACAGCCACAGCCTCAAAAAAATCGAGGAGTCCAGAGGAGGCCACGGAGATGATCCAAGTGCTGGAGCACCTCTACTATGANTTTGGCCGTGCATATTCATGCTCAGATCAGGAAGGGCTGCAACACAATGGTGTTTCTGGGATTACTTTTTCCCTGCGTGGTTTATTTACTCACACCTTGCATGGTGTATTTACTCATGCCCTGCATGCCGGCGGTCTCAGGGGAGCCACAAGCACCCACAGCCACAAGCTACCAGCAGCTCGAATTTTGGAGGAGAGCTGGGGCATCAACACGTTACACATTCCCCCAGACGCAGCCCCGCTCGGCAGATTTTCTCCAAAACCGTAATCTGGATTTGCTCAAGGGTTTTAGCAGAATAGATCTGCCCGGGGAAACGTTGTAGGGGGAGGATTTAATCACTTAGCCTTCAAACCAGGCTGCTTTTGTGTTCGGAGAGGGAGATGCATATCTGCACACAGATAACTGCAGGCTTCCCAGAGAGACGCAATCATTATTCTTAAGAGGAGGACTAGTAATATGTCTAACAAAACAGTTTTGTCTGTGGATCAGCTTTACTATCAATGAGGTGAATTTTTGTTAGCTGTACGTGTTATATTAAATTCCTGAAACACTTAAAAGGGTTTTTTTTCCTTCTTCTTTTTTCTTTTTTTATTTGAAAACGGGCCTCTAATACTTGCAAATTCTTAAACATTTATGGATAAACTTATGAATCTGCAAGCACTTGCAGATTTCCCATGAGAGCTTGAATCCCTATATTAAACCTCATCTGGTAACTGCAAGTGTCAAAATTATTTCTACTCTGCTGAATCAGCATAAGCTTGTCATTGCGTCCAAGAGAAGTGGAAAATTAAAGTGAATTTCATTGCTTCATAGTTTGCTACATGAAAAAGCATGTAGAAATGAACAGCACATACAAAATTAAAATTTTAAATTAGATTAATATATGCTCTCTGGAGAGTTTCTTGTGCCACCAGGCAGGCAGATACAGTCTTCCTCAGTAACCACTATTAATTATTGATAATTTTTTTTTAAATACTTTGGAAAGAAAAGAAGAAAAATATTTTCTCAGGTTGTGATGGCATTTCCAGGACTCCAGTTGAACGTTTTGCTAACGTTTCCAGTGAGAAACTATCACATTCAGCAAGGATGGGAAGGTGGTAATGGTACACCCAATGCCAATGTGAAAGGAGGATCTTAATCCCTGCGGGTACGATGAAATCCAGCAGAGAACCTCTCACTCCACCTAAATTTTTCTTAGGTGAATTAAACCATTTGTCTGTGCACTGCCATTTTCCAGAGAGGGCTGTGAGAAAGAGTGAACTGCCAGAAAAAGAGTGAAAGATGGGGAAGCTCCTTTTCACACCAACTTGTAATTATTGGTGATTTCTCTCTCTCAAGTTGGTAAAAAGACTTAAGATCTTACGTGAGTGAAAGGAAAGATATTAATGTAAATTTAATTAATTCATTCAAAAATTCATGCACCTAGAAATGCTTTTTGGGAATCACAAAGCTTGAAAGAATCAAAATATCAAATATTCATTTATTTGTTTTTCTGATGTTTTGTGTATATGTTAATATTTTATTCCTCATACCATTTTCTCTCTGCCTCTTATTTCTTTTTTCCAGTCTCTCAGATGAATGTGGGTGAAATAAACTGCATTTTAAAGTGTTGTGAAGTTTCCACAATGATCTCTTCCTCTGATCATGCCTTGAGAGGCTTTTTTTTTATTTTTTGGTTTGTTGAGCAGTAAGGATGGGAAAGGAAAAAATATTTTTCAGTGTTGTTTTGGAGCTTCTTTTCCCCTCTCTACTCCCTGGAGCCAGCTTGTACTTTGCCCTCTCTTTTCTTTCTCACTTGGCCTGACTCTCCTGTCATTTATGTTGGGTGTACACCAATGCATGGAGGCTGATTTTGGTGTGCTTACCCTGATTTAGGCGTATTTGCCTTATATCCATGGGTGTGGGAAAAGCTCTGCACTATAAATCATGGCTTGATTAGATTTAAGTAGATTATTTATGTCAGTCCGCATTCTTCTGATGTGGAAAAGATATTAGTCTCTTGTACTGAAAGTACTCCTGTACTTTCAGCCAAAAAAAAGTCTTCAATATTCCTTTTTTATCCTTTATTACCTGGATAATTGCATGAAAAAATGGCTTGGGGAAGACTCTGATCATTCTATTTTTGCTCTTTGTGTCTCACATAATAATCTCTGTTCTTTCTGTGTTGAGCCCAGGTCTCAGAGAGACCCTGAAGGACTGACTGAAGCATCCCAGGTCCCCCTGGGACAGGTTCCTTCTTCAGAGCATTTCTAACAAGGAATATGTCTGAAACACCAAACAGCGCTGCAGCACTTGCTTTCCTGAGGTAAACCATTCAGGACCACTGAATTGTGGTTTGGGTTCTCTGTCAAAATGCTGTCATTAACTTGGACTTGCTGACATGCCCTTACGTGTTGTTTTTACAGCCCCAATAATGAGCAAATGTTACAGAGAGTTCTGGTTCCACCAAGCAATCAAAGCTTTTGAGCAAACTTTTTGAAAAATGATTGCCTTAATTTATGCTCCTTAGCTCCACTGAAGCACCTCGTTGAATGGGTCTCACTAAATCCAAAAGAGGACATCAGTTACTCAGCATGACACTAAATTAGACCTTTTATTTAGATGTTTGAATGTAGACACAAAGTTCTGATGGAGAGAATTACTTTTCCAAACCCCTGGTTTCACTGGTCCTGGGGATGATTTGGTTCTGGCAATTTGAAGGCAAAATTTCTCAAGAATAGCTTTTGCAGTCCTGCTGCACTCTCAATTCCCGGGACTCACCGGCTGAGGCTGGAGGGACGCTTGATTTCCAGCCTGACTTTTTACTCAAGAAAAAAATATTTTTTCAAGTATTATGAAAGAAAAAGGATGGCAAAGAGACAACATTAACAGGTTTTAGAAGACCGATTCATCCTGCTTTATAACTTCTCTCATTTTAGTGCAGGCACACAGAGAACATATTTTTACCCATCTGGTTGATAGCCTTTAACTAAGGCTCTTTTTTGCTTGTCTTGACTGGAAGTTTAGAAGAGAAGACTACATTCGCTTGAAAATGCCATTTAAATATGTAAGAGTTTTATCAGCAGAAAGCCTTCATTATTGGCAACACATGAATATGAGCTACTAAAGAGACTCAGAGAAAATGCAAGAGCCAGAAGGTGAGGATTACTGTTACGCTGCCTATCAGTGATGCTTAAAGGATGGGGAGGCTAGAGGAAATTTAAATAATGTTCTATCTTTGGCAGCATACATGCTGTGTAGGGAGGTAGCAAAGGTATGCAACTTAAAAGCTCTACAAACTGGTGCAGAAATGAAACCACCTTTCCTACTTAGTGTTTTATGGCTGCTTCTTTCCATTTCATTTTATAGCCTGGCAAGGTAGATAATTCCTTGGATCTTTGCTGTCATCTCATACAAACATTTTCTTTTTGTTTATAAGCCAGACTCATATAATACTTCTTATTCCCATTTTTGCCTTAAGGTTTTAGAGGTGTTTAGCTTTTACTGTCCTTCTTTCGTAATCAAAAGCACAACCACATCCTACACCATGTTATGTGTTGTGTTTGACATGCACACATATATTAATTAGATTAAGCATAGCAAAGAGAAAGGTGCGATTTAGGGCCAAGGGACGGGCAGCAGGCAGTGCCTTTCGGACTCCTCACTCTGCAAGAGGAAGGATTGCTAACCTCGCACAATTCATTTAAAATCTGCAACTGATTTTCCTCTTATGAAAAATAAGGCAATGTAAAGGCAAAACAATTATGCCTCCAGACTATAAAGGCTCTATATACCGTTATTATCAATATTTGCAAGTGGTGTGGCATTAAAGTTACAAATATCAAATGGGATTTTTTCATAAAGTACAAATAATTAGCGTTGCTTTATTTCAACTATGACATCTGTTAGTTCTCTTTTGCTAGTATTTTTTCCTGCTTTTTATGCTGCCAAGTCGGGGAAGAGAGCAATTAGATGACATGACATGCTTAATTTCATGACCTGGGGGAATTTCATGAAAAGTAAGAAAAAGAAAAATGAATGTTGAACATCAGGACAGCAGGTAAAGAAGTATCATAAGAAAATCCCCCACGGTATCTCATCACTTGGGAGTCTTGAAACTAGTCTGGAAAATCGACTTCAGTATCTATTCTAGGAAACAACCCTGTTAGCTTACACAGAATGGGCTGGAAAAAACGCATCACTTTGTTTTCCTGTTGTTTGCCATGTTGCTCTCCAAGACACGTCCATGCAAGTTCTTTCTGTTTGCAACCGAGGCCTAGATAAGCAACATGGAAAATATCTTTCCTTTTTTACAACCATTATTTCCAGCCCCCATCAAGCCGGTTACAGCTGCTGTGAAGACCCCAAGGCATGAGCAAGCTCCAGGGGTGGCTCAGAGCCAGCAGAGAGTGGAGAAATCCCTTCCTGTCTCCGTAGCGGGGAGAATATATTTCCTTATGTTCTTTCACTAGAGCCTGCTGACTTTCCGAATTACCAGAATCTGTCGTGAAAATATTTATAACAAAAAGCTTTGTAATCACATCTCTGTCTTGGTCATAGCAAATGATACAACAACGACTGTTTCCTCCCAATTATTTGCATTTAATGGTGCCCAGAACAGGATGCAGAGGCAGTTCCTTAAAATGAAGATGTCAAAACTAATGGAGTGAACTACGGCAAGGTGTGATTAATTCTTTGGCAAACATTTTTCTTTATTAGGGTGCTAATTAGATTACTTTCTGAATTCTCAGTTAATAAAAATATTAATATTTGATATTTATCTACTGCCAGATGCTAATAGCTGGCATGTTAAATAGCACTTTCCTAGAGCTGTATTTTATCTGTTTTTATTAGCTCTGAGCTTTGCCACAGTCAGAGTGAGCTCAGACGGGCTTTATGCTGATTTCAGCGTTGCATTGTAGAGTAGTCATAACACTACATGTTAGGACACCAGGGTGCCACGAAAATCAGAGGCCTGTTATGCTAGGTGTGCTCTTACAGAGAAGTGTAGAGCCTGAAAGAGCAAGTATCTAAATTGAAACCAGACAAAAAAAATGAGAGAATGTGTAAAAGTCCACACTTTGTAGAGTTAATGCAACAAAGAAAGTAAGGCAGCGGTAAAGGCAGGAATCGAAATACACATAGCAAGGCTTTGAGTTGAGGTCAACTGTCCCGTGTCCTAGACCGAGGAAAATTCTAACACAACAGGTTACTCAGAGGTTGCATTTACAATGAGCTTTCTAATATTATTTGATGGTGGAGAATTGCCTGGGTGCAAATAGAAACATGTAGACAAACTCCAGACAACCAGTGAGCCATCAGCTGGATGTTGGTATCTCCACCGAGATGCCCGAAGACTGAAGTGGGTTTGCACAGGTGAGGGCAGAGTCGGGTTCTTAACTCTGGTTTCAACAGTAATACTGATAAAAGCTACTAATTATTGCGGAAAAAGAAAGAAAAGTAGAAAAATGGACTTACAGCACTTGCTTTTACTTGTAAAATGCAATTGCAAAATTCTTATGTCTTTAGATGAAAAGCTTCTGCCCTTTATGCCTGAAAGCTGCAATATAATAGTTTCTTGTCATCTGTGTCACAAGTTATATCAATAAAACTCTTTCAAAAAATCCTTATTCCAATGTTGTCACATCTGAGGAACCTGTGAGTCCACAGAGATGTCAGCAGAAAGTGCACGCTTGTATCTGATCTCCTACAGGCTTACTGGGAGCGAATACAACATTGGAATGATCTGTTCCGCTGCTCCCATAATATACTTTTTTCTGAATGTGTCACATGTGACACATACCTTATAGCACCTTGGTAATGCATTTAGAAGAACTACTACCACGCAGGAATAGCCCGAGTTTGACATTTACACTAAAACTCTTGTAAAAGCTCGTGCCGGTATGACTGATTTATTTTTTTTTTTAAAAAAGGCAAGTATTTAGACACGGTTCAGAAACTGCTAGGAATCCTGAACAAGATCTTTTGTATATGTTGCTCATGAACAAGCCGAAAACAGTTTGTTATTTCCCATAATTCCTGGGAACATTTGCATTAAGTAGACACACGTTGGAGCTGAGCAACCAAAGTGAAATAGAGGAGAACAGCAGCATCGGGAGACTACAAGTGCTAACAGTGTTTTATAATTATCACTGTCCTATTCAAATCTTGTCTGGTAAAATTTTAACCTAGGAAAATGGTTCTTTGAACTGTCACTGGAGCTAATTTTTTTGTGTTGTTTACGAATTTCAGAAGTAGCAATGAATTCTCCAGTGTCAGCAGCTAATAAACGCTGAATTACAGATATTGATATTCATGTCTGCTTATCATTAATGGTTTGGGCTTCTTTGAGAAAAGTCTACTTTGGATGGAAACTTCTTCTCTTACCTAGTGCTCTCCTGGTCATATGGATCTTTTTCAGAAAGACATCAATTTTTCTCTAATCCGCAGCTTGTGTAGATCACCATAGCTTTTTTTTTATTATTATTTATTGCTGATCTGATTTAGCTGCGAACTTCCAATACAATAGATGTAATTGTATTTCATTATTCACGTTGCTAAGAATGTTGAGGAGATGTTAATTCATTTATAATTATTGTTATATTACTAACTAATGTAATACCACCAGTTGTACCTGAGCACATTTATTTTTATCTAGAAAGAAGAGAATCTGGGTGAGAACTTTCCTGTCATAAGGAATGGGGATATAAATATTTTCACAAAAAGCTTTTTTTCACAAAGGTTTGCCGTGTTTGATCTAAACCGGGCTTTCCCCATTGCCTTGCCTGGTGTCAGTAGAGGTATGCAAATATATCCCAGGCAAAGAAAGAGCTCGTTATTTCTGGAAGAGAGAAAAGGAAAGGGATTTACTAACTTCAGGTCAAGCCAAGCCAAGGCTGAGAATGTGTGTAGGTTTTCCTTGGTCATCTGACGGCCCCGTGGGACGTATTAAAGTGCCACTTTGTGAGAAATTGAAAAGCCATATGTATATATCCTGCGTTATTGATTCCCAAAATGGAGTGAGCTCTTTAAAAACAGACTGCGAAGCTGCAGCAATGACGGAAAATGCTAGTCGAATCGCCCATCACGGCTGGGAGGTAAATGCCATTATTATGTTGTTACTAAATGGACGAGGGCTGAAGTGCAAAAAACCCAAAGTACATGTCAGTCCGGAGTAATTAGGAGGATGAAAGCTGATGCCTTGATGCAGGAAGCTGCGGTGAAACTAAAATCAGGTTTTACTTGTCAGATGACAGACAATGAAAATAGTTCTGAGAACAATCTAATGGTAAACATTTGGGCCAGAAAAAAATGTGGTTGATTGATGGCTTCTACAACCAGCTCTGCTCATACACCGCTGGAAACCTCGAGTAATTACGGCGGGGTTTAAGGAGGTCATCCATCTGCGCTCTCGTGTCAGGGAGCAGAAACTGTGGGCCAGCATCTTGTAATGTAAATACAGTCTGTTACGTGATGTATGATACGCATAAGGAGAAAGAGCTGTTAAATATGATCACCTTAAATGGCTACAGACGGGACTCATAAACCTCGCCTCAGACCTCCTCAAAACTCTAAGAGCTGCGTTAGCCGAGCAGTGAAATCCCAGCGAGATCCACCGTAACGGAGCAGGGGTGGGAGAGCCAGCAGCTCGCAAGTGGCTTAGAAATGGTTGGGAAGGGTTCAAAACAAGGAGAAAATAAAATAGTCCCAAAAATCCGAGTGGAGTTAGCGATGGAGTAGGACAGAGAAGTGCTGGTACAGAAATGCGGAGAAGGAGGAAAGCGAAAAATTTGGGGAGGTGAAGGAAACAAAAGACCTTTCTCAGGAAAAATATAAGAGGGTTTCAGGTAGTTTATTTTAGTTGAGCAGAGAGATAATAACTAAAGCAGAATATTCACGGGCAAACGTGTTGTTTCAGCTATAAATAGTTCCGGTTCCCGAAAAGCTCGGTTTGCTTACACAGTACCTAATATGAGGAGATACCGTTCCAGCCGTGCATCTGGCTGATGCTGCCACTCTGTGAATGGTAAGGGAAGGAACAAACAACAGTAACAAAAAAACCAGTTATGCTCTTGAATATAAAGCTTTGCTAATTTTTTGCTCCTAAATAATACCACGCTAAAGCGGTGTTACTAAATTTCCTCTTTGGAAGAAAATATTAACTTTTATTTTCTTTTTCAATCCAAGCAAAGCATTGATAATTTCAATAAAATCAGACTATAATAATAAAATATAAAAACTTAAGATCTATTTCTTTTAGGGACATACTTCATCTTTTATTCTCTCATGATGTTTGTATCGGGTTACACAATATAGTATCCACTACCATGGGCATGCCATCCTTTTATCTGTTATAAAGCATGATAACCTTTGTTCTGTTGTTAAGTTCACTAAAATGTGCAGTTTAGCATTTTTAAACATCATGTTTTCTATATCAAATGATTTTCTGGCTGTTGTAATGAAACTGTTTAACACTGTGACACTCTGATTAAGGAAAAAGAATAATCTTTCAGTGTGCTAATTAGAGGAGCAGCTGCGTTACTATGAAATAATTTTTTCCTTGATACTGGAAACAGCTGCTGCTGCTCAGCTCCTACGTTATGTCATAATGTGGCGTGTTATGTCATACTGTACCTACCCCTGAGGTTTTAACTAATGCTTTTCATATCACGTTTACGGCAGACGACTGCACACAGTCATTTACAGAGGTTCCGTTGTTAAACTTTAGTAACCTCCTGACATTCGAGCCCTGATTTATACAGCTGAGGACTTCTCTTTTTATACGCGGTAACCTCATTATTACTCTCTTAAATCACCCAAAGAAAAAGGTAATGCAAGGACCACGTTTGCCAATATAGCAGCATTCTTTATGCTGAGTTTTTAAATGATTTGATTTTGCACAAAGCCATATGCTCTTTGCACATATTCATAATTAATGACAGTCGATTGCTCTGGTTTTTATGCCAAGGTTATTTTGAATAGCACATCGGTTCAAAAAGTTTCAGCAGAGAACTTTTCTAAACACTCTTGGGTCACCGATGACAAGATCGCTGTAAAATTCTAATACATTATCTTACAAGCTGTCCCTTGATGTCTCCACTATAGTCTAAACACTGTCTACTTTGATTGCTTCTATTTACAAATGGTCTCTGCTGTTCCAAAGTTTAAATACCTTCTACATGTCTGGATTTAATTTATTCCAATAAATGAAACTTTTCAATAAAAGCTGCCCTTTGATTTACAAACATACCAGGATAATCCAAAGTCAAATGAAGTTTTATGTGCGTGTTTCTGAGCACAGAACATCATCCATCAAACACAGCGTAAGCTGGTGGCCCACGGGGTGGTGGATCACCATCCCTGGGAGATATCAAGACCTGGCAGAGTAATTAGCCTCCCTTAACAGAAGGGCTCGGAGGTCCTTCCTGCAAGACATTTGGAGCCATCCTGCAGACGGGAGAAGCGTGCAGACACCCAGGAGAGTTCAGAGTGGTTTGATCACTCCGCAGCTGCTCGGTGACTGATAACCAACCCCTGAGTCCTGAGGAGTGCCACCCAACCCGCTCCTGCTCCACCTCCCCTGCCCAAGTGCCTTTTTCCCCAGCTTTTATTATTCCAGTGCTGCAGGAGCCTTAATTCATCAGTCCAAACCTAGGTGGTATTTTCTTTAATGTTGCTGTTTGATCACGGTAGAAATTTGAATGACTGAGCCTTTTTTTATCTACTGCATGCCCAGCAGGTTGGTTCTAGCCACGTCCAGCCCATGTCCTTTGTGGGGTGGGGCTGGAAAAATTGCATTAGGAATAAAATGGTTTGAGGATATTTTTCTGAGTAAAGTGTTTTGTGTCGCCTGGATAAAATAATCCCAAAGGGAGCTTATTAGGACAGTCTTTCAGTTTTCTAACAGTAAGGATGGCTAAAAGCTAGACTAGATGGCAGAAAATATAGATTTTTCCATGAAGTAACGGCTTTCAAATATGATTAAAAAGACATCTACCAGTAATGCTTTCAGGACAGGTGACTCTGGTTTGTGTTAGTGATGGACTGAATAGATGTGTCATGTGTTTTCTTCCTTTTATTTATTCTTTGATGGGTTTTTCCATTTTTTTAATACTAATTTTGACACTGACATGAATATTCATATTATGAAACTTTTCAGTAAGATGGAAAAAAAATGCACGTGAGTTTCCCTGGCTGTGGTGATAGTTTCCTGAAGTTGACTTGCAGGACATTAGCTCAAGGGTACCTTTACAATAGAAGAAGCAAAATTTTCCAAGTCTTCAACACTTTTAAAAAGTAAGTCAACACATGTAGCCAATATTATTAGATTTTCAATAGGAACAATTAAGAACGTGCCTATGCAATAGAAAAAATGCAACAGCCAAACTTGCTTGATAGTTTACAAGGTAGTTATGAGCTTTCGGTTGAAACACCTTGGTGAAGTAAAGTGCTATTTGCTATGATGCAATTTCAAAGGTCATTAAAATTTACAGACTTTACCTTTTCCTGAGTGACCCATACCATGATCTGACTATGAAGATTTAATGGTCAAATTCTTGCAACCGCTGTCACAGTAATGTGGCATCTTATTGCACGTTGCAGTGCTGTTGACATCTCCACGGATTCTTAGGGGACAATCACAGATATGGTTATACAAAGAACTTTGAAAGA
The DNA here is from genome assembly GCA_013397275.1 of Burhinus bistriatus. NCBI lineage: Eukaryota > Metazoa > Chordata > Aves > Charadriiformes > Burhinidae > Burhinus > Burhinus bistriatus. Next base: position 644,879 of record VYXH01006460.1, read on the forward strand.
ATTTTAAAATTTTATCATTTTGCCTGATGCACTTACGCAGTGAATCATTGCTGATGGCTTCATCTGGATTATATTTCTAGGTGACTGGTTTACTCTCTTGTTCGCTTGGGATACAATATCACATAGTGTGCCTTTTACCTTACAAATTATATGTAAATAGATATGTATGAATTCAGAGGATTTTGAACTCACTACTTTTCCACTTGTATGTTTCAGTAACTGAGCTCTAGATAGTTACAAAAACAACACTGAAAATATTTTTTTAGCTTAGGTGAAGTGACAGACTTGTCCTTTCCACAGTTTTCAGATCCCTTTGAATATCAGACTGCCTCACCGTCTATTACACTGTGTGCTGCGGTACCTGACTGCAGGTGGGGATGGCACACAAAGCCCGAGATGTTCAAAAGATGACACAGTGTGCTGGGAATTGCATCTTCAGTACTTGTCTAATACTCTTTTCCTCCTTATTTTACCTTTATGGAATCATGGTAATTAATTCCTATACTAACTGCTTCACCTGAGGGAATTGAGCCGGCAGTGGGCCCAGGTGGCCAAGAAGGCCAACAGCATCCTGGCCTGTATCAGGAACAGTGTGGCCAGCAGGACTAGGGCAGTGATGGTCCCCCTGTACTCAGCACTGGTGAGGCCCCACCTCAAATACTGTGTTCATTTTTGGGCCCCTCACGACAAGAAAGACATTGAGGTGCTGGAGCGTGTCCAGAGAAGGGCAATGCAGCTGGTGAAGGGTCTGGAGCACAAGTCTGCTGAGGAGCGGCTGAGAGAACTGGGGTTGTTCAGCCTGGAGAAGAGGAGGCTGAGGGCAGACCTTCTCGCTCTCTATAACTGCCTGAGAGGAGGTTGTAGAGAGGTGGGGGTCGATCTCTTCTCCCAGTTAACCAGTGATAGGACAAGAGCTGCACCAGGAAAGGTTTAGACTGGATGTTAGGAACAATTTCTTCACCGAGAGGGTTATCAAACATTGGAACAGGCTGCCCAGGACAGTGGTGGAATCGCCATCCCTGGAGATATTTAAAGGACATGTAGACATGGTGGTGGGTTTGGCAGTGTTAGGTTGATGGTTGGACTCGATGGTCTTAAAGGTCTCTTCCAACCTAGGGGATTCTATGATTCCATGGTTGCTTTCCATTCCTTAGTGCACTCCTACAAAGACAAGAGGATACGGACAGTCCTCTACCAACCCTTTCAGCTAAAGAAGAAGAAATTGTTTCTCTTTTGCTCACGGTCCACACATATATGCTCTTCAGGGACAACATAATTAAACATATGTTGGTTATTGTTCTCTCTGGGTGAGGGAGATGCGTGATAGCTGCTAACGAAAAACAATGTCATTTTTTTCCCTTGCGCATACCATCATTGCTTTTCTGGTCTGTCAATCAGACTTGCGCTTAGGAAAATTTTTTGCCTATAGCTTTTCCAAAAATACAGAGACAAGTCAATTCATCTTGCTAATATAACACTTTGCCAGTTCCATTAAGTTTTTTAATCAGAAAAAGGATGATAAAATTTGGGGGGAAAATCCCAAGCTAATAATTTCAAAGTTTTACTAAATGGAATGCATTCATCTTTTTTAAATTTAATATTAAACAATCTCAAACCTTTTAGAAGCCCAGAACAAGTGGAGGTTTCAATTTCACAAGAAAACCTTTAGTTTTACTTTTTAGTTCAAAAGGTTTTAAAATGCTTTTGTTAAAGCCAATCCAAAATGATCTCCCCTGAATTTTCAGAACTGGTAGCTAAGCAAAAAATCAGTTCATACTATTCCTAGGTTATTTGAGGAGCTCTTTGTTGTTACTCTTATGCTTCCAGTTTCATTCTCCTGTTTTGAGTAGCAGTTAATTATTTTAGCAAAAATCGAAACAGACCTTAGCAACATGAAAGTAATAAAGAAATTCAATGGATTGCATTCACTCAACAGGGTAAAATTTCTGAAGCCTGAAAAGTTCCTGCACTGGAGAGTGAAAGGCCACTAATAACCTATTGTCCTTGAGAGCAACACTGAAAATAAAGAGGAAAAAACCACATTCTTTGCTGCAAAGTGGTGTTTCATTTTCTCTCTCCTGTATATACTGCAGCAGACACATGCAAAAAAAAAAAAAATCCACCAAGAAGTGCTCCTTAACACGTTAACAAGATCTTTGAAGGAGAAAGCATACATCTTTCTTTATGATTCTGTGGTGATAAACCTTTAGTCCTATTCTTCTTCAAGGGCTTGCAAGTGATACTTGAAGTCCAATAAAAGTGAAGACTTGCTGATGCAGTTAGAGTTTAAAAGGAAAAGAAAGAGCTGGTGTCAGTCGTATCACCTCTCTGTCAAGGTTTACTTCCTTTTCTGTAAATATTGTAATATTTAGCTAAAGTCTAGTCATGTGCTGGGTTTTTTTTTTTTCCATAAATCTAGTGTGTAAAGACTATCTTTACTTTGTAAAATTTGTAATTCATTCTTAATGAAGGTACTGCTTTGCTTGGCACACCGCCTAGGACAAGGACTAGGAAATGACTTTGAATGTGCATAAGTGACATTCCACATTTCGCAAACTTATTACATCCTTCTTGATCTATTGCCTTTTGTCATCTGGGGTCTCATCCTGAAGCCCTTACTAAGGGAAAATTCCCTCTGACTTAAAAGCTAAGCAAAGCCTTTATGAATAAATCACCTGAGTTTTTGGTGTCATTGATCATTGAACCAAACTTCCCAGTCATAGTGGACTTTTTGGTAACAGGAGTGTAGTACCAAGCTTTGCTGCTTGGCATCGCTACCGCTGCCTTTTCCAAGCCCTGCTCCTGTTTGCTGTGTCTTTGCTAATTCACTTTATCATTTCACTGCTTGGCTTTTCCAGATTAAATAAGCTTACAGCAACTGGTTTAATCTCTGTATTTACATATTTAAACCATTTGTCCTACCCAGGATTTTCCTCTTATTATAAAAATTACTATCAGAAAGAAAGAATGTTAGAAGCTAAAGAAAAAATAAAATAACTGAAGGTGTATTTTACTTTTATTGAAGCAGCTTAAATAAATGCAGCATCTTGCTGTTACTGACATAAATGGTTTATATTGTTTAAAGTAGGAGCGGGGTTCTTGTGAGGGTAACCGAGGGACTGTGAGCCCAGGCAGCTTTCCCATTCAAGGCAGCTGAGGAAGTCATCCTCAATTTTTAAGTAACGTGAAATACTATTAGTGTCTGATGGAAATAACGAAGGGAGGTAATCAGATGTTGGACTGTGGAAATGGGTAGAAAAGTCCAAAAAGCTTTTACGAAAGCTATGCCGAGATTTCTTCAGCTGTATTAATAGCGAAATCAAATCATTTCATGATAGCCGTTATTGCAGGAACTATCACACATCCTTCTTTAGCTGTCACATTACAATTATTTGAAGACAAAAGTGAAGAGCTGTAAATTAGCAAACTTCAATTGTTTTTAAACCTCAAGACTTTTTCCTTTCTTGTCTGAGAGACATAGCAAATTTTAGAGAAACTGCCAGATAATATTCTCTACGCTCTAAAATCAAAGCAGCTTTCATATTAAATATTTTAAAAATGCAAGTGGTATACAGCAACTTTTGTAATGCTACTCCTATTGACAGTAACTTTCAAGTATACAGTTTAACAGATTATTGTTTTCTCTCCTTAATTCATTCTAACTTCTCCCGAAAGATTTGTCCTCATTTCTCTGAAAATGTAGGTCTGGGGATGAATGTGTGTGTGTAGCTGGGGTTGAGATGAAGAGCCCAACATCAAAGTTCAGGACCTGGCCATGCCGCAACCTGTTTTATATGAACTTGAAGAAGTCTTCCTGCACCTCAGCTCTGTGTCTGTGGAAGAGGCTGGTGATAATTTTTCTTCCACGTGTTTTCTCTCTTTCATTCGGTCCACGAGATCCAGTCTATATCCCATTAAGAAGCACAGCACCTAGCACAGGAGAGCCTAAACTGCCATTCGCTCTTTCAAAAACAGTAATGCAAAGTGATTCGGCATTAGATTAATAAATGTAATGTGTCCCAAAATGAGGGAAATAATTTCTGCAGTAAGCATCTTTATTTTCCTTGGGTAACTTTACAGGGACATTCAGAGTCACTGATGAGCAATAGAAGCAACGCTAAAAGACTAATAAAATATGTGAAAGTCAACACAGACAGATGCCAGCAGGTCACCTTAGACAGCTTTGTTTAAATTAAAAAGAAATATGAAACAATTTTAAAATGGCCTTTCTGCTGGATAATTCTTTAGAAAATTGATTAGTAATCTCACAGGCTACCCTTTTCTTTGCCTTAATAATTTACAACTTGTATCATCTATCTACCACCAAAGCATACAAGATCAGCAGCTACCACAAATCAGTAGCTAGATAAGATCACAGAGTACTTGCTCATTTGTAAAAGAATGCACAGAAGTTGAGCAATTCGAGGTTCTGGGGTAGCGCTGGGGTCGAGGACAGACTGCACAAGGACTGAGATGCTTTTCAAAGGTACAACGCTCCTGCACAGCGATGTCCTAGGCGTTGTGAATCTCAATACAGACTACTTCTGTTTTAAAAACTACCCAGTTCCAGTTCCAAGAAAAAAAAAAAAAAAGAAGTAATAGAGGCAATTTCCACTGTGAAATGTGAGCGAGTGGGTGTAAACAGTTACAGAAGNACCCAGTTCCAGTTCCAAGAAAAAAAAAAAAAAAAGTAGTAATAGAGGCAATTTCCACTGTGAAATGTGAGCGAGTGGGTGTAAACAGTTACAGAAGTGCAGGCTTGGGTTTCTCTGAAATGAGATTCCTGAGGGCCTCATCCTGACCTTCCCTGTTTAAACGTGTACTATCCTGGCCATCTTTACAAATATATTTATGACATATATATTCCTGCTGTTTAGGTACTCAGAGAATGATCTTTCAGTCTCAGAGACGGCTCATCTGGCAGTGATATCATTCTTCCTCCTCGCCAAAAAAAACCCAAAACCAAACCAGCAAGCTGTCAGGGTACAGCAGTTAGCAGTTCTAAAAGATCAATACCTTTTTTTAAAAACTAATTGCCCACAAAAAGTAAGGTGTACCCACCGCCTGGCGTATGACTTAAAGGCTCTTTATTCCTGGGGATGCGGAGTGATCGACTTCTCAGCTCGCCGCGGTTTGAGGCCCTGTGCCGCAGCGCTGCCTGCCCAGGACGTGTGCCCGGTGGGGCTGAGGTGCAGCCGCACGCTGACGTGTTCTCAGCTAACTCCTAACCCCAAGTTTTTGCTGAACAACCTCCTGCAGCCTTCAATTACGGCTGCACAACTTTGAAATTGGATCCGTGATGGCTTTTCTGACGAGGAGAACATGATGTGATTTTTACTGTACTCAGCCAGCTATAGAGTGCCGGGTTATACTGTAACCAGTTTTAATACTTGTTTTTAATTATAACTTTGCAGTAAGGAGTAGCGATCGATAAAGTAGTCTCTTTTGTCTGAGTTCCACAAGAGACAATGGCCATCATTCTTCTAGGGAGCATTTCGTTGGGGGAAAAAAAAAAAAAAAAGAAAACAAGAAGAAAAATAAAAGTGGAAACCTATGATTCCTCCTTGAAAAGAGGGTGCAATGTATTTTCTCTCTGCTCAGCAAATTCACCTCATTTTTTAGGTAACGTAAGTCCTACCGTCATCATTTATTTCTGTCACGAGCAGAACGGTTGAAGCAGTCTCCTCAGAAGAGCCCCTGTCTTGTTTGCTGGCGGTGTGTCGGTGGGTGGGTCTTGGTTTGTACCCGCGTGTGCCGTTTGTCACATTCAGTCGATGGAAATCGCTCGGCGCCACCATTCAGGCCATCGCAGCGACTCCTCTTCATTTCACACACGCTGCTCGGAGTTTCCGTTATTTGTCTGATTGGCCGTTTCCCACGTTATTGTCGGCGTTTTATGAATTCAGCCAGTTATAGAAGGTGGGCAGCAGAACAACCAAGCAGAAGGGTGGGGAGAGACGCTCCCTCCCCAGCCATGCGCCCTTTCTCAAGGGTCTGAAAACACACTTGCAATTACCCAGTAATTATCCCTACCTGCTCCTTTTACAGGAAAGGCAGGTGCTGCTACTAATCCGTGGAGAAAAACCCCTTTATTTCTAGGAGAGCTCCTAAATGGTTTGCTGCATTGCACCCTGGAATGGGAGAGACCTGCGAGGAGGGGCAAGGTAACCCAGGCCCAAGTGGGTCACGCTTCACTGCAATGGTGATACCCTTAAAATAAGAAACACTCTTGGAAAATTAGTAGTGGCTATTTTTTTTTCTAGTTTTTAATCACTTGATATACATTTTAAGGAACTGGAGTGAATTACTGGAATATAGGAAGGAAAAGCGCTGTTTTGGATGTGCTGTGCAGGTGAACTTCGTTTAAAAGAAAGAAGAAAGAAATAAACCCTCTATACTGCATTGCCATTGTACAGTGGTATTTGCCCACTATGGCACCAATTGTTAGTAATAAATATTAACGTACTACAGAAAGTCCTGTATGCCAAAAACCGCATTTTGCCTTAAAGCTCTGCTTAGGCTTGTGAGGTTAGAAGACTTTTATTAGGGATCAGCGCCCGACAGTCAGCTTTTCCTCACCCTTCCAGCGTATGGCAAAACTCTACATGGATTTCAGCTTCCTTTTTGCTTGTGTCCTCTCTGGATGGCCGTTGCTGAGCTTTAGGACCTAATGTCATGTTAAACGTGAGGCAGAGTTCCCCTGAGAAATCTTTAATAAGAAATATGTCTACAATGCAACTATGAAGTTATCACAGTGCTATATACAGCTACCAAACTTGGAAAGACCTCTTTTCAGGATGATTTTTAAACTGCTTCATATATGAATGCTTCATATTAATGTTGTAATTTCTACATTAATTTTTTTAAAGATTCCTGGGCATCTTTCTTATTCTTTTTTATATGCATTGTTCTAAAAGCATAATATCCTTTTCATTAAAAGAGTAGACTTTCCTTCTCCAACCTAAACTCTTGATGTTCAGCTTATCAGGATTTTCACCTGCATTTCTGGAGCAGGAATATCTATATTTTAAATGCTGTGTGCCTCATAGGGACAACCAAAAGAGCTTAAATAATCAGTGATTTCTTAGTTTATGCCAGCAGCTATGTTTGCTATCATCCCTCGAAGTGACAGTTTTTCATCATGCATTCTTTGTCTCTGTTTCACAGATTTAACTCAAAACTGTCTTTTGCCTCCGTTAAATGGATTCTTAGAAAATTGATGTTATAAAAAATCCATCTCTGATAAGATTATCTTAAGAATACACCACCCAAAGGAGCAGAGCCTTTGTCAGTAAACCAGCAGAACTGTAGGCATTGCAGGCATCTCCAGACAAACTGCTCCAGGTTTATGCTGCCATCAGCCTTGCACAGACTAAGGCATAATTGTAGTTTTTTGAAAAAATCCACACTTAAACTTTCAAATTTGTGTGCAACTGAAATAAAAACAATTCAGATTACTAAAGAAAGATATATTTTCCAAAGAAAATAGCATAAGTGGTACAATACTCCTTTTTTGGGGATTTCGGTTTTTTTATAGTGAACATCACTCATCGCAGTCAAAAGACTTTTCTTAGGCCAAGGTAATATTGGAAGATGCAGCTCAACAGCACAAGGATGAAAAAAATGTGCTTTTGCTGGGATAAGCAAGGTTTCTTTTTTGGTTTCTTTTTTTCTTTTTCAGATGAGAGAGACTAAAAAATTGATCTAAATGAAAGTTTCATGTTTCATGTAAGACTACATCAGACATTACCTTTTCCAAAGATTAATAAATCAAGGGCTACCTAAAATAAAAGCAGGCAAACAAACAAACAAAAACTCTGTTGGACAAGCTTAGTTCACAGAAAATATAATAAACACGTGAAATCTGATATACCACAAGCAAAATAAAGATTCATATTTTATTCATGGATTCATCAATGGTTTCAAGAGACTACCAGCACAGACAGATTTTTTTATGCCACATTAATATTTTATTGTTTTTTATGGAAGGGAAAAAAATGAACAGAGAGGATAAAATGGTACAAATAACATTTAAAAGACAAAGGAAGAAGAGGGATTTAGAATTAATAAGACTGAAGAGAAATGAGAGGGAAATGGTCAAAATATACTGGGGAGGTCTGGGTGTCATGTGCACCCAGAGTCTCCACGCAGAGATCACAAGGCTTCCCTTTCTTCCTTTCCATGCGTAAGAAACTCATCAGACTTGGCCAAATTTGTATTCAGAGAAGTGACTCGCTCCTTCCTTGGGAAAAAAAGAACGGTCAGAGAGAAAAAAAAGTATAGTGTGTCTGAAGAACTAAACTTTTTCCAAGAGAAACAACAAGTGAGCACAAGGAGTGGCGTGCTGAAGCCCAGGAGAGTGCCTGCCCTGGTTCTTTCCCCCTCCCTGTGTCATTTCAAACTGTATTTTTGCTGCAAAGTGGGATTTTTCCCTCAAAATGTGCTCCCATGAATGGAGTTCAAGGACCTCTATGTTAGTAAGACCGTATCTGTCCTGCTTTCACCGCCTTGCAGCTACTACAGTTTGAGTTCATCTGTTGGCAGCGGTGGAGCCACAGCAGCACAAAATTTTCCAAACTGGAAGCTGTCTTTACTCCTTAAAGGATCACAGCTTCTTCCAGCTTTGAAACACAGAATCACAGGGGTGGGAAGGGACCTCTGGAGATCATCCAGTCCAACCCCCCTGCCAGAGCAGGGTCACCCAGAGCAGGTTGCACAGCATAGTATCCAGGCAGGTTTGGGATGTCTCCAGAGTTGGAGACTCCACCACCTCTCTGGGCAGCCTGTNTAACACCTTTTATTGCCTTTTTTTTTTTTTTTTGGCAGAGGTATTACAGATGAGAAATGATAGTTTATTACTTCTTATTTGTGTTGGAAAGTCCATGCCGTAGCCAAAACTCATTGGAGAAATAAGTAGTTTATTCTAATTGGCAGACAGTGTATTATTAAGGTGAAAAGAAAATGAGAAGACAAAATTAAAGTGCTTTGTCCAAGATCACATAGCTGTACTACAACCAGCTGGAGAGCTGAGCTGAGATCTGAGACACGGTGAGCACTGTGCAGGGGCAGAGGCATCACTGGCTTCACTGCCAGTGCATGGACTGCCTGCGAGGTGCTCTGCTCCCACCCAGCACCATCTCTGGGTGGAAACAAGGAAACTCCTGAGGTATGGAGGTTTGACAGGCTTAACTTCAGCTTTAGCTCTGATTTCTAGAGGCTGGATCTGCTCCTGATTTATACTCACATAAAGGTGGCTGCACAAAAGATTTTTCCAGACCTCTGAGCCCCTGCTCATTATCCCCCAAGTGCCAAGCCAAGTAAGATTGTTTACGTACAATATTTGTGTACAGCATACTGCATCCTTCACCCTTTACATCACAAAGTTATTAAGAAGGCTACAATGTATTGTTATATGCTCTATCACATTACAGTTTTTTAAAAATATTATCTCTGACTGTGCATACCCTGTTCTGTATGGAAAGAAAATATGTTCCTGAGAGTGCTTGAGCTGCGAAACTTCACTGCGTGGGTGAATAAGCCCTACCTGCAAGATATAAATGTCATAGAGTCATGGAATCATAGNTTGTTATATGCTCTATCACATTACAGTTTTTAAAAATATTATCTCTGACCGTGCATACCCTGTTCTGTATGGAAAGAAAATATGTTCCTGAGAGTGCTTGAGCTGCGAAACTTCACTGCGTGGGTGAATAAGCCCTACCTGCAAGATATAAATGTCATAGAGTCATGGAATCATAGAATCATAGAATGGTTTAGGGTGGAAGGGACCTTAAAGACCATCTCGTTCCCACCCCCCTGCCACAGGCAGGGACACCTCCCACTAGACCAGGTTGCTCCAAGCCCCGTCCAACCTGGCCTTGAACACCTCCAGGGATGGGGCAGCCACAGCTTCTCTGGGCAACTTGGGCCAGTGTCTCACCACCTTCATAGTCAAGAATTTCTTCCTGAGATCTAATCTAAATCTCCCCTCTTTCAGTTTGAAGCCGTTGCCTGTTGTTCTGTCACTACGTGTCCTTGTAAAGAGTCCCTCTCCAGCTTTCCTGTAGGCCCCTTTCAGGTACTGGAAGGCTGCTAAAAGGTCTAATGTCCTATACTCTCTCCTTGCATCTCAGACATATTTCTGCAAAAAGATACTGTACAAGCACGGTCTGACATCATGGAGTGGCAAAACAACTTGCAGGTATTCACAGACATCCTCCATTTAAAATTGTTTCTCTAAATATATAAAGAAAATTGATCCTGGAAGAATTATGAAAGAAATTAATAGTTTGCCAAATAATTACATCATAACACTTGCTTCTTTTGTTTTAAAAGGGCTCTCCCAAAGCTACTAGGCTCTAAACCTATTCAGTGTGAGCAGAAACAAGGCACAACCAAAACTCTTTGGGTTTAAATTTGTTTTAATCTGGCAGTCTGTTGATACAGCTACTCCAAACTTGTTGCTGCGGCAACTGTTGGCACAATTTCTCCCACAGTTAATTCAGTTTAAACATTTTCCATAAATGATTTAAGTGTTTTCATTTCCATAAACATAAATCCATCAACAACATTTTAAAAATTTTCATATTTGTAGTGAAATGTTCAAGACTTCATCTTAATTTATAGTTAAAAATGGAAAACCCTCTAAAAAATGGAAATGCTAGCTGTTTCTCCACAATTTTACAGTAGAAGAACAGGATAAACTGAGATCAAAAACAATTAAGTAAGAAAACATATTATATTTTAAATAATTTAAGGATTGTGCCCCCCAGTGATAATTTAACTATAAAAGCATTTTGTTAATTTAATAACGTGATAACTATACAGTGGTCCATACACAGTATATTTGCAATGAAAACACATTCCATTCTGAATGCAAAATTAAAAAAATACATCCACCTTTTATCATCTGTTCTTTGGTGATAATTTTTAGTATTTATTATTTATGCTACAGTCATAATTACTGCTGGGAATGCCAGCTTAGCATTATAAAAACACATAGGAAGATATGAATCCTCTCCTGAGCAGTTTAAAACCTATTTTTCTTGCCATAAAGCATGGGAAATGTACTATATTTATCCTTAGAAATGTGTTTTGGGTTTATTTTGTTTTGTTTTCATTTTTAGCCCCAACTCTGATTTAACAGCACTGACTCTAGTGACCTTTGAGAGGATGAGTATGCGCCTGGGTGTCACCCAGGCAGGAGGTTGTGTCTGTCGTACGTGGACACCAGAAGCCTTGTTCCATGTTAGGAAACCAGCTACGTCTGACAAAGCCATTCTTCCCATGTACATTTTCTTCTAAGCCATCCTTACGCACACTTGAGCCCCTACTGGGAACCGCTACAGTCCCGGGATTTTAATACGACATGCACTTTACTCAAGCACCATATATTACTCATTAAGCGTGGTTCGTCCTTGCCTGCAGAAGTAGACACATCTCGTATAATTGGCCAAGGGGAAAAGGCAGCCAGTCTATTTCTGGTAATGGCTCAAAAAGAGATTAACTCCTGCACTGGACATGGGCCCCAGATATACCATGCCAAATTGCTCCCTCGCAACAGAAAGGGAGCATCTGAGAGAGTCTCTCTGGAGTGGAGAGAGGTAAAGGGCTCCTTGTTCCATTAAAGATGTGATTTTCCTTCTGAAGACTGTTATTTCTGCAATTTCTATGCCACTCTAAAGTCATGTGGGATTCATCCAGGCTTAGGGAGACGTGGATAACTGCATTAATTTTGAAAAAAGAAGGTGGTTTTTTTTTTTTTTTCCATTTTGGGAAATTTAATGTAAGCTGATTTGGACAGAAGCCATTTTTGTCATGCGTTTGTAAAGCACGTTAATTGTGTGCCTCATCCATGACCGGGCACTACAGCAACAAGGTAGGATGGAGAATAACTGATGTGTGAATCCTCCTTTTCTTCAGTCTCCTGTCTACTCCCCTGTCGTTTCCTCTGCCACTATACCTTACTCGAGACAAAGGATTAATGCCAGTAATGTCAGGTTCTCCGACATTATGATGCTACCTCAGAGACTGACCTCCAGGGTAGGTGTTGCTCAAGAAATAATACGAATAGTAGCAATAAATGCGGTTGCTGTCTGTGCTGCAGTTATAAGGTGCTCAGTATAGTTGAATCCCTAAATGTAAAGATTCTTGTTCTTTTATACAGCTTTATATAGTCTACATACACGGTCCCTGTGTATAATTGTATCATTTTAATGTTAGAAATGGAACAGGCCATTTTATTTGAAGATCTTGCAATAAACAGTGGTTTTACCAGTGTTAGCTCCTGATGTTTTCAGCTTGCTGAACCAGAACTTCTCTCTTCTATGGATTCAGAGATCTCGTCATGTCTCAGATGAGGTTTCTGTCCTACCTAGTCCTGGGTAACCTGAGCCAAAATATTTTTTCCTGATTTCCATCATATTTTCTGACTGCAGTTCTTGTTCCTTGATCCTAGCATTTTTTTGAAAATGAGAACCAAAAATCTGATCTATTTCAATGTGGAATCCGCTTTCAGAACAAAACAGTGTTGGTGAATGCCCAAAGTTGAAAACTTTAGGATTCAGATCCCTTTTTTTTTTTTCCTTTTTTTCTTCTTTTCTTTTCTTTTCAGAGAGTCGTATCATAGTAGAAGTGTTGACTGGAAAGGACTTCTGGAGGATGCCTAGCCCAATCTCCTGCCTGATGCAGGACTGTCACCAGCATGCCATCAGGTCAACTGTAGCTTTCTGGGTGGGTCTTGAAATCCCCCAAGTCTGGAGATGTCACAGTTGCTCTGGGTGACCTGATCCAGTGCTTACTAGTCAGGAAGTCTCTATAAGATCTGACCACTTCCCAGCTGCCAGCACCAACAAGATTCTGGCTCCACAATTTTATAATTTCCTTTCCAGAGACCCTCTCAGGCAAGGTTGGGCCACTCTAAGGAGCTGAGCATCCAGCCCAACCTCCTTGGCTCATAGAGGAGGAGGTTGGGGAAGCTCCATGTAGGCTCTTACCTCACCATGGAGAGGAGTCAGGTTAGCCAAGCATGGGTTGCTCTTGGTAAACCCTTGCTGGCTGAAGGGACTTCTCATCTTGTCCACATGAAGCACCCCAGCCTCCATCAGCTCTGCTACAACTGGATATTGCCATTGAATGTGATACACATCAGCTGATCTCCCTCTACAGAAAGGACGCCAAGAGAAATGGAGCTCAATTTCTTTGAGTTCTCTGAGATATCATAGCCATCTCATATATTGCTGCACTACTTTACTAATTATAACAGCAGCTATATATCTCTTTCCTCTTTCGGGAGTTTCTAAACAAGTTCTTAGCTTCCCAGCCAAAGCTTTACAGTTCAATTTCTCCTGGAGCACTACACAAAAAAAAAAAAAAAATCAAACAAAAAAAACAACAGTCATTTGCTGGAATCACGAGCAGCTAATTTGCTGAGTTTAGTGGCAGGAAGCCTGAAGATACTCAGACCAGTTCTTCTCTACATATATGAATGCAATACAGCATGCTGAGTATGGTAAATTATGCCGTTCAAAACAAGATGAAAAATCTTACCAGGTGAAACTGTAGATAAATCTTCACTGGCAGAACATTATGCTGCAGAATATCCACAGGTTCTTAGAAGACTTTTCCAGTGTCTCACATAGTCAAAATCCAGGCACAATTGGATAATTACACTAAATTAGGATATGCTTATGTTTTTATCTAGAATAGCAGTTACATTTGCAGCTCAGCCTTCCAGATTGCTGCAGTTTTTTCCTCCTCCAAGTTCAAGCAGTAATTTGGACATAACTAAGTTCACATGGAAGTGTTCAACCTTTGAAAAATTCATGGATCTTTACTGATTCTTTGTTTTCCTCCATGTACAATTTTTTTTTTTTTTGAGTGTTATCTATTTCTTGCTTACATGAAATATATTACAGCAAAGTTCATCTTCTGTGCAGGTAGCAACCCTCTTTTCTGTTTCATCCAGCCATATCCAAACCAGATTCTTTAGATACATCAGTCAGTAGAGGTACTTTTCTCTATCAAGCACACAGCTTAGCTCATTTCAGGCACTGAGACAGATGATATAAATGTGAACTGAGCTGGGCAATATAAAACTGCCTAAAATCCTTCTGAGGCTGTATAACTTCATAATTCTCCTGAGGTGCACTGAACAGTCATTTCTCTCTTTCTTTCTCCTTCTTTTAGGTGGATTTAACTGACGTGACCAAAACTCATTGCCTCGGAAGTAAAAAGGAAAAAAACCCTACTGTATATTTTACAGCTAGGCTGTAATTGGAGAACTGCACTTTACTAGACCTGCCGTAAAACCCCTTCATTGACTTCTGAGCAGTGAAATATATACAGACTTCAGATAAAAGAAAAAAACAAAACCAAACCCAAACAAACAGAGGAACCATTCCCACACAGTTGACATTTAGGGCTGTACCAGGTTTTTAAAGTGAAATCCTGAGTAGGGATTTGATTCACAGCATCCCTCAAAATGCCAAAAAGTTACGATTCTTCAAGGCCTGGAAAAGGAAGATTTGGGGCATTTTGTACCCTCTCTGATATTAATAGCTGGCTGCATGATAAGACTTCATCATAGTTGTCCAGAAACTTTTTGGGAACCCAGAAATGTTCCATATTTCTTTCTGTTCAAGTTCAGGTTTTATAACTCTGCTATGAACAGCGATTCTTACGATAACAACAGACAAAGCAACAAGCTATATCCTTTCCAAAGTTAAATTCCCTCGGTCAAGTTTTAGACACCTACAAAGCAACGGCTTCATCCTTCAGTCCCCCGTGGTAGTTCCATGTTACCATACGAAGCCAGGTTACCTACTGGAGAGCACAAAAAGGTAAGTTCCCAAATTCAAGCACTTGAGTTTGAACAATTCTGCATACATTTGCTACTTCTTTCACTTAATGGGTGTGTATACTTTTGGAAATAAAACCTGAAATAGGCTTCGACTGCAAAGTTTCAGGTAAGCTCTTTTATACAGAAAAACAAATGAACGGGTTGTTCAGCCTCATCATTTCTTTTCAAGTGCATATATAAGGTCACAGGGCTAGAGCAGACTCATATTAAAATATTGTGGCCCCCTGGCCTCTGTACAGAAAAAAAAAAAACAAACAAAAAACCAAAAACAAACCAACCAACCAACCAAACAAAACAAAACAAAAAGGAAAAGCAGTATTATTCAGCCTTATTGCACTGATGCACCTTCACATGGCATCTGTAATGCCTGCGCGTATCCGAACCGAAGAGTAAAACCTAGCGTAACAATGTTGTGCCTCTAATTAGAGAATTGTGAATAATGTTGGTAATAAAAATAGTGTCATAAAAGGGTAAGAAAATTGCTTCCCCATAATAAAAAATGTCTCCATTGGGGTCACATTTAGTTTTTATGGACTGACAAGGAAATCGGTCTCAGTAATATATTGTTAACTGACTGTTCCTCTGATCCTGAAATGTCTTCTCCACTCACGTACATATTTCTAGCTTGTTAGGGTGGCAGCATGACAGTACAAAGGACTGGGATGTATGTCTGTGCATTGTAAGCACAACTTCTAGGTGCTCTGAGTCAGGATTTTATAATCAGAGAGCAGAACTAAGTAAATGGCTATGTTCTACGTCTTCCCAAAAAATAATAAGAGGAAAGTCTGAAGCAGCTCTGGATACAGGGAGACTCTGCAAAGCGCTTTTGAGTTTTTAGAATGTATGATTGGAAAGATCTGCTGCTTTTTTGTCTCGTGTTCCTCAAAATCTGATCAAACGTTAAAGATGATCTGAATTTACATGGGGGAAAAAAGCACATACTTCCGCCATTATCTCCTTTTCTGCTTCCTTATTAATCCAAACTGGATAGCATCCAATTTCTCATCGCAACTGCCTCTGGAAATGAAAGAGAGCCTGAATAGAGGAGGAGATGAGCTGCTTTAAATGCTTTTTCATAGTTCTTCTCACTGCTATGAAAGCTTCATTAAAAGCTGCAGCTTGCTTGTTTTCTAACTCTTCCAAAGTAATAAGCATATAATTGTGCTGAAAACTTGGGAGGAGTGTATCACTGCAAGCCATTATGGCACCGATTTATTTCAAGGTCCTTTTGCATATTCTTGGGAATCAGAGACCTCTGTCATTTGCTTCTGAAGAAAATTCAGAAGACATAGTGTCTTTTTAAGGAGGACATTGAAAATTGCAATGTCGGTATGTCTACATAAATTACTTCTTCATGGACTATTGACTGTGAGTACGTGTTGTGTAGCATAATAATTATTTTGCCTTTTTTTTGTCTTCTTAACCTGCATTCAAAATATGTCGGGTACAGTGCTCACTGCTAACATACTAGGAGCACTTTTGCATTTATTTTGATTTGTTGAGAAGGAGAAACATGAGTAATGATGAAGAAAATTTGTGACGCCAGAATATATTACAGCCTATTTTAAAAAATTCAGCTACAGTGCTAAGATCCACACATGCTCTAAATGATTATGTAGGCTCCCTTCTAATATCTGCTGTGCTGCAAAACAACCTTGCCTGCAGATGATAATAACTGCTCTTTGGAAACAGCTGGAAGGGACCTCAGACGGCACGGCTAGATGCATGCATTTCATAACACTGAGGATGACAACAATATTCAAAGCTCTTAAATCACCCTCCAAAATGACAGTCTTTCAGTATCGAAAACCCGCTTCACGGATTCACCAAATTCAATCCAATCTCATATTTACTTATGAAATTCCACTTTTGAAGTCCCGTGTGCATTATGGAACAAAACAGAGACTTTTGCATTGTTGGAGGCTGAAGTTCTGTGTTCTTTCTTTCCGGATTTGCCCCACGTAGGACAGCCCCAAATATCCCAGTGTGCAACACAGTGTGGAAGGAAAGTAGTATTTACAGTATTTTAGAATGTAAGGGTAATTCTTGGGGTGAACTTATATTAGCTATGGAAGCCTAATGGGAACGTTGACAAAAATATTTAGAAAGTCAGATGTAGATTCTGTTAAAATGAATGTATGTTTCTGTAGAATATGTTTTCTGTGGAATATGTTTCCTAGTTGTGTTTCCTTGTCTTCTTTCAGTCTGCAACCTAAATTATCCTATGTAAAGATCACAGCTCCCCAGTAGTCATTCTGAATCTCTGTTCCATCTTCTTGTTTCCAGTTTAATTCTGGGATCCCAGTCAAAAATCCCTTCTAGTTTATAATGAAACAGAATGGATTCATATCTCATAAAAACTGAAACTATGAAATTTAAATGGTTACTTTTTTCCACAGAATCTTGATAGCATCAGTTTTCGAGCTTTCCCCAAGCTAACTCCACATCAGCATCCAGAAATAAGAAAGTATACTTACATTTGTTAATTTTCTTTCACCACTTGAGAAAAATAAATGGATATTCGAGACTAGTAAAAGTAAAACCCATAGTGAGGTCAAACATAACTCCTGTTCTGACTGAACCAGTGGAAATTTTCTGGCACATTAAACAAAGGCGGTCAAAGCCAGTGGAAAGTCATCACTTTACTTTATTCTTCTCTTTTTTAACAATAAAAATCTTGCCACACAAAAACTGCCTTTAGGATTTTATTCTCTGACTGAGGGGCTTTCCTGATAGACAGTAAAAAATATTCACAGCAAGTGAAATAATGGCTTTTCACCACAAGCTTTACCCTAACTCAGAGAAAAAAGTCCACAGAAGCCAGATCTTGTTGTAGAATTAAGGATGGAGGTTGTTCCTAGAAGAAAATATTGAGCTACTTTCCCCCCCACCCCCGTCTTTTTTTTTTCTTCTGAATTCTTAGTTTTCAAGCAAGAAATGCCCCAAGAGGTGTAAGCACTTCAGGTTCTAGAAGTAAATCCCAAATTTATGACCTGCTCTACTCAATCAAAAGACTGTCTAGCCATGAAAGCCAACACAGCTGGACAGGGAGCTTTGACATGGACTCCTGAACACAGATGTGGCTTTTTTTTTTTTTTTTTAAATACAGGCTGCATTTTTCTTCCCTTTGTGCTTAATTTCAAAATCCAGAAAGGAAATGAGTGAACTGTTTGCTTTGCTGTCGCTGTGCCACAATATATGAGTTTTCATCAAAAACCTCAAATATTTTCAGGTAGAGTAATCTCTAGATGCTCCCAGAAGCAATTAACATTGTCTAGTTTTGTAAGTGCATTCTGTCCATGCCTGTTTGTCATGTGAACTATACAAATATTATTTTCAGGGTTTCTGGTAGACCTGTGATTGCTTGTCCCAGAGTCATGGAACTGACTAGGCAAGGTGAGCTTATGAAATGGTTTGGTATTGCCAATTGGAGCCAGGACATTTTGCTAACAAGCGTCATTGGGGACTGAGCTGGACAAAGTCTTTTGCCTGACACTGAATGGGGAAAGAAGAGGGGAGAAGGATGCTCCAACCCTGAATGGCTGATGTGCTTTTCTTTCCCTTCCTTGAAAAAATTTCTTGAAGAAAAGAACCTTGAAGTGAGGTCTGTGGGCAATTTTTTCTCCCCATTCTCTCATGGTTGACCTATAAGTAGAGGGACAGGGTTGGCTATTATAAAAAAATAAATAATAAAATTAAATGTTTGTGGAATTTTACAAAAAAAAATCAATTCAAAAAATATGACCCATTATCAACATATCAACACCCTTTTTATATATTTTTCCGTGATGGATAACAATTTGCAAGATGTTTTTTGCCAGTTGCAACAGAGAAGGATCTGACGCTGAAGAAGAAGTACTTGGGCTTTATCCTTAAATATTTATTAGTACAAGAAGCAACGTACCGCAGTGTTCTGGCTTGGTGTCACATTTGATTCGCTTGTGTAGGTACAACCTGTAGGCAGCTGTTACACCTAAGAAACAAATCAGTCAAAGGACTGAGAGGCACTAACGCAAACCAGCCCTTGCCAATGATATGCACAGCTTTCTAAAGAGCCTGGCACATTTTCACCTTGTGCTTTGCATTTTTACTATTTTTCGTAGGCTTAGCAGCTTGCAGTGCAGGAATTGAATGTGGCTACATGTCACTTGAGCTGTTTGAGATACTTGTTTGATTTATATATATTTTTATGTGATGTCGGTGTTTCCGAGGTATGTGAGCAGAAGCTTTTTCGTTCCATTTATTGCCTTGCAAATTTATATGAATTAGGCAGTTATATAAGTTCGTATTTCAACGAGAGGGAGAAAGAAATCTGGTAGGACAGAGCAGTACAGAAAACCAGAGCTTATAAGTGTCCTCAGGCCCAGATAAGGTCTTAACCCTTTTAATGTTCTCATAACCCTTCCTGCAATGGCAGTGGCATCCACTGTTTCTACATAAAATACTCTGAAAAAAGAAAATCAAGTGCTTCAAATCCCCCTGTCTCAGACCAGTCAGTCGTGGCCCATTTTCGGGATTATTGAAAGAAAAAAAGAAATTATTCTGTCCAGTATTTTTTTTCTTATAAAGCTGCTGCTTTCTGGGAGTTGTAGGAGCCCTTACTCAACAGTGCAGAAGGCAGCTCCAAATCTGACATTAAGACTAATAAGATTA
This sequence comes from Burhinus bistriatus, assembly GCA_013397275.1. Lineage (NCBI taxonomy): Eukaryota > Metazoa > Chordata > Aves > Charadriiformes > Burhinidae > Burhinus > Burhinus bistriatus. The sequence goes on from VYXH01006460.1 coordinate 664,392, forward strand.
AATCATTGTCTGTGGGCAAAGCAAAGCCATGTGATACCTCCATCACTGCGGCTTTCGTACACAGCAACTTAAAACCCTTAAATAAATGGAGTTGATTAAGCTGAGCCAGTGGCAATTCAGCCACCAGCTCCTCTAGAGCCAAGCAAGGAGAGTTCAGCAGAAGGAGGGCAATGCTCCTTCATTAGCAGTGAAGTCCTCCAAGCTCCAAACATAGCTACCACGGTGGTAATGAGGAGACCCATAACTATAAGGCACTTTCTGAGCAGCCGCCTTCTCCACAGGTCCAGTTTCCAGATGGTGTGTCTCAGCCTCAGGACCTGAAAGCATACACTGGAGATGCGGGAAAGTCAGACAGTCCTATGAGCTGTCAAGTAGAGAAAGTGTCCCCAGGAGATGACTGGCAGTTTAGCAGAGCAGACGAGACAGTATAAATGCAAAAATGGAGACAAACAGAGCAGATGCAGGGAAGCCAGCTCATCATTTTTCTCTTGTGAAATATCTGTGCTCTAGTTCCAATTAGCTAGAAGAGGAGCAAATTGTCATTTCAATTCAGACTTCCAGGTTTGGGGAGAGAGCTGTGCCAAAGATTAAGGAAGATATCTTGCAAAGAATATGAAAAAGGAAAAGAGCATCCTTATGGCACACCTGCAGGTGATACATATTTTCTTCCTAACGCCTGCTAACACTTTCATTCGAAGATAAGAAATTACTGGTTGTGTCTGCATAGTCTCCACGGTTTTGGATTAACCTTGAGCCCAGGGCTTCACCTCACTGCAACCTGTCTGAGTAACAGCATGGGGTGCGTTGGGACACCCACACATGCAGCTCTCTTGCCCAAGGCTGGGGAGGTTTTCTGCTGGTCCTACTTGCACTTGGCTTGATGGCCAACCTACCCAGCACTGACAATGCCAAAGTACGAGTGTACGTTGAGTGTGCAAGATAACCGAAGTGCTAACTGTCCTCTAGTGCCTCTCCAGGATTCCCCCATGAATGCTGAAAGAAAAAAAATACCTGCTCATGGGCATGTGGATATATGAAAATGCTTGGCCAGCGACAGCATTTTTAGAGGTTACTTCTTTGAGAGGAGTAATGCCACCGGTTACCCTTACACAACACGTACTGAATACCTGCTAACATATTCACGGGCTTCACAACTCCAGTTCTGGGCACCCAGAAATGTCCAAAGCCAATCTTAACAGCTGAGCTCCAAATTACTCCTTCTATTTGCAAAGACACTCTTCTGGGGGAAAGTCTTTGGATGCACGTAACCAGCAGAGCAGCACTGTCAGGCTGCCTCTTCACTAATCCTTCATATTTCAGTCCAATATAATCCAATCTAACGGCTTCTTTTCTGGACACAGGAAGCCCTTTTTAGCTGTAGTTAGCTTCACATTAGCAGATAATATTAGCTGAGCCCCTCTTCCCTTCCCATCTTCAGAGGCTTGCGTCCAAGATTTTGTCACTAGATGTAGGGGGTTTGATTCCAGTGTATGATTCCCAGTCTCCCTTGTGTGCCCTGTCTGGGACACTTTCCAAGCTACAGTGATTCCAGGATTTACCATGTGTGATGGCAAAAGAAATCTGTGTCCAGAAACCAGGCGCTTCCAGTATCTCTCTGCTGCAAGGATGGCTGTGGATGCTGGAACTTGCGTATTCAGCCACATACCCTGTCTTGGTAAAAGTCACTAAAACAAAGTACAGAGTAAAGCAAGATGGGATTTAATGATTTTATGTTCCCTGTTTCGTACCCAGGCAGAGGTCATTGCGCAAAGGCTGATGATGGTTATAAATGCTGGGGAATGGAAATGTGTGAAAACCACCAAAAGAAACAGCAAAACAGGGGTTAAAAGACTGACATCTTTTAATTGCTACAGAAGATGAAGACCAAATAATACAAAGATAAGGTGACAGGAAGATGAAGAACAGAACTGGAACCATAAAAAAATGGGGCAAAATACCCTGGCCAACATCAATTTCTAAAGCATATAAAAGGCACATCCAGAATTAGTTTGCTGTCTTCATTCAAGAAGAACCCAGCGGATAAAGTGAGGAGGTAGCAATGTCCCTTGTCCTCTGACACACACAAGTGATCCTGACCAGACCACCTGGGCACACACACCTCGATGCTCAGGAGTACGTGAGGCTAAGACTGAGCAGGTCGAACCAACTGTTTGAAAGATTTGTCCAAATCCTTCAGATTCTTACGGTTTTACATTTTTTGTATTGAATTTTGTTACACTGGTTTCCTACAGCCGTGCTACTTCTACCTGGGTCCTCTTATATCCTATTTCAGCTTAGTTAGGGAACATGTTCTCATTTTTAACCTCTCATTTGAAAGATTTCCATTAAAACCAATTATTTAACAGAAAAAAATACCTTTGTGCTTTTGAACTTCTTCACCAGGGAGAGGAGGAGACATAAAGCTCAGAGCAGTGCTGGTCACAATCCTCCCCAGAGAAAGCAGAATATAAACAACAGAAATGACTGTAACAGAGTTCACAAAACCAGTTTTAATTTAATAAGGTATGATACTTTTAGTATCACAGATATTTGTTACCATTTGCAGCCTATGATTTTTGATTGGATTGACAGGGCCACATTAAATAAATTGGTAATATTTTTATGGGCTTTTAGAGAATTACAAAAGCAGTTTATGGATTAGTTTAAAATAAAAAACTTATGCCATATGAGTTCAGGTGTTCACCGTCTCCATATATTCAATTATAACGCCCACTGTGACTTCTGCTTCCTAATTTCACTAATACATCAGAATTGTTTTATTTCCCTCAGTTTTCAGTGCTAATTTTGAAGTAAATCTTGAACGTTTACCGAATTATTGCAAAAATCAGAGCACCTAAAACCCACTATATATGAAGTGATTTTATATCTTTATGAAGAATTTAACATGGGGTGAGAAGCTTACATTTATTCTTCAACCTTCAATGCTTTTAAAAGAGAAGTTTGATGCAAAAAATGTATCACTGAAAACTGCATTATCCAATGCAGTCTCTACATATTTGTAAATATATATTTGTAAAATCTGTATATATTTGGTAAAAAAAATCTGTGCATATTTTTCAACAAGAAGACAAAAGTTTATTTTTTCCCTACTTTCTAATTTTTGGGTTAAATTTGTGCAGGGGATTGAGAGGAGGAGGCTCATGTGGTTGGGATTTAGAAGATGTTGTAAACTGGAAATCAGCTTTTCGATGATGAGGCATACAGAATAAACAGCAGGTTTGTAGGGGCGAAGAAGAAGTTTTTGCATATTGTTGCATCAGCTGGGTAGAAATCTTGCTAGGAACTTTGCTCTACTGCTAGATGATCTTTTTGGGGAGCTGAAAAGGAAAGGAATAGGAAGCTATTTGCCCCACCTGAGAATATTTTACAGTAGTTGCTAGTATAACAATGGGTAGAAAAATAGACTGATCAGGGAACAAGGGACATATAATTGGCAAAAATTGCTCTATGGCGACCCAGCTGGGACAACTGATAGCTTTAGGTAGCTGGTATTCAAGACTTGGGGAGTTTTATAGCTATTTACCTAGCAAAAGCTGTAATTTCCCTTAAAAATGAATGGAAGTCTGTCTGACTGAGTCCACCTGACATTTAGTTTCTCTAGTAACACTCTTCAACCATTGGCCTTTTGTATTAACTCTTCTTTGGTGTGGACTTTTTCCCTGAATGAGAGCTATTTTGAAAAAAAGGCAAACCTCTTCCTCCATTTCTCCACCTCAGGCTTAAAGCTTTGTCTGCTTATTGTCTTATTCCTCCTTGACTTTTAAAAATTATGGTTTGTTGTATGATGACAGTTCAGCAAGCATTTCTGTGCAAGCTCAGGAGAAGGTGGCTACGTTAAATAGCTCTTTTATATTATTTATATATAGCTCTAGAGTAAGAGCTCCAGTAGCAGAGGTCTCCCAAAGAAGAGGCTCTGATAAGCTTGGCTTTTAAGTAGAGATTCTGTTGAACAGCCCTTATTCTTCTTTATCCAGCCCCTTTTAGAACATAGAACATGAGCGACATGCCTAGCATGAAGACTTCTTCTCTAATTCAAATACAGTTTGAATCTTTGTGGATGTAGTGAGGACTAACTAGAGGGACCATGTCCAACTAAGTCCTTCCTTAAAGGAAGCAATGTGGTCACCAAAGGGTCAAAGCTTGCCCTGGTAAACAGGCAGATGTGATGGCATGATGCAAGACAGAACTTTCATCAGCACTAGAAAGCTGAGGTCTTCAGCACATATGAAGTATGTACAGACAAAGGATGCCTAAGATCATGGAATACCTTGAAATGGTAGGTCTTGTTATTGAGTAGCTACAGATTTTAAGGGAGAGAATAAACATGGAATTATTTTCCTTTACTTTGCTGGCTTCTTAGGTAGAAGTTTAGAGGATGGTTCACTGTTTTAAAAAATGGTAATTACATACAAATTCCATTAGTTGAGTCTGTGAGTATGCTATTTTGTGGCTCTTTCTACCTTTGCAAGATTAATCTCTCTAGAAAGTAGAGAAAGAAGCTATGCAACTTTTCAGATACTGATGATCTATTTATTTATTTATTACCTTGATGAAGCAACCAGGATACTAGAGCCTCTGATAAATTTCTTGCTCATTTTACAGTGCTTTAATATTTTTTTTTCCCCCAGCTGCACACATGCTGGTCTTGTAAGGTTATTAAATGATTTTTCAGGAAACTGCAATATTCTTTATGGTTGTCATGTTCATACATATGGATAAACTGACTAGCTAATCCACTCTTTGTCAATTAAACTGAGTGGAAGGGGTGGGGATGGGGAGAGCATCAGCAGTAACCTGAAAAAAGAAATAAGAATAGGTCATTTTTGATAGAGCATCCTTTATGGGAGCTTGGCTGCCCAAGAGTTTTCCTACACTGAGCTGCATTTGAAAGGAAAGTCTCCTCAGTCTGGTCAAACATGAATTACCTACTGAGCAATGGGAGGACTCGGTCCCTTGGGTGTGTTTGATTACATATCTCAGGTGATGTATGCATGTGCACCAGCACTTGGTGGTCTTGACCTTATGGAACACACTAATTAGATATCCCTTTTCCTGTTGTCTTTGTCAAATAAATTGCTATCATCTTCTTCACAGGTTATGAAAAAAACCTCTGCAAATAGAACATCTGCTTTTGATTAAACACATGCAGAGATATTTCAACATATACACAGTAATCAAACTTTGCTTTTCACCTCTTTTAGTTAGTCAAACAATTGTTATAAAGATCTACTTTTTCTTCTATATAGCAGTGGTTAAATATTTTCAGGGGGTTGGGGAGGTGGGTGCAGTTGGGGAAGGACCTGGAAACATTAAAGACTTTTTTCCCTACGTATTCCCTCACTTGTACAATTCACTTTGGTTTAATTTTCAAAACGGGTGACCAGCTATTTGCGATAACGCAGCTGGGGCTGAATGTCTCTGAACCCAACACTTCGAGAGGCTCGTCACTGCCAGCATTATTAAGCTCATCGCTGAGGAGAGAACGATTTGTTGCCTGCAGAGGCAAGTGCAAAGCTGATTCGGGAGCCTTGGAAAGAGTCATATGTGGGAAGAGCTGAAGGAACATTTTCCCTCTCCAACTGTTCTGAGTTTCGTCAGAGTTCGTTGAAGAGTTAAAGTTGACAATGCCTTCAATATGCAAGTGGCAGAACGTCCTAAAATGTAAGGTCAAAATGTGCTAATTAGGTAACAATTAATTTTGAGTGACCTCTAGTGGTGCTTTCCCACAGTTTACCTTCAAACGGATAACTGGGATCCCTAATAGTAACTGCAGCTCAGGCTCTGGAGTTAATAGCGCTCCCCCAGCAACACGGTAAATAGTCTGTAGGCAAATGGGCAGGCCACATCGTAGGTTGGTTTTTCTAAGAAAGGTTCTGATAACTCAGTAAAGAGCATCAAAGTGTTCTTTATGTATACCTTTCTGCTAAAATCGTTTGTTATTACACCAGGTAGAGCAGTACGCCGGAACCCAGTGGGCGATACAAGCTTTCATTGGTGGGTAAGGATGAGGATGTCTGTGCAGCAAGAGGAAGAAATGAGTTTTCCCAAATGCAGGCACGCTGTTATTAGCTTTAACCAAACCTGTACAGGCAATACCATCTGTGACGATGGTTAAATCCATCTCGCGTGGTATTCCTACCTGCAGCAGCTATAGCAAAGCCGGAGTGGGACTGCAGTCGCAGCTGTGGGTCGTGGCTTGCAGACATGCATGGGACGCAGCCCTGCAGGCTGCGAGATGAAGATCGGAAGAACAGAGCTGTGCGTAGCAAAAAGTGATGGATTCGCCATCTTCCAATAAGGCATTATAGCTCTAACAGCTATTTGGGGTTTCAGGTGATATAAAACTAATTTGTATTACCCTGGCATTTGAGAATGCGCCGTCTATCAGTGAGTCAGCTGTGAGTGTTTTGCAGTGATTGCATTTACCATATTCTCTATCCGATGGGAAGGCAGGACAGTTTTTAGCTAATTGGCCATCATGTACACAGAGATCTGCACGAATATCAGTGGCTTTGTTTCTTTCCTGAGTCTCTGTCTCAGCACTCCCACGCACCTGAGATTCTTCCATTGCCACGCATGCGCAATCCAGATATCTCATTCCAAAAACATAGCCGGTACCCAGAGAAGTGCCAAAGGGTCACCTGGAGGTGACCTCTTCTGATGAGGCATAAGACCAGGTCCCTGACTACTTATGATTGCAAAAAAATCCCGTGAGGTGGTTTATAAACGTGGCAGAATGAGCCCAGGTGTCCAGATTAAAAGGGTCAAGTCTCACTCTCCAAGTGAGATGCGCATCTGCATATTAATAGTTGTGCATCTCGAAGCGATGCTGTGGGAGACTGCAGACAGACAGACGGACTGCTGGTGTGGCTGCCTCTGCTCTCCCATGGGCTTGCCTAGGTTTGCCTTACGGGCCAGCATCTTTCCTATGGGGAGACAAACCCACCCACTCCACGAAGTAGAGATAAATAGATTTTAAACCACAGGAAGGTCAAACTATTTGCTGAAGATAATACCCTGCAACGAGGGAGATGGTGGGAGCGATCTGACGCGCAGGGTCCCAGCGAGGCAGTGTCTAATCGCAGGATGTGAGGTTTTACGCTAAGTGCAAGTTTCAGTTAAATGAGGCAAATTTTGTTTTTCCAAAAGCTCCAGAACACCAGTCAGGTAGTAAATTAATCCCCTGAACTTCTCCTAAGTTCTTACTTTGGGTTGAATTTTGAGGCACATCCCAAGCAGAAATGCTCAGTGTTTTTTCTGTTAACGTAAGAGGCAGTAAAGCATGTCTCATGTGCACCGAGGACTTCAATATCACCAAGAAAGTAATCATAGACCGTAAAGATTTACTGTCTTCACACTTACAATCCCACAACCCCATGAAAAGTCACAGTAAAATATATGAGTTGGTGCAGATGTACAGGTTTGCAGACTTTAAATTTGCACAGGTACTTCTGCTGGCTTCAAAATACATAAATAAATATTCAAATGCATTCCTTAAAGTGCACCAGACCTGTACGACGACATGTGACCTGTCATTTAGATGTTAATTTTTATGTATGGTCTTGAATTATTGTGGTACATAGAAAAGTCACTTTTTACTTGCATTCCCTATATGCAGCGGCTTTTGGTCAAGATTTTCGATCACATTGTAGCTGACTGACGGCTTCCTTCGCTAAAAAGATTTAAGTCCAAAGACGCTGTTAGAATATAACACATAATTATTTTGCCTAATGGAAAAACATTCATTTTGATAGCAGTCTTAAATTACTGCTACCTTAAAGGCAAATGCTTTAGTGTATTACGTGTTTGAAAACTGGCTGATTCATGGTACAAATCTTGAGCAGGGGGGACAAGGAAAGCATGTATTTCGTCCATTATTTAATTCATCATTGAACAACTTGCAAGTATTTCATCCTCTCTTTATTTGTTTTTTTTTTTTTCAGGCATCCATGTCCTGCTTGTCTTACAGGTTGAGTTTATTCATTTCTCACTCAATTAAAAATCTTTTTGCTGTTTTATTTCATGAATAAAAGAGATATCCGACAGTACTTTATGGACGATGCAGTAAGTTTTACTAAGTATCAAAAAATTGGTATTTTTAATCTTCTTAAGGTAAAAGTATTTCTATAATTAAATCTGGTTCTGTAAGGTAAAAGGTCACAGTAATTTATTTTAAAAATACATTTATTAATTCTCAATTATTTCCTAATAATAGTCATGTTTGGTTTTAATATCAGTGGGAGATTGCTATTAATAACTGACTTGGCCCTAGGACAAAATTGTGAACCTTTCAAAACACACAAGAGAAAAAAAAAGATCTCCGTTGCTTTATGAGAATATAAAAGTAAGGAATTTGATCTCTTACTCTAGAATCTTACTGCTCTGGAAAGACTTCTAAATCTATTTTTCTTACAGTCAACGGTTAATTTTGATGTGACACGTGTGAGTTTGCACTTAGGCAATTTTGTGGCGATCTGCTCCTTTTTTTGCTATCTGCGCCAGAGCAGGAGAAACATGGTTAAACACAGGAGCTGATGGAAATGCTTCAAATGAAATTTCATTTTTCAGAGCAAGGCAGGGCAGCTCTGGGAGCCAGATTCGCCTGTCAGAGGAGAGAAAGTTGCTATTTGGTGCTACTGACTACAGGCAGAAATAGTCATGAGGAACCTAAGCAATGGGGTAGCTTTTTTTAAAAAAAAAAAAAAGGAAATAAGCAAGAAAGAACCATTCAGATTTCCAGGCTGTAGGAAACTTCTGCAAAACCATGGAAATATAGAAAATTTACTTGTACGTCTCCTGTGGGCTAGCACAGCCTTTCAAGTGCAACGGACCTGCCTTTTGGGGGAACAAATGAGACCCATGGACTTTCCTAACCATTGCGTGCCATTACGGGCCATGGTCCCCAGTCCACCAGGTACTGGGGAACGAGCTCCGTGAGCAGGATCTCAGACCTCCCTGCCTGTAAAATCTGTCCTCTGGGCACAAAGCCAATTGAGAGTAGTTATGGTTTTTTGTGTGTCCCTTGAAACAAGTCTTCCTTATCAGTATAAGTCACTGCACAGGAGTCATATTAGAGGTTATATTAGAGCACAACGAAAATGCAGGAATTTTTAGTGATTCTGCCCTAATCTCCTGCTACTTGGGTAATGTAGAGGTGAAGAAGGGAATGTGGCAACACATTGAGGGGAGTGAAAAGCTGTTCTCACTCATAAGTGTGTTTATTTACTGTTTTTAGGGGAAGTACAGAATCTGAATCTCCTGGTTTTGCCTGGGTTATGATTTAAGCTTGCGATGGCATGGCAGGCTCAGCTGAAACTGGTTTGTATCAGGATCCAAGTCGATATCTTTCCAGGAAATAACACATAGCTTTGAAGCTACTTCTTCACAAAGATTGCCACTGTCTTCTGCATCGGTTTGGTGGGGAATTATTTTTTTTTAATTCATCAGAAAAATAGCAATGAAAGAAGGATTTTTTTAAAAAAAAAAAATCATGGATAAAAATGCCATATATGACAGACTTTCCAGATAAAGTAAAAGAGAGAGAGATTTCAAAACCTTCTTATTCTTGAATAGTATTTTACGCAAATGCTGTCTAAAATACAACTCTGCAAAGGAATCTTTGCTTACCAGTAAATTTACAGTTTAAAGATTTATGCTGCAGTTGCAATGCTCAAAGTCTCAGGCTTTCCGCAAGGCAGCGAGATGGATTCTGAAGTCCTTATAAAGCCTCTGCAAAACATCGTGTGTCTACCACAAATTCCTGAATAGAACAATTTAAGTCAGATCTCAGAAACCAGCTAGGAACTCTGAATTTTTGGCACGCTTTAAATGACTGTGCTTGTTGTTATGGTAATTTCATGAAAAAGACTCTCAGAAATCAATTTGTTGTTTGCGTATAATTCCCCGAACTGAGAGAGAAGCTGCTGGATGTTGGGCAGATGAAGGAACTGCCACTAGAGAAGCTGTTGAGCTCGATTTAAGCCTAGAAAATGTGCCAGTATTTAAAAATCAATGGGCTTGATTGCACCATGTCCGGAGGGCGGGAGGGAGTGAAGATGCTAACGGCTCGGATGATCTCAAAGGTTATCTGAGAGCATTTCTTTCGTAAACTGGGATGCACGAAGCCCAGTAAGGGCAGGACCACTGCCTGCATTTATTGCAGGATGTGTACAGAGAAGGTTCTCGGTGCCTACAGATGTGAGCTGTTGAACTATAATAATTAGACAAAACTTCGCGCTAGGTTGGAAAGTAGTATTATAATGCCAGTGGGAAAAGAAAGCATCAAAGTTGAGTTTACCAAGCCAAAAACTGTGCTGAAGGAAAAGTGGTAAGAACATTTACATTTGTTAAAGGTATAATTGTACAGAACACAGGCAAAGAAACCGTGGAAAAGCAATAGCAGGGGTTGGAAGAGTGGGAATGACTTTACATGGGGAAGTCGGGGTGTGAGCTGCATTCAGCGTGCCTATTAAAAATCCCCAAACCACAGGATTTACTTCTAAAACTGGCAGAGGGAATAGAGTTTTCCAAACCGCGCTTGTCCAAAGCCTGGCAGCAACATAGGAATCAGAATTTTTAAAAAATACTAATTCTGACTGAACTCACACATACGTGCCTATTGAAGTATGAAAGATTACCCTGGGGGGGAGCCAGTTACCTGCAGGATTTCAAAGAAGAATGGATTGAGTCCTGCAGAGAATAAATAGTATTTTCTGGGTTTTGGATGACATACTAATACCTGGGAGGAATTCAGACAAGTATTTACAAAACCTTGAGGAAATTCCAATGCATTACAAAGCTATGCTTTAAAGCGAACAAAAAAAAGATAGTAGGTATGGGGTATTTTTTTTTTTCTTCTCCCTAAAACCAGGTTCCTTGCCTAAGTTTCAGGAATAAAGGCTTTAAAAGAGAAGATAAAAACTATGGAGTATGCATAAATATCTCAGTGTTGCACAATTCATGTTGGTTTTATCCATGTTGACTGTTTCTTATGGAAGTTCCAAATTATCACTGCTAGTTAGGTTAATGTCTTTCCTGATCTAGGAAACTTGAAATAGAAGTGGATGGAACATTAACATAAGATTTGTTGGGGGAAGACAACAAAAAAATCCAACAGCTCTAACCTATTGGCACCCTTTAATTTGAGGTCATCCAAGACAGCCTTAAGCTGTAATTTTCCGAAGGAAAAAGGGCTGTTATTTCATAGGACAGTAGGAGCAAAAAGTTGCCAGTCATTTGTCTTTTAGATCATTCTCAAAATCTGAAACTATATCTAAATTTTTCAAAGAGACTTGCAGTCTCACTTAAGAATGAATAGATTCTATAAGCATTTATTTTAAAAAATACTCCGGATGCAGATAGTAAACCATTGATAAAAAAGAGGGGTGACTAATTTACATATTTTTGGAAGCGGGCATTTGGGGGGGCTCGACCTTTTTATTGATGGCTTACTATTGCAAAATTCCTTGTAGACCATCTGAAACATGTGTCTGTCACATCCCTCCTTCCAGTCGCCAATGAATTCAGCTGGAGACAGAGGAGAAAAAGTAGTTTTCTGAAAAGAAGCCTGACTTTCTGTCTAGTTTTGGAACAGCCACATCTCAGCAGCCATTCAATCTTCAGTGCTTCACAGAGCAGCGTTCCCTGGGCAGGAGAGGCTGTTTTCCAGAAGGGATTTAGTAGTAACACCAAAGAACTTATGAAACTCTTTGCTAGCAGAATTACATGACTAGCATCGGGGACAAATAAAAAAGGATAGTAAGAAGTTATTCTTGGTGGCAAGGTTTGACCAAGGCACCCGAGCCTTCTGTAGCCCGCAGGAGCAAGGGGAGGAGGTGTTTCTGCCAGTGCCTTCAGACTGCACATCTTCTGCATGGTTGCCTGGACTTGCAACAGACTCCTCCGCCAGCACTGTTTGTTACAGAGGAGTTTCCTGAAAATCTCTGGGAGGATCCCCTTGGGGACATGGTGGCCCCAGGGACACTTGTGTGCACTTCTGCCTTGGCCCCATCCAAGACCCGCTGCAGACACCCTCTTTGGTCACGTCCATTCGCTGCCCAGGCTCAAGAGGAACGGGGTCCTGCATATTTTAGTACAATCCTGTGGTCTGTGCATGCAGCTTAGTCACAGGGAGGAAAAGAAAACGTTATTGTCCTCAGTTAATTGCTTCTTTGTGACAGAATACACTTCAAAGACACTTTAGTCTCAAGTGCATCTTAGCAGAGAAAAACCCATATTACTGATTTTAACCCCTCCTCTATTTCCAGCAACACAGATGGATGAATTCCATATAATGGAATATTCTCCGCCGAGCATCTCCACATGCGAAAGTGGAATGTGAAATTAGTTTGGGGTTTGGTTGGCGGTGTTTTTTTGTTTTGTTTTGTTTTTTTAAAGTACTGTTTTAATGAGGTGTTTAGTTTAGCACATTTGGCTTCTCCAAATTACCTCAAGGGGATTCATATGTTAACGAACTACACAGCTGTTGTTTGTGAAACCAGCCTAGCACAAGCAGAGCATGTTGTGCAAAGATTTAAATGCTCTGTTGGAGAGGTCACTGTACTCCTTTGTCTGCTGTCAGTTATTAATAATGAGCCTACTACTTAATTTTAAACACTGCGTTAATTTTTTTTCAACATCAAATATGTTCCAGATTGGTTCGGTTTGGCATTGGATGCCTGGGTGGAGATAGGAAAGTTGCAATCAGAGGATGACCTGATTTTATGCAACTGAAGAAACATTTTGGGGTGGTGAAGATTGGTGATGAAGTTCCAGGCTTTGGCGGTGGCCTGAAGAGGCTGTATTGAGCAGAGATAACGTTTGTAATGATAATTGTTTTATAAACATGCCCTGATATGCTTCAAAAGCTTTAATTCTGAATTTCTTAAATTAGGCAGGCTTTGCTCCTGGCAAGCAATAAACTGTTTTCATTTTAGAGATGTCACTTTACATTTAAGGAAATTAATAACTGGGAAAGAAAAAAAAAAAAAATCCTGTTTGGTAAATAAGGGCAAAGAATCTGTTTCTCTTATTTCAATTCAAGTACCCAATTAAAATCAACAGGACTCCTCGTTGAACAAAACCTCGATTTTTAAGGGCCAGAGTGGCACAATTTATATTCTAAAACAGAAACCCCAGTTCTCACCGTCTCGTGGGAAGCAGGATTGGCCAAGTGATGTTCCGGCAACGCTGCACTGTTTCTGGAGCCTGCCTGGCCGCCGTGGCCGCAACACAGCATTGGGAAACCCCATGGGCAGCAGGTTGTCCAGAAGACGTGGACTAGGGACTGCTGCTTCACAAGCTACTCACATGTAGCGCATTTCGTATCAGTCTGGCTCGTAGATCATTTAATCATTTCAATATTTGTGTTTGATTTCCTTCATGTGCTTTATTACTGAAAATAAGTTCCATGATTAATCGTTAACATCAGAGCAACCTCTGCTGGCTGGTGGAGATGGAGCTCTCTTCTTAGCGACGTAGCACATTAAAAGATTTGATTTCGATGTGTCTGCTGCTCAATCCAGGCTTTCTTTTCCTCCCTCAAAGGCATTAGTATTTGAGTATAAGAAATTATATTTTGCCTAGAATTTAGGTAGAATATAAAATAGATGTTCGATGGGAGCTTTGTCAACTTTAAGCACTCCGTATTACCGCTGTAGTACTGAGAACAGTGGCTTCTGTGAAAACAAATGCAACCATAGAGCGACTCTCTGGAACACAAAGCAAGAATTTTATCCAGGCCTCCACGATACAGTTCTGAAAAGTTCAGAAAGACTTGGTGTTCCTAGAAAAGCCCTTCTGAAAAGTAAACAATCCACTTTGGGGGAAAATACAATAATGTTTTACCAATGTCCCTGTATTAAGATTTTACAGCTGGGAAACTGAGGCACAGAGCGTCCCTGAGACCCAGCTCTCCCAGGTTATTTATCTTGGAAATAACATTGGGGAGCACTGCAAGCTCACAGCTGTTCAGAGCATGGTTAGTTTTTAAGATTATGGGACACTTCTCATCCTATGCCAATGCAACCACCTGAGAAGGACGGTAGGGATGTCGGTTAATGTCACCTACAGCGTCTGCTCATCGAATGGTCATCTGTGCCCAAGGAAGTGGGCTAAAATCAGCCATTCACTTAGCACAGGCTGTTGAAAACCATCCATGCACAAGCTCTTTACTTAAGCAGGTGAGCTGGGTGCAAACTGATGAACTGGATCGCTGAAATTATAGTCATTCTTTCCAGTTTGCAAGCTCCTCTTCTGAACGTTCATTGAATGGGGATATACGGAAAGTGGTGGGGGACTTTTGCTTTATTTTTTTATTGCTAACTCTGTATAATAGAAATATACCAAATGCAGGATGCAGGCTGTTATTTGAACATTATGAGTACTCAGTGAAAAGATATTTCTAATCTAGTGAATAAGAGGCTGTTCCCTTGCTCAGCATGGAACTAGAACAACTGCCAATTGGGAGTGAAGTCACCTTCCATTTCAGGCTCTTTTATCTCAAAAGGATGAGTTTTCCTGTAGATCTGGATTTGCCACATATGCTCCCTAGGAAATGGTTGAGAAACCCAACATTTCTGGAAGGTGGGGAGCTTGGAAGTGTATTTACGCCCCCTTCCCCATCGTTTGGCCCAGCCGCTTGTTTTCAACTGATGGTAAACCCTCTCCTCCAGAGGACAGATCTTGTCCCCACTGTGACTTTGCAGCTCCAGTAGTTTTATGGCTGTCTCCTAGGGCATGACAGGCTTTTCCAGAGGGAGCTAGGGCCGGTAATGGGTCAGCAGAAACCACTAATGATTTCAGGACTTCCAAATACCTTGTTTGGCAGGGGATGGATGGCCAGGGGGTGAGGGGGAGGGGGAGGCGTGTGTGTGTGTGTGTACTGGGTGATCATCAATATTCCTAAAAGTAGAAACCCCTAGCCAAGACAGAATAATTTGCTATAAATATTTAAGTAACAAAATTAGAGCAATTTATTAAATAAGTAATTACAATTTTCTAGATACTTCTACTGAAGAAGCTAGCAAAAAGCCAATGACATCTGGAGGCATAACAAGTGCTGTAGAAAGGAACTTTGTAAAGTCTTTCTGAAGAGAACGTGTCTAGTGATAAAGGTGCAGGGTCGTCTCATTTGTGGCCATTTCACAGAGCAGCTAACATATACAAACATTTTCCCATTTATATGAACAAGCACTGACTTTCTGAGATGGTTGTTAGACCTTTGTATTTAAATACTAATAGCTCACTGATGCATCCCCACTGATGCAGGGTGTCATTTCTGATAAAAACCCAACTCTTCCTGTATCAAAATGCACTTATTGTGCAGTAATTTAATGACATAGCTCTTCCCTTTTATGAGCTCTGAAAATATCTCATTAAGAGTTTCACAAATTACCACAATATCTTATGCTGACACGCTCATTTGTTCTCGTCTCTGAATAAATCTGGTTGACAACTTTAATAGAATAAAGCAGGGATTTCCCAGACGGTGATTCAGCATTGAGCTTCACTCAAACACCTCAACGTTATCTCGAGCTTGAACGTTCGATTAAGCCAAGGTGTGAGATGCCACTTCAGAGAAGCTCAGATGAGAGCTGTGCTTGCTGCATGGCGCCAGCGTGAGAAAACTGTTGAAACGTCTTTCCTTCTCTCTCAGATCTACTATTTCAGCAGTCTTCACCATCTGGTGAAACACTTCAGAGAAGAAAACAGTCTTGCAATGTCTAATTTTGCCATGTTTTTGGAACATTATTTTAATGATCTTCGTGTCATTTAAGTATGATTACTTGTCCTCCAAGGCTTTTCCTGTTTACACTTAAATAGTATTGGAGCGTAGCCAGATACACTTTAAACGAAATGGTAGAAAATACTACATTTTTATCATAAAAGCTTAGAAGTAACATTTACAATTACGGGACATAGCTGGTACTTTGCATTCGATTAGGTTTTTTTGTTTTGATCTTATTGTAGTAGTAGATAAATAAAATGAATTAAGCAAGCATAATTACCAGTTAAATTTTACAAAATACCAAAGAAATGGAGGGCCTAATTCAAAGGGGTGGTAATGGTCTAAATAATTAAGTCAAATTGTTTTCATTTTCATGCTGCATATTGTTTCCTTCTGCCTGTAATGGTACAAGGCAAAGTATACACAGTGCTAGAACTAGACAAATAATAGATAAATTTATTCATAAACACTTGGTGGATTGTAATTAGAAGTTCACTGCAGCAGCTTTCACTAGTCTTTATTTTTTTCTCTAGTTTCTGTAAATATTTGCATGAGTAAATTTTTGCATTGAAGAATGTAGACGGAAGCAGAATACACCACAAAAGTGTTGTGAAACCATCTTTGCTTCTCGGCTCGAACGGCAAGCAGGTCCCCAGCAGCGTCCACGCCGAGGTCTGCCTCCGGGCAAGCAGGGTCCTCCACCTGCAGTATGCCTAGTGGAGCTGGTGGGTTGGAGGGGTTTTTTGAGTTGATGTGAGATGAATTTCCCTGCTTTCATTGCTTGATGCCCTAAATAGAGCTTTTCCAACCAGGAGATACAAATTACCTGGCAGATACTGCCAATAAACCCACCGAACTCAGGGCTTCAAGAGTGATTTCTGCTAGAAAATGGAGCCTGGCAAATGAAGTGGTCGTGCAGGGTAAACACAGCGCTGAATTCAAGAGGAGAATATGACGGCTTCAGTTCAGTGCTGGTGTACCTGTCTTCAGGGAAGCCATTCCGGGGCAGAGCCACGATGACACAGGGAGGACACGAGCTCAGGAGATGGTTTGGGGGTCGGCGCTTACCCCGGCAAGGCTTCGAACGCCGGCTAACGATGCTGAAAGGAGCGTTCAGAGCAACCACTGCAACGGCAGCTCCTGGGCTGAAACCTGTTTGTGCAACTGCCTCTGGGCTTATTTTGAGCACAGTACAAATTCGTTAAAACTGTAGTTTTGAAAATTTGGGGACAAAGAAGCAGGTGAAACCCACCGAATAACTGCCATTCAGCAGGCTCTGAATGCATTCACAGTTAGTGAAATCAGAAATAACTGTAGGATTACCTGTAATTCCTCAGGTTAGGGGGGACCTTATGCTGCCCCGATGCGTCCACCTAGATCCTATTAGTGTTATTAAGCCATAATGTGAGCGGCAGCAGAGATCCGGCACCCCTTGCAGCTCTCACCCACAGGTAGCCCACCCGTGTGGACACCTCGATCATGGCGAGCAGCACAAGCCAACGCAAAACCCTTCGTTAAAAAGCTCCGGCTGGGGGTCGAAGCGCCAGACTCCTCGGGTCTGCTAAGTCATCGCGTGTTCTTCCGGCAGCCCGAGGGAGAGCTGCAAAATAACGCCGTGCTTTGGTTCACCTCTGGCTGCCGCGGAGCACAAAGCTTCTGCATAGCACTACTGGCCTCTGCTGCCGGCGTGGGAGAGGAGACGGGGAGAGAGACTACGGGGACTTACCACGTTTCTGCTTCTCCAGGGGGCCTCCTGATCCCTGCATACGAGCTGGAGGAAAAGCGATCTTTCATCTTTACTTTATTTTCATGCTTACAAATAAAGGTCAAGGCTCCTGTGCTGTAGTCAGCGCTGTGCTAGCTTTAAACAACCACCCTGAAATGTGGTTGTAATTAGTTTCCTTTCAATCTTGATGTGAACAGTGATCTTAAAATGCCAGGACTGTAGCAGTGCATGTGATTAACAAGCACACACAAAGGCAGTCTATGGAAAAATATGGATAGAAACGAACAAAATGCAAATGTTGAACTGCTTTAAATTTTATTATCCTCTCAGCTCTTCATAAAATACTGTAGACATCGTTTGATTATATTTTTAGTCTAGGGAATTAATTTTTAACTAGGGAACTCGTTTCTGTCTTATGATTACTCTTCTCCGCAATGGCCTGTAGGTCTGAACTAAAAAATCACAGTTTTAATTGAGCTAATGATGCCCAGAACTCAAATTAATCTCACTTATGTGTGTGTCATGCCATGCAATATGTGCTATAGCTGCAGGCAACGCGTGCATCTTTCCATACCAATGATTTCTCCAGGAGACCGAGGGTGTAAATCCTGGCCAGGGGTAAGTCTGCGTCCTGCTATTGTCACCGCCTGGGAGACTCCTTGGAGGTGGCTGATGTCTGTGCGACCAGTGGAGGGGAAGGAAAAACAACAAAGCCAGTGATATTTCGTGATCGGTTCTCTGATGTCACCCCAGTTCTTTCAAGGGCATGACTGTAACTTGCAGAAGAGCCGAGGAGACGGTGGAGACGAGGGCCGAGGGGTGTGCTCCGGCCACATCTGCTCGCAGCCCCCTGTCCATCTCCTGTCTGCACCCACGGACGGGTGGGAGCTGCTCCCAGAGAGGCAGCGATTCCCTTACCCAGCTGAGAAGGGGCAGCAGGGCTGCTCCTCTGCTGGCAGCAGATGAAACGGGAAGGGGAGAGAAAAAGAAGAAATTACATGGGGAAACTATCAGGCTATATTTTCTGTCTGGGAAAACATTTTTTTTTTTTTTCAACTGCCAAGAAAATTCACTTTATACAAGATACAGGTCTTTAAAAAAACGTTGAGAGAAAGAATAGAACTAGGAGGCCATGGTAAAGGTACAGAGGGTTTGTTTCCATCCTGAGATAAAACAGAGAAGAGCATACGGAGGAGGAACATGGTTTAACACTCTGCGGGTAGCTGTTCCTTGCGTGCCCTGCAGTCTAGCTCATCCTACAGCACCCTGACCCAGACACGCCCAGGTGTCTTAACATTACCATCTGAGCCAAAACTGCACACCAACATCTGCCCAATTGTTATTTATTCTCTTCGCCAAGTAATTTGAACTTCAATACCACTGTTTTAGAATAACATCGTATCTTGACACAGCTGAGACAGTCCCCTTACTCAGAGTATGTGGTACCCAACATCTTGTTTACCCAGTCCCCTACCCACCATCCCGCTACCTTGGGTTTTCACTCTCCGCGCTGAAACCCACTTTAAATGGAACGGTGAAATTCCAATTGTTTGTTGTCAAAAAGTTTCAGTTTTGTGATGAAAGATGTGACCTTTCTTGCCAGCAAGAGTCTTGTTTGATTGATTAGTAAACATGAGGTAAAATGCGGGAGCACGCCAGTGTTAACTTGATACCGCCACAGGCTCTGTGCATCAAATATTTTTGCTTTATTTTGAACATCCTGTTAATGAGAAAAATATTCTAATCAAAGAAACGTGTTTCCTTCGATTCTCTTCAGAGTGTTATTTGCAACTTCAGAATAGCATACTCAATTATGTCGGTTTTATTCCTAAATTAGGGAAAAAAAGCTTCAGAAAATTATTAAGTAAGCCTCTTCGCAACTGTTAAGCAGCATCCAGTATTAATTATGGGATTGTTTTTTTGTTGTTTTTCATCAGGTAAGAAGAGAATAGCACACTTGCTGAAAGGATTGCTTTCCACAAAACACCTTCACACACCGGACCCATCTCTCAAAGCAAGCGCAAGGTACGATGCCTTTGCCGAGGCAGACAGGCAGAAACCTTTGCTCAAAAGCCACTGGAGAGGCTGGTGCGGCCGAGAGCAAGAAGCAGCAGTTCTGCAAGTGTCCCACCGCTTCAGTAAATGGCTGGTAAAGGATCACATCCAGATTGAGCATGAGAGGGATGTGCAAATGCTGCGGAGACAGCAGCCGACAGGGGCTCCTCGGTGCTCAACAGCTTCTCGGGGTGGCCGTGGGCTCTTTGGATATTGCACCTTGGCACCTTTTTGGGTTTTGTTTCACCGAGAGTGGTTACCTACCCTTTGGATGACGGTTCCTTCATCCCAGCTCTCCTCGGCCGCTGGGAGAAGCCTCCCACCCTGCTATGACATTGCATTTTGGGGAACCCAACCACACCAGGGCTTCCCCTCCCGGTGCTCCCAGCTCTGCGTCCCGGCGGAGGTGCCCGCCCACGCTCGGCTTATGGACAAGGCAGCAGAAACTGCTGATCGCTGATGCAAAATCCCAGCCCATCACCACATCTTCAGGAGACTGCCCGAGGCAAGAAGGCTCCTGAGGTTTCCTGAGAAGAGTGAACAACGTCAGCACAAAATACAGCGATACCGGCTGCTCGCAGAGCAAGCGTTGGCAGGGGATTCACCTGGGGACTCATACAAAACAGCCCTGTTTCCCAAATTTCCCGTGAGCCAGGCTGAATCAGTACCTCAACTATAACACATCCAAACAGTATTAGCTAAGATGGCACAGACTAAAGTAAACTTACAGTTCTTGTTGTTATTTTCTTCTTCTTCTTCTGCAATTATATCTTTTTTCCTCCGCTCCTTTTGGGCTGCATGCTGATACCTGCATGAACATGCAGGGGGGGTTCTGCACATTTCGGCCACGAAATGGGCACACGTATTTCTTAGGTGCATTTTCTACGCAACAGCGTTATTGCTAGCATTTATTGCTATTTTTAGAAAATACATCTGGACAAATGTTGCAAACTGCTGATGGAGACTGAACAGCAACTGGCTGAATGAGTCTTGAAAATTCTCTCTGCAAGGGGTGGGAAGGCAAAGGACCATGAATCTTGTGCATTACTGCCATAATACAAACATGCATTTTGATACATATAGCTTTCTTTTCAGATTGTTTCTTTTTCAGATTGTTGGTTATCTTCTTGTTCTTTTCTCTGGAGTTTTATCTATGCACTTACTACTACAGCTCCATGCTGGTGGGACAGAGAAAATCGCTTGGCAGTTTGACCTATCTCTTTGGCTCCATCACCAGAAAAAGGATAGTCTTGAAGTCCACATGCAAATTTTTTCATACGTCAACAGCCAGACATATGCCATTGAGCTACCTTCACTGGCATCGCTGAAGCCCTTGATACCTGGAATGAGGTTCTCTCATCCTAATTTCTCCTAGGACAGATTGTACCAAAACATGTCATGGTTCTGTAGCTGTCCAAGACCTGACCCATGGGTTGGAAGTCGTCATCTTGGTCAGAACTGATGCTTATAAAAATCTTTGTAAGGCAAGGTCTGCACCACAGCTGCCTGACTTATACTTGATTACTTGCTTTACTTACTCCTCTTCATGAGCATGTGCTTCTTTCCTAAATATTTTTAGAAGTATTACCATGAAATAGTTCCTCCAAGAGCAATAAAGAAGTCTCAATATTTTTAAGAAGTCCATCAAAAAGACTTTGCCACACTATAAAATATAGATGCCTTCAGGGATAAGTTTCTTGCTACCTAAAATAGTCCCTCTCTATACATAAATACAGACTCCCGACACTCTTTTTTGTGTAGTTCACAATTTCACTCATATAAAAACTGTTTACAACAATTCCATCAACTGTCATTTAAGGGCACTTCTATACCAAGTATACCAAGATGTGATTAGTCCCTCATCTGAAAGTCATGAGTTATGTCAAAATAAATGACAGCCAACTGGTCAAACTACTAACAAGAGGGAAGAAAATGCTGAGAAAGAGGAGCTGAGGACAGTAGTAACCATCAACAGGACAAGTATCCGATACATGACAAGAAACTTTCAGATTTACGTTGGATGCTGTTCCTTGGTGAGTTCAGGTCCATCTGTCAGCTCCACTTGGGACCGCACTCCCTGATTCAAACTGATAGCAAGTATCTGAGTCAAATAAGCGAATATTTTTGCTAAATGTTGTCTGTCACATCATGTTACTCCACTTTGCCTTCTTCACCGTATGTACTAACATGATGTGGTGTAACATAGCATGACACAGCGTAAATGATTTAATGTGACATGACAGAAAAAACATTGCTGCAGCTTTTGGAATAAACACCTGCTTTTTGCAGTTATTTTGTCTGTTGGAAGCAGTTTCTTAAAATATGTAACCTGGGTCCTGCTAAAGTACATTGCGCTTTGCTCTTTGTATATCTCTAATATTTTCCATAACACATACTATGTTCATTTTCTTTTATTCCAGAAACCATGTTCCCTTATAAGGCTGTGGGGGGTTGTGGTTTTTCTTTTCATTAGAAGGAAAAAAATTGTCTTACAAAAATTGGGTGGAAAGAAACTAACCTAAATCATGAAAGGAGACATATATGGAAAAAGTTCTTATTATGAAATAAAAACTCTGGCTCTATTAACAGCAAAGAACATATTTACCCACAGGTAATAATAATAACAGTAACAAAGTTTAGAAGGCTTGTTTTTCCTTCAAAAACTTCAGCAGAATGTTGTAAGTGAATAGGTAAAAATTATCTCTCCTTGGAGAAATACGGGCACAGATAAGGCAAACATTTAACTGTTGATTTTGTGTTTGCAAATGTGGTTTTGTGAATGGGAATGTCCTAGGAACATTTTCAATAAGAAAAGCCAAGGTTTGGGTGGGTCTTTCCAGAGTTTTGGTTCATTATCTTTGACCTGACTGACAGAAATATTAGCAGTGGGAAATAAAACTGCTGGTTTAGTTATTTAAAAAATAAAGTCGTTTATTCATATTGAATATATTCTTTCCTTCCAAAAATCCTTCCATCCATGTGTGAATGTGTGAAAGCTAATTAAATTGGCAGCCATAGCTCTGTACTTCTCATTTGGAGGACCTTCATCTCCAGCTAGAAGAGCTTCATCCTCCAGGTCCTCATTACAAAAGTGTTTTTCCAAAGCAGAGGGAAGGGGAATGAAACACCAGTGACCTTCCGCTCATCAGATCATAAAGTTCAAAACAGAGATGGATTTCAGAGGGAAAAAACAAAAATATTTGGATCAACATGGTCTCTTCAAAAGGAATAAAACTGCTCCCATGAAGGTTTCTGGAAGCTGGAACTCGCAGGGGTGTTCGGTATGTTCTTTTGAAGAAAAGCTTACAACTGTCACCGGGTACCTATAAGGTTTCCACCAGCGGTCCTTTTTGCCCCTTGCCCAGAAAGAGACGCCACCTTGATACACGGCATGCAACCCTGATGTCAAATTTCAAAAAGAGATGTCACAAACATGGGGCTGGGGTTGTGGCCAGCGAGGAGGAAAGGACCTTCGGCCTTGCGGGAAAGGGGGGATGATTGCACAAAATCTATCCTCTCACCGGGACTGCGCTGCCGTGCCAGCACCCTGGTGGCCCTGGGGACCCCTGGGTCCTCCTCTGGCCGCAGCCAGTCCCAGCAGAGCAGCGGGAGCGCGGTGCTCCTCATCAGGAAGGGGACCTTTGTGGGGATGCGGGTTTGATAGCATGGCGAGCCAAATCCTGCGTTTTTTCCAAATGCAAAGCACCTTTTGAACTTTGCTAAAAGTTAAACACTCAGAGGGACTGGGCAAAGCAGATTTTAATTTATAATTAAAGTGAGGACACCGTTGCCTGTATTTTTACAAAGGCCCTGAAGAGCTCCCTTGCTATGTGAACCCAGCAAGTTGGCAATGTATTTTAATGTATTTATTTGATTATGCATTCATTCTTTCATTCATTCATCTATTCAGTCATTCATTCAGACACTTGTTCATTCATCCCTGTCCTTTTGCAGGAAGAGAACATAAGCCAGCAGTGGCATACTTCTTCACTGTCCTGATTTACAGCGACGTCTCTGAGTTTGTATCAATAAATCTCTTTGGCCCTCCTCAATCCAGCATTATCCCTCATTAGTGACTGGGATTTAAAAAAAGGATTAAAAATAATATCAGATTATAGATAGAAAGATAGATACGTGTATTGGTTGCAGTGCTTTGATTAAAGTGCTGGGTTGTCGGTGTGGGTTTTTTTTCTTTTATTTAAGACCTCTCATAATCACAGTTCTCTAGATCTTGCAACTATTTTCACAAACAATCCCTGACTTTTTATTAACTGGCCCAATAATTTTGCTCTCGGTGCTGAATGATAAGGTCCCTGTTGCCCTCCCAGTGCCTGCCCAGTGGCTGCCGATGTAGAGGGGAGCTCGGGTGAGCCTGGCTCTCGCCTCTACCTTCGGTGCCTCTGCAAGACCTTTTGTGTTTCCTGGCCCAGGGAAGTATTTATTTAAAAATAACCTTTCTGGAGGGGCCATCCCCGCTCTGGTTGCTAGCAGGTAGCAACTGTAGGGGTTGTGTCTAGAATTACCTCGTTATCACTGTGCGTCTCAGCCCAAACACGTACATTTTATCTGCTTCCGAGTATGTCTTAAATGTTGGAATATTTTCTCCAAAGAGGACTAAAATGAAGGGGAACTACTCTTTGAGTTGGGATTACTCACACTCTAATAGCTGCTGGAACAATTTTTCTCCCATATCTCCGAAATACCCTTAATTAATCTTGCAGACAACTTGCAACATAATTGTGTCCCTAAACTGTTAACCTTGAAAAATGTTTGACAGTGTACTAACATCTCAGAAACTTGTTATCACAGGGAATATAATAAATCCATAAATATCCTAGTTTCTCTCAAAAGTCCCAGAATAATTCTTTGTTACCAGTCTTTCTTTTTTCCCTTAGTTTTCTTTTTGACCTGGTGGCAGGAGATGCAGCCGAGAAAGAGGGCACGTTAAAAAAAAAAAAAAGGTACTTTTAGGAAGAAAAGATGGTTATATATCATATATAGCTTAGTATTTTTTAATAAAAAGGAGATGTCCCTTGCATTTCTCACTCATTTGCATGTCTTCAGGGCACCAGAGGACAGAGACACTGGATGGCACAACCTGCCACCTGCAATCGGGTCAGAACTAGTCCCTGGTATACAAAAAAAGACAACACTGCAATTCACACAGTGCAGGGCACAGTTGGCCTATAGTTGCAACTGCTTCTCCTATTTAAAAAGGATTATGATGCCATATAAGTTGACAATGTGCTTAAACGCCATGTTCGCTTTGGCCGAGAAAATGAGAAATTTAAAATACATGCATTCCTCTGACATCAGTGACCTTATTAAAGTCATGAAAATCCTGAATAACTGAATAATTTTAATTAAAGTTATTAGAATTTCTTCTATTGGTTAGTCCGTACAAGCGCTGAAGCTCCGTTATATTTAACAGTCTGGCGTCGACTGCTGTTGATAACGCAGACGGTCCTCTTCCAGGCCTGTCTGCTGTTCTTACTACGCTGCCATTTGAAATCATCAGGAAAAAATAATCATAAGCTTAAAAAAGCTAAAGCAGACAGGCTGTTTCAGATTATTTCAGTATGTGTCTTTGCTGCAACAACCGAATGTTCCTGTTAAAATCATAGTCTGATTTTCCTCCTGAAAATCAGGTTACAAACAAAAGGATTAGACAGAGACCGACCCAGGGAGAGAATTTAGATCTGGGTTCAAATGTGCGTCGGAAATTGTGGAAACTCTTTGGTATGAGGCCTCCTCTATTTTAATAATAATTGTTTTCCAAAATATATGTATTCTTTATGTATTTCTGTATCAGGGATTAACTGTGTAGCTTAGCAGAAAACAGAAAAGGAGATCATTATTTTACAATTTAATTTAGAGGAATTTGAAGGCTGGGGATCAGTAGGGAGAGCAAGCACAGCTGCATTTCTTATAATTTTCCCATTAGAACATACTAATTTCCACACTACTGCTCCCTTATTTTTGGTGTGTTTGTAGGTATTATTCTCATATTTGGATCCAGCAGCCCAGAAAGCTTGAAAAGCACACATCTGTTTTTCGCTAAAGGAACACTTTCTCACTCAGTTCAGCTTTCAACTTTTGTTTGCTAATCTTCAGATAAAATGGTAAAACCACGCTGCTAAAATGGCATTATTACCCATTTGCGATCTTGTAATGTGTATTCAAAAAAAAAGAAATTTGATATATCATAGGTACTTGTAAAACTTGGCCATCCTAGAGGCGCTTCACAGTCTGGACCATATTTTGCCTCATAACGGATCTTCAGGATAGGGAACAACTTTCACCCCCGCTGGCCAAAGAGTTGGAGCTGGGAGGGGGTGACGATGTTCAAAACAGCTCAGGAAACATGTGGTGCCACAGGGAGATGAACCTGCGTCTTCAAAGCCTGGAAACCCCAACTGCCGCGGCATCTGCCTTTGTGTATGGCTCTTAAAAGGAGTTTTTTTACTTCTCACTAAACATAGTTACTAAAAATAGCAGATGAGTGACAAATTAAAAAAAAAATAAAAAATAAAAGCTT
Source organism: Burhinus bistriatus (assembly GCA_013397275.1). Classification (NCBI taxonomy): domain Eukaryota; kingdom Metazoa; phylum Chordata; class Aves; order Charadriiformes; family Burhinidae; genus Burhinus; species Burhinus bistriatus. The sequence continues at coordinate 690,459 of VYXH01006460.1, forward strand.
TTCAAATATTTGAATTAACACTGACAGAACACATGTGGTCTGGACATACTTCTAAGGTGAAATTCTGAACCGTCATGGAACATCTGAAAGCTTGCAAAAGGGGTATTTATGAAATCCTTGTAGAAAGTCAGACATTTCTATAATAAGTGCAATAATCTTTTAGTACCCTACTGTTCAATATTATCGCCTGGCCAGTGATATCTATGGTACCCAGTTGTGATATCTGGCGATACCTTTTCCAGATATTATCACTTTGACCAAAAATAAAATCAGGTGACCACAGCACATCTATTCCCTACTTGACTGCCGCTTATCTAATATAAGCTCAGAGTTTCATTCAGGCTTTTATATTATCAAATACATTTTTAAAGCATGAGATTTGTTTCCAAAGATTAGCAACCCCGCTACAACCTCTTATTGGCTTTTTTTACCTATTTAAATCAGCGAGATCTGACGGTAGCGATTTCAGCAGCAGCACAATACCAATCATATCAATATATTTACACCAGGAATACCTTTAGCCCAGTGACATGTTAGTCTGCATCACCAGCTCCTTTGTTAGAGAGTTATTTTTTTTGCACAGCGTTCTGTTTGTCCTACGTATGCCACAGCTGCCTATTGAAGCAGCACAGCAAAGGCTTTGGGGATTTCCCAACAATAAAGTTGAAATCTCTTTCCTGGTTAGTATTCAGTAACGTTATAACATTTAGCAGACATTTTGCCTTCTCCCAGCTTTCAATAAGCGACATTTATCAGCATGGAGTAGCAATCAACATGTATTTGCTCGTGTATTTATATAAGTCAGCTGTATGCCTCCTCATTATTTGCAATTTGTCATTTGTATCTCTGCATTTAAAATGCCAGTTTCCTACTGGAAGCTAAACTCTAATACTACCGCATTCTTGAGAAAGATGATATATTCTGCAAATTTCTGAATGTGACCTCAGATAGCTGTCCTGCATAGAATTAAGCGATGAATGGAGAGCACGGCCTTGCTGAGAAGTGTAAGGAATGACCATTCTTATTCATTGAACAGAAGAACAACCACGGTCTACTTTGAGTGGCCAAAGGCATTCGACTTCGGAGCCAACAGAGTTGCTATATTTTGCCAGAACTAAATACTTCCCATGCTGTGAAAGAGGTACTTACTCTTGAAGCAGTTGGGTGAAAATGAAGGAACCCTTTTTTTTTTTTTTGGGCTTGTTTTAAACGAATGAAAGGTCCTTGAAAATTGCTCGGGAATTTGGAAGAGAAGTCACTCCAATGAGAAGACACTGGCGGGCAGAGTGCTGATAAATATTCGACGTTTTATCACGCTTGAAAGACACAGGCACCCTTGCAGGTGCTCTCACAAGGCCAGTGCACACATGGGGACAAGAGGACACAGCAAGACCTCAAAGGTGCTGGTACAGCAAGGTGCTCCTTGCTGCCGTGCGCTCGCAGTCGCTTCCTACTTGCTCAGCTCCAGCTGGATTCATAGCACACGGTTTTACTGTCGCAACTGAGGTGCTGAACAAGCAGCCAAAAAATGGGGGGATGATGAGGAGTGGGAGCGAAGGCTGCTTGCAAGACGGTGACCCCGATCTACCTGTTTCAAAGGGGCAAGATTTCACTTCCGTCACTGTTGTGTTCTGTTTTGCCTCTCTAGTAATGTTTTTCTAGGGTAAAAGATGGAAAAACCCGCTATCCTTGAGAAAAGCCTTGAGAATTTAATTTTAATAAGTCACAATTCGATTTATTTAGTGCAGCTTTTCTCAACCAGTTGATTGCAACTCCGAAGGGTCATGAAAGGCAATTAGAAGACACAAGGCACTTAAAATCTTATTACCTCCTAAAATAAAATAAAAAGTCTAAATCCTACTCCTTCATTCCACTTATACCATAATCCCCCAAGGTCACACCCGCAACCTTCTGAAACACACACAACTACATTACAGAATTTGGAATTATGGTCACAGATTGGAGGAGGTTTAATTGCGCTGTAAAGGGAAGGCAGTCTTAAATACGTTACACATGAAATAAAGGCCTGCTTGAGCAGAAAGAGTGAAAAATATTGAATTAGTCACTCAATAAATGTACAAATTATGCATTAATTTCTCATCCCTCCTTATCTTCTTGGCTTGTCTCACTAAATAGTTAAACACAGTGCTTTCATACCTTTATGTCAAACCACAGAGTTATTTTTTAAATAATATCCAATTCAGAAAAGCACTTTGGCACTTGTCTGGCCCCCACTGTCTCCAATTTAACGGGCATTAACTGTCCCAACTGAGTTTCTGGAATAAAATCCATTGATCTGTGTCAGTCAGGATCTTGAAAACTGAAGACCTGAGGTTTGAGAACCCAGTCTGCTAATATGCATGAAAATGAGCTAGAAGCCTTCACCGGACTTTGCTTCAGGCTCTGACAAACCCCAACTCCAGCTAAAATTCATCCAAGTAAAACTCAAAATAAAACTAAATCAGTTGCCTGTGCCAGATAAAAAAATCTAGTAGTAGGAGTAGTAGTAGTATTATTCTTATTACTATTACTATTATTATTAAGGAATAATCCTTTCTCTCCCTTCAGTGGGATATCCCTCCTCAGGCTGCAGTTTGGGATTTCTGTTTTACAGACCAAACACCAAATGTGGTGAAATAGAGACGAGCTGGTGAAAGCTCAGCAAAATGATCCGGAGTTGAATGGTGTTTTCCTTGTTTGCTTGTGCATATAGAATACGTGCCGCTCAGCTGAGCTATAATTATAGGACGACATCAAGAGTGGTCTAAAAGTACCTGAGGCAGGGGACAGACCCTCTGGGGGTCCCCCCAGAGGTACCTACATGGGGCTACAAGTAGGATGAATGGGATTAGAGGGGAAATGGAGTTGAATATTACGAAGAAATTATTCCCAGCAGCAAGATCAGCTAAATTTAAATAGTCTCCCAAGGGAAGTAATAGAAACGGTGCCATTTGACATCTCTAATGCTAGATTTGGCAAACTGTTAGAAACACAGCATGGAGAACAATTTTACATCTGCAGAGAGGTGGCGAGGACAACCTAAGACAACCTCACGGAATCCCTGACCTTTCTAACTGCGTGTGCTTATTGGCAAGTAGTATGGATACGGTCCCCACAATACAACGCTGCGCCAGCTATGCCTGCAGATGGTAGATAACCGTGGGTACACAGATTTAATGAAACATTATAAATAAATTTAAATTCTAGGGGTTTTTTTCAGATGTGGAAAATTCCCACACACCAAGCAGGGTTAAAATAGAAGAGTATATTTATTTAATGTTTCTCAAGAAATGCTTCTCCATAGAGGCCAGCATTATAATTAAAATTATTTAATCCAATCCCTTGAGATCTTTCTATACATATTTCCTATCCCAAGGCAATCTGAAATACAAACTTATTCAAAGTAAATCTGTCAGGAGGAAAACCGGAATGGTTTTCCCTATCAGATCCCAGGGGGGCAGGCTGAGTCTGACTCCAACCATGTCAGCTCGGTGGCATTTGTGAAAACAGGGCTGCAAAAGAGGAGGTTTGGCATTGCAGGGGTTAGCAGCAGCCAGGCGACCTGGAGGAAGCATCTCACGCGCTCTGGTGAGATGTCTGGAGCCTAAGGAATAGGAGAATTAAGTCTGGCCTTTATTAAATCCCCAGTACTGGCCTTTTAATGTGATCAGTCTGTTTCCTCGATTATCTAAATCTTAGTTAGCCTCGTCACATTGTGTTTCTGTGCTAATACAAAAATCGTAAGACACAACAGAAGCTCTGCAGTCTTCTTTCTCCTGCCATTGCTGGCAACATAGATAATATTTCTTAGTGGTTCTAACAATGAAATACTTTCTCCAATTCACTCATTTTAGACTGGCTTCATTAGTGACTTCCCACCGCAGCATTTTTCTTATTGAAGTCAATAATTACATTTCCATTGTAATAGCAAGCTTGCAAGTCTCGACACTGGCAAGACAAGGCTTCAAAAGCCTTGGGCCGTGGCGGGTGACAGTCTCACCACCCCAACCTGCGTGGCCAGAAGACAGAAGCGAAATGCCTGCGACTTTTCTTCATGAACCGTGCACCAGCCTCTGGAAAAGCCTGGCTGGGTCACCAGCACCTGGTGCCCTAGGGAGATGAAGATTTAACTTGGTCATCTTCCAGAAGAGATGTCTTTAACTCTCCAGATAGACCAGCTGCAAAGGATCCCCAGTGACAGGAACACCACAGAGCTGCAGGGAAGAGCGGGTATGACTCGGCGCACGGCCAGACTCGTCATCAGGCAGAGGTTAACGGGAGCAGTCTAAAATTCAGATAAGATTAAGGGAAACCAAAGGCTGCAGAGATAAGCACAAAAAACTACAGAGTGACAATATGAATCCTGCAACGGAGGCGTCCTTGCCAGCGGGCACAGCCAACAGAAGCCTTGAAGCTTTTCCTGCTCAAATCAAAACTCCCACGGTCTTCAAGCGAGACCAGGGGCAATACTTCAGTCCCAGGAAACTACACTCCTTTTATTAATATTAACTCTTACGAAGTTTGGAATGCCTGAAGACCCAACCCACATAGGTGTTTGTTTATTTGTATGAATAATAAATGTTAAATAATGTAAATTATATGTATATCACCAATCCTTTCCAGACAAAGTGAATTATTGAGATTTGGTACCACTTTGTATCAGACTTGCTGATGTCAACATTGGCAAGGTCTTGTCCTTGCACTGGAGGACATTCCATGAGAACAGAGCTCCTCAGCTTGTCCAAAAGGATTAGGAGAAATTTCAAAAAAACTTGAAAATGGCCAGAGATTTACTGCAGTGCTGTATACAAAGGAAAGTAAGCAAACATGGCTTTATTACACAGCTCACTACACTCAGCAACTGAGATGCAATCCCTATCCCTGGCCACATACAGTATCTCATCAGCGATTTCTGTCCAGGAGAGCCAATAAAATAACAATGTGTGTTGCCAAGGTGAAGTTTTAAGAGTTACAATTTTAAATTTCCTATTAGGGAGAAGGTAAGATTTATGGATGATATACTGATTTATAAATAAGTTTAGACAGTGAGTATTTTTGGCTTTAGGCTGGAATCAGAAAGCTTGGTGTAAAGAAAGATTTTTAAAGGTTTTGTGGTACATAAAATAAATCCAACTTATACTTTCAAAGAGCCCTCTGGCTGTATAAAAGATGATGGCAGTGACAGTGAGAAAAAAAAGAAATTTGCTTATATCTACAATGCTCCATTATTTTCTCATTAACTTGAGTTTTAAAGGGAATCATATTAGTGCCTCCAGAGGATGAGCTATATAAACAAGAGCTACAAATTTATCTGTGCATTAAAATGAATGCTATGGTAACAGGTTTGATTGCTTTGGCTGCAATTTAAAAACCTAAAGGGTGTATTATCCTGAGATAATCTCACCCTTGGGTCCTTAGATATATTATATCTCATACCTCTAATCCTGTGAGACAGTGCCTAGCTAATAATATCCCCTCGGCCTTTGTCTGGTTGGTCATACTGCAACTGCAACGTGCCTCTTCCAACTTCAGATAACACATTAGTTAAGTAATTTTATTTTGATCACTCTGAATCATTAGTTTATGTCTGGAGAATGTGTAAAGATTTATTTCCTTGGACAGCAGGAAAAATTTTCTTAGCAAGATCGTAGTGCGGCATGCAGCACTGGGTGGAGCAGTGAAATTGCCATCCTTTGAGGTGTCCAGGACTTAGCGAGGCAGAGCCGCAGTGGAGCCGTCTGCTGCAAAGCAGTGCAGCCCTGGAGGCCGGTTTTGTACCAGTGATGAATAGTCAGTGCCTTGGGTACTGGTACATCACAGGCTGGATTTTCCCATCTTCACAAGGTAGAGACCTCAACTGTTGCAAACTACCCCAACACGATGACTCCTTTGGCCACGTCTTGACGCACCATGTCTTGCTGAGGTCCCTCCAAACCCACCAGGGCACAGGCACAACTCAGTGCCGCTCAGTTCTACACTGTCTTTCCAATCGTCTGGGAGCAACTGAAGTGGACATGGTCTTCCATCAGTCTGTGGAGTTGGTTTTTTTTTTTTTAATCCTTTTTTTGAAATCTGGAAAGATTAGGATGACTTTAGCCTACATCAATAACCTTCAGGTCCTGAGAGCAATCTCTTCCCTTTGGAACCTGACCTGCATGGGATGAGGGATCCTCTGTGCATTGACTGGCAGGTGACTCTGGTGGACTACTGTTTGGTCATGGCCACTGCACAGCGAAAGAGCATGAGATGAGGAGATGGGATTCAGTTCTTTGTACTGCAGATGAGGTAGTGCCTGAAAGGTTTATATCCCATTATCCATAAAACAATAATTTTGGAATCTGAAGGCATTTTCCATTCTCCAGGCCTGAGCCTCTCAGCAGGCAACCCCCTCTTAGAAGAATCTCACATCCTACAAAAGTTGAAGGAAATCAGTAGCTCAGTACATTCACTTCATGCCTTGAGTAAGTCAAGAAAGTGGCAACAGCCAGTTTTCTTGTTCTTTTCACTCGATCACAGCTCTCCTCACACTGTTTATTGCAACACTATTATTCTCTCTTAGTCATTTTCCTATATAAACTGCAACACACTGACACTGGAGTGTGATTTACAGAGGGAGACAGTGATGTCATATTAAAAGAAAATGACCTTGCTTTTCAATGTCTAAGTCGCATCCTAAGGGTTAGCAAAGACTCCTCAAGGTCCCAGTCAGCTGTTGCACGCCTTTTATGTACCGTTCCTGGCAGAAATTGCTTCTGAACATGCCTTCACCTGTCAGTTCTGTTGAGATATTTTTGAATGTCATAAACTCCTACATCTTAAAGCCAGGTGTTGAAAGAATCCCTATTATTATCACTACATTGTCAGCGACAATAACAACAGTTAATAAGTGATGATAGGGATCTAAATGCCTGGTTCCCGTGTACAGCTTGTCATTTGCAGTCAAATCTAACACTGCTAGAGGAGTCTTTGGGAGTGAATGCTGAAAAAATTGACGTCTTCTGGGAACTGGCCCCATAAAAAAGGCATCTATGTTTCATTCCGCTTAATCTTTTCTAATTTAAATGTGCTCTGCTCATAAAAAAAATAAGTGTGAGCCGGGGAACGCGTACACATGTGTATTAAGGACTTTTTAATTTAACAGGCCTGTCGCAGCCTTCGGTGAGGTGAGCATGCGGGCTTGGCCACGTTAGCTTGGACAGTGTTACCAAAGTCGTGTTCCGGGAGGGAGCCAGTAGCTTTGACTTACAAGCCAGAGGCAAATTAAAAAAAATTTAGAAGAAAGAAAGGAGGCAGCTAGTATACATGTTGCCACTTCTCTGCACACAATATCACATTATTCCAGTGCCATGTTGCATTGTGTTTTATTTGTTCTCTATTTTGTATAGATTATTTGTCTCAGAAAATTGTTTACAGCAGTCATTTTTGCACATCTCATGCAAAAGATTAAATAGGGGCATGAAAGGGAATTGCCTATCACACCCGGGTGAGACACGTCCTTGTGTTTTGCCTTACCCGTGTTCCTAAGCTTTACAGGTCTGTTGGATATCTTTTGCAGGAAACCTCTTCCCCTTATACATACTGTGTATATTTTGCCGCTTACAACATATTAAATAGCCCATGTAAGAAGAGTCCGTGAATTATTGATACCGTACCAGGAGAGAAAGTGTAGGGGGAACAGAGAGAATATTACATGACGCGGTAAAGCAACCGCAGGTTTCAGTTAGATGCCTGGGTAAACAGCTCTGCAAGAAACCCTGTGGTTTGTGGCTCGGTTCGTACCCAGTTGATCTCAGGTGCTTTCTTGCTCACCGTGGTTATCTCTTCCAGTTTTTAGGTTTTGAGCATAAGCTGATACAAAAGCTTCTACAAATTATTTAAGTGAGAAGTTCAGCTCTGTCTTTAAATGGGAAATGTAATTCCTTGCCTGTTGTACATCCAAGGGACGGGGAGATCCAGGCTTCCCTGCTCAATTTTGATTGCTTTGCAGGATTCATTGGCTGAATTTTCAGCATGGTTTTTTTTTTCTGATGAATTATTCCTTTTGGCTGGGAGGGGAATCCTTTGTTTGCCACATCACTCTGAATTTCCCACCTCAGCAAATTCCATTAGCTTGCATAAACATGAACTCATTCCTGCATGACCTGAGGGCTTTGTAACTAAATATTGCCTCCAACTAACCACAGGTAGATTACCAAGCAAGGCACAAAGTCAAGGAAAGCAATAATTCTGCCCACCGTGGAAAAACAGCAACTCTAAGATACGGATCTCCCCCTGCCAAAACACATCTTTTTCTACCTTTTTGGTGTTTCTTTTTTTTTGTGTGTGTGTGTGTGTGTGGACGAGGATCAGAGCCCATTTTGTCCTGCAGCACAGGCTTTGTGCTTTGTTTTGTGTCAACTTCACGCTATCAGTTCTTTTCCTTTGACTGAAGTCAAACATCAAACCGAAAATCACTCCTTCATCTATTACAGCGTGAGTCAGGTAAAAAAAAAACCTTTACACTTTTTAGGAAATAATTGGGTAATGCTATAACAGGACCTCCTAAGAAAATCATGGTAACAGGCTGTCACAGGCTTTCAAAGGAGAAAGGGGAAAATTTTTTCATGAGAGCCTTTAAACAGTTGTAGCTGCAGACTTCAGGTGAACAAATTGCACGTGGGCAGCGAGGAATAAATCAAGCACTTACATAAATTTTTTAGTCTATATTGTTCCTGTCCCAAGCTCTACAATTTTGCATATCATTTTGAGCATTTCAAAATTTGAAGTTATTTTTATCCTCTAAGAAGTAGCTTCTACATAAAGAGTGGTTGCTAATGTATTATAAACTAGGATTAGCTTAATTAGGGACTTCACAAGAAAGTAATAACTATTTAAGCCCTGAAAACAAGCTAATTATTTTGTATCACATTGTTGCTAATGCTGTCTTCTCTTCTCTTCAGGTGAATGTTCAAAAAGATGTATGGCAGACAGGCTAATTAACAGATTTCTTGCAATCACGTTACAAATTTTTTATCATATATTAAAGCTCCTCTTTTATGCAACGCTTCATATATATATATATATATACATACACATTACTATTCAGGCTAATTGACAGCATGATTCAGTGCTTTTTGTAAGATGATATCACCATCAAAGTTGCTGCTAGAGTTGCACAAGATATAACAGGGATTTTTCCTTAGTGCTCTGCCAAAAAATTCCAGTAGTTTCATTATTTGTGCCGCACATTTTCATTAATTCCTTCTATTTATATTACTTCATCACAGTTCATTCAAAAGGGTTAAATAAATCCAAATTAATAAGTAGAATCTGAGGATCTGAACTTCCAAGAGGCAAGACCCCTTCAACAGCCCCTGGAATGCCTCTGAAGCATCTCTTCCCAATGGTCCTTATCCTGCCATTCCACCACTGCACACTGGCATCGGAGCTTACGTTACGTACCAGGAGTTGGGAGCGGAAAGCCCATAAAATCCGCACGTTTCATGTAATGCAATGGAATGTAAACTTACGGCAGTTTTCTGTAACTAATGCGTTTAAAAGCATATGGAATATCTGGCATTTCATTCTTATCTATGCTTTCTCCTTTTCCATATATGATAGTTGCCTCTTCTTTAGAATCACCTTTTACTTTTAAATTCCTCTGTTCTTACTTTTTGTATTCAATATTTCTTCATTGTTGCAGTGTCTCACATTATCCGTACTTCCCATTCCTTCAACATTTTTCACACACATACATCATATACATATCCCAAGATCTCACTGGTATATTTGCAATTAATGACTCAATTTATCCTGACACACAAACTCTTACAAACTGACGATAAATGATTCCTGATTGGATCGCTGATTTCCATAAAAAAGCACTGGAACTGAAGCAGATGAATTCTCAGCTCTACTTTTAACTGGCACATTGGCTTTGGTTCGTCCTAAATTTCCCATGGTGTTAGTCAATTTAAACCCCTGCAACCCTGCCTTAAAAAAAAATAAAATTGATAAAATGTAGAGATACATAATACAAAAGTATATCATTTCAATAAATATAAATATCTCTATCTTAAATGGAATAATGCAAGCATACGCATTCTGCTGCAAACCCAACGCCTGACAGAAAATGATTACACTATTATTAAGCATCTATGCAGTTTCTGCTGCTAGGTATTGTCAAATCAAAATTATTAAGCTTCGTTAGAGAGCTGGTGCCTTTAAAGAATTCCTCTGAATGTCCTAGATGAAGGCCCCTTCAATAAGGACTGATAGCGTTTCAGCTCTGCAGCATACCCATTCTGGCTTTTTTTTCCATCTTGAATTTCCCATGGTGTCATCTTATCTAATCATTGCTTGGTAATGCTGGCTCCGTAAGAAATCTTCCATAGAAAATGAGAGTTCATACATCTGTCTCCTGCTGAAAATGCTCATGAATAATGGCACGGCGCAGCACCAGTCAGTAAGAAAGCAAAGAGCGGTTCCAACCCTGTGTGAAAGGCAGAAGGCTCCGAAGGAAGAGAAATTTGATTCTTATTTTACTTTTGTATCAGGGGCTTCCTCACGTCTAGATTGTCCCAAGCGCTTGAAGGAATATTAAGAGGGAAGTCACAAAGAAATCTTTTTTTTCTTCTCGGAGCAACAGCCAGACAACAGTTACACCTTTCGTGGCTGGTTAAGTGCCCTTTTATTACACCCCTAAAGTAAAGCTCCGAAGGTGCTCGCTCCTTGGTGACACTGACACCAGCCTGCAAGGGATCAGCCCTGGCAAGGACGCCGCGTACATGTGTGTGTGCGCGCACGTGGGCGTGCACGTGGGCGACTCCATCCACAGGCTCTGCATTCATACTTTCTTCTGACATGCCAATCAATTGAACGTCATTGCCATTTATTACTGCCATAACTGGACACTTATTAATTTTATGTTCAATATTTTGATCAGAAAACGGATTCTAGCCTTCATTTATTGTAAGTATAATCGTCACCTTCGTAAGTAAGCCCAGCTCTGCACGCGGGGGATCCAAGGCAGACCACCTTGGCTACGGACCCTTCTCAGACTCTTCTGGCTGACGAAACAATTCATTTTTTTTAGGTCTTTTATTGACGTTGTGATCCCAAGAGCACAGTAGGAGTTAAATATTTGCTTATTATAATTGCATATTTCACATGCTAGAAGCAATTTCTATATTATATTACTGGTACGATATTCTGCACTGTGGAACTCTCTCTAATAAGGAATCAAATTCAATCAGACTTGAGAACTATTCATGTGAATGACTACCATTACTTGATATCATCTGTAATGCAATAAACTGAGTGTTTGATATAATGCTGTTATATTAGGGATATGCATAACCTATTTGTTATCCATCATTTGAATTGCAGAAATGGTGTGATCAAAATTAATTACATTTCAGAGTATGTCTGAATTAGAGCTAAACAACAAAAATCCAGTTTAAATGTGTTTTTCAAAAAAAATTTGATGTGGTGCTGTGATCTCATTTGCAAAAGAGCTTTTCTTAAGAAGCTATGCGTGCCACCAAGAAAGTTTGTTCACTGCCGAAATGTCTTGCATTGCAAGCTGCAGCGATGCTGGCTACGGAATGTGACCTTTCAAAGAAATATTACATGATATGAAAAATATTACATCAAGCTTTCAAAAAAGAAAACTGAAAAGAACTTAGAAAAATAAAAGCATTTCCAAGTCAAATATTTTATATGAAGTGTTACCCATGGGAGCTTTTTTCATAAATACATAAATGCAGCTTTTGGGGAATGCCCATAATTGCTGTATTACATATTCTTACACTTGGCAAACTGATTCCTGAATTTGAAAATAAATCAATTTGGGCTTTTTCAAGTAATAGGGATAGGCAGAAAATATTTTTGCCTTTGATTACCACAGTTACTTATGTGCGTAAGTAACTTTCAGGTCTTTAATAAGTTCATTGAGAATGGCTTTTCTCTTAAAGCCCAACTGCACCCCAGCCAAGGGGACAAATGTAACACAGAAAGAAGGCAAAGCCGCAGGATGCGGATCTGATGCTGAGCTACATCTCCATCAGAGAGAGACATGGATGGATGTATAAGGGATGCAGTCTGAGGTATCACAAGGTGAGTCAGGGAGCGGAAGCGGAGCTGAGGCTCAGCCTTGAAGGGAACACGTAGTGAGCACATTGCAGTCTTCCGGGAGGGGAAGAAAAAGAAAACAAAGGAGAAAGCAGAAATAGAGGTCAAGTCCTCCAGCCCCAAAGGAGGAGCAGGTATAGCCTGGGCAGTATTGAACGAGCACCTGAATACAGGATAGGGAACACATCACGCACAGAACAGGAGTTACTTTAAAGGAAATCCTCTCTTCTCATCGTAAAAAAAGGTTTTGTGTGTGCAGCTATATCAGACCTCCAAAGAGAAGCTGTGCGAGCTGATGGATGGGGCTCAGGGTCCTGGGCAGGAGGTCAGGGAAGCTTCTGGCTGCTGCCTGACCTGCCCACCACTCTTCACTCTTTCCACGTCTGTCCCGCTCCTCTAGTCACACTGGAGAACAGCGTGTCTAGAGGACGCTTGGAGAACACTTGGTGTCTGCACCTCGCAAAGCTCACTCGGGATGCTCTAATTCAACATAAGAAATGTTTAGCTGGTAATAAGAAGCGTTACGGTCTTATCAACCCTGACACTACATCGCTCTAGAAGCTATGGGTACTATTAGTCATATATAGGAAGTATTTGGGGGATTGAGAGCTAATCCTAGAACCTTTGAAATATGCATAGGATTTACCAAGTGGTTTCTGACCTGTCTTGTGAAAAGATCTTTGAGTACTTAGCATTTTCTCCCATTATTCCTGCCCATCTAAGACATGTGGCTCCTTCTAAACTGGTTTTCAGACAAAATTTATTGATCTTGCTTCTATTTCTTTATTGAGTTATCTTAGGCAAATTCAAACCAGAAAAAACAAATAGCTTCCTGTTTTATTGACATCTTATAGGAGTTTAAAATCCACTGAAATAGTTTTGTTGAATTATGTCCTGCTAGACTTTGTAATAATTCTGCCCTCCTTCTTTTAAATCTTTGCGGTTTTGCTACTTACCTTTCCAGGTCGGTGTGGATAATCCTAGTGCAGATGCCAGGATTCTCTGATCACATGAAATGTTAAGGTTTCCTATTAAATCTTCAAAAAATTATATGCAAGGTCATACATTAGTGAGATTTCTGGGAATGTTAAGGAGAAATTTTAAAAGCTGCTGAAAAAATAACTATTGACAACCAGCACAATTCATCCTATATTTGCTTACAGCTCTGTTTTATACATCTATATGAACTTTCAGACTCATTTATTCGCTTTACTGACATGAATAACCAAGGGCATGATTTATAATGATTTGTCATCCAGTATTAGATTAAAAAAAGTTTAATTAATTTTTCATTAGCCACAGTTAATGATGGGCTTGTTAACCATCTTGAGGTGAAGCCAAGAGCTATTAGCTATATTAAGGACCAGTTTCAAGAAAATTACTCTTTCTATAATCCCCAAAATGAGTTATAATGTTTTTCCCCTTTCAGAAAACAGTACTAAGGTATATAGATATATTAAAATCTATACAGAAGACAGGCGTTGAGGAAAACTGATCACGTAATAGAAATTACCAACCAATTTTTGTACCAATCAAAATTAAATCAAACTCCTTGAGGATTATTTTAAAGAAATAGCCTTGTGAAATTCGTTACCAGATCTGGTACTTAAAATCAACACATTAGTTTATCATATAGCAAAGGACTGAACTAGAGTGGGTGACTATTTGGAGGAACATCTTCGCTGCCACTACACTTCTACCAGTTGTCTCAACTGTCTATCTTACTAAAACAGAAATTAGGGTTTGAACTGAAAATGTAATCGAAAATATAATTTAATTGAAAAATTTGTTTGTCCTGCTCTGTGGCCCCTGCTGGGTGGGAAGGCTGAGCATGACAGTGGTCATTGCGCTGTGATCTATGACTTGGAGAACATGCGAAAGAATAAAAAATATGTATGAGTAATTAATGTGTAAAAATGGGGGGGGGGAAAGAAATTTAAATTGTTTTTCTAGCAAACCTCCTTCTGATTTTCAGAAAGAGGGATTACATTAAAAATAAAATAAAAATCTTAAAAATAAGTGTCTAAACATAGAGAATGAGCAAGATGAATAGTCTTAAAGCTTATTTTGAATGGGTGGGAGGAACAGGCCTATTGAAAAGAATGAGAAACGTGACTGCTCGGTAACTCTAAACCATTAAGCATTGTACCCGTGGGTTTGAACAGGAATTTAGAAACCTAACGTTTAGCCTCCATTTCAGCAAATCTTGACCAGAACCTACATTCAATAAAAATGTACTTAACTTATGTAAACAGCTGTATGAGAATGAAAATACTGTTTCATAAAAGATTTTAAATTCAGTTCCATTCCAAACTGCAAGAGATTTTCAACATTTCTCCAGAGCAAATATGGAAAAAAGTGGGAAAGTCATTTTCCATGGCTTCAAATGTTTTCATTAAGTTTTCTTCCATTTTTAATGCCACCGTAACATATATAATACAACCTCAAAATGTTAGAAACTCATACTGAAGGCTGTTTCAAATTTTAAATATTAAAAAAGTAAAATAATTATTTTCATCTTATGAGACCCTCTTTTATCCTTTTCTTCCTAAATGAAATTTCAACGAACATGACATGAGTTTGATGTGGCGCCAAGAGCTTTCACATGAGTTTCAGCAGGAATTCAGAGCAGAGCAAAGCAAATCCCAACGCAATGACCGATGCGAGAAGGGAAGAGACAACAGAGCAGAATCAGCCCCCACGGACGGACCGCGCCCCCTAACATTTTAAAAGAAGGTATTTGGCCTCGAGCTGACAAGCTTGGACACAACTAACCACATGTCTACAGCACGGCACTCCCCAAATAAAAAGCCTCAGTTATTCCATGCTTGTCCTGTGCATGTAGCACGGGTTTATGGTTGTCTTTAACCACCTCTAGAATTTAACTGTGTGTCAGCAATTTCCTGAACGCAAATCTCACCTCCTGTTCGCTGTTCACTGGGATTACCTCTGTCATACCACTGTAAACCCAAACTCCGAGCACGCTGCAGCTGGGCTTCCCCGCACACACGAGTAATTCTGGCTGTGCACGAGTGCAGGTGGGATGCTGGATTTCCAGCTCCATGTGGCACCGAGGTTCTCCATGAGCACTGCAGACACATCTGGGTGGACAATGCCAATCAGAAAGAGATATCATCCAACCTTGGGAAATGCAAACATGAGTACAGGGAATCTTTAACCTGACCCAGAAAGGAATTGTGGAAGATAAAGAAGATATGCAGCAATATCCAGATGCACAGTGACCTTCCCGTTTATATTAATTTCTCTGTATGAGGATGACCTAAACAAGCATTTACAGTTCAGTGTGACATGTGGCAAGTGTGTGCAACCACGGCATGTCCCTATTCAAGTCCATTCTGGAAAGGCAATATTTCACTGAGAGCAAGAACATGCATTTTAAAAGCGTAAAGAGAAGCGTAAGACCCTCTAAATGTCTTGCCTGAGGCAATCTGTTTCCTTTCACAAGATTGCTCTTGAAACGGGTCTGCAAGGACTGTTCTTAGCAGTTCACATCAGTGCTGCAGCGATGAGGGCACAATTCTCACCCCAGATCCGTGCAGACATCCCAGAAACACTGGTGGCTGCCATGGCCCCATCACAGCCATGTCTCCCGCACGTCCCACCAAACCACGAGATCTTCACACCGCATAACACAGATCCCACACCTCTCCAGCAGCTACGCTACCAAATCCCACCCCAAAACTAAGGTCGGGAGCCACACATATGTCCCTGCTGATGCACTGCAGGGGGAGGGCACGAGGTTGCAGGACCCTTCCTCCTGGAGCACCAGGCACAGGGTCCCCTCCATGGCTGGACATCCCTCCACCTCACTGCCTCCAGAAGGCTGCCGCCGGGGACATGCCGTTCACCCATTTGGGGAAAGCTGCTGAACCAAATCTGCATATTCTAAAACGGGATGCTGAAATCAAGCCATATACAAGGAAGAAGAAGGGCTTATATAAGTAAGCACAAAAACTGTATTTGTTTTCTCAATACCAACCCATTTAAGCCAACTTCACTTAACTGATGCTTAGATTTGCTAACATAATATTGTGCTAGGCACCTCCAACTTCAGCTGAAATGATCAAATATACTTCCCCATATTCACTTTGGTTTTTTGACCTAACGAAATCAATATAGATATTTGGTCAATACAAATATTGGGTCAATCTAAGTATTAAGGCACAAAGCATATGAGTAGAAAACACATAGTTTGCTCCTCATAGCTCTTCAGTGCACAGTTACTTTTACACACGTGTGACTGTGCGGATAAGAGGACGCGTGGAAGGAGCAGAAGAAAAGGTGCACCGGTTACCACAACCATGGCCTGTCCCACCATCTCTGTGCTTGACGTTACAGCCTTAATAATGCTGTTTTAATGCAGGACTTTGGCAGGAATAGAGGTATTGATAAAACGATCCAATATCAGAGCAAAGTCTCGGTGATCTGTCTTACAAAAATTATAGGCTTTTATTCCTCCCGTTAGCAATAGTAGGTGTCTGTCTATCATTTGTTAATCAGTCTTTACTGGATACTACAGTGGAAAAAAAGAAATTGCAGATTTCACAGCTAAGCAGAAAGAGGGGGAAATGTGTAGACGGAGCCTTCTGAGTCTACCTTGTGCTCTCATGGACCTGGGAAGGGAATGCAGGGCACATCGTCTGCAAGAGCAAAAGGTCTTCACCCTCCATGTACCCTCCCAAGTCACTTTCTCCAAATTTCCCCTTATCTCTGCAACCCACAGCTTCCATGATCCAGCGGGAGGTTTTCTGGTGCAGACAAGTAAATTCCAACAACTCTGAAAAATCAGGGTTTTGGCTTCTTAAAACAGAAATTGCTGAAGTTCCGGTGAATATAATTTCCGGCTGTTTCTAATGAAGTGATGTTCTGTCCAAAAACGGCTGGGCAGAAGCCGTGCCTATATGCCCGTTCAGGGCACATAAGGATACTAGACTAAGGCTCAGGACTTACTAGATCGTACAGATGTCAGACACAAACTAGTACAATATCCTCGGGGGGTGGGGTGGGGGAATCATTTTAGAGCCTATAAACCACATAAAGGAGCAAAATCAGAGATGATTTTAGATGTAGACAGAGGAGAAAATGTGCACTGCTAAACTCCCAGCTTAATGTGTTGTATGTATATTCTGAACTAGCAGACGAAATTTAACATCCCTGCCAAAATTACAGCAAAGAGACCGGAAACATGTCCCCCAGTGTTGGTACCGTTGTGTTTGGCACCGTCCCTCTTACACGACCCATTAGCTGTTCTGCCCAGGGCTGGCGCTGAGGACAGGGCCGTGGTGTACCACGTCCAGCACCTCCCAGAACACGTCAGGCGGTGAAGGATGGGAGGAAAAACCCTAGCAGCAACACTAACACCGGTGTGGGAATTTGTCATGGTGACACTGATGGTACTGAGAGTCCTACATTGTAATGATTGGTTTACAATAAAAATTACTCCAAGTGCTGGATCAGAAAAAGGATGGTTCGGTCCATCAAATCACTGTCAGCTGCAAATTAGGTTGCCCATCCCTAGGCAATGGGGAGTATAATTGGCTTTGTCCATCGCCGGTTTTATTTTTATCTGTCCTGTTAAATTCAGGCTCTTTCCTTGCTCGCACTGGTACAAAGAGAGAATAAAGGGCTTGGTGCAGAAAGGCTCTTTCACTCCCTACACCTGCAATAAATGGGGCAAGTTAGCCCTGAATTTCTAAAATTAGCCAAAGATTCTTTGAGGGACAGCTTTCTGTCAGAGTGAGGTTACCTTCAAGGAAGAAAGTAAGAGCAAATGATATTTTAGCGTAGGGACTTCCAGGAGCCTTAGACTGAAACAACCCTTAAACCACAAGTGGCCAGTGCTCCAGTTCAGTCTCCAGTGTTACACAAGAGGGGCTGGGGGCACTGGAAACTTTCTCTTTTCTAATCCTGTAAGCATCACAGTAACTTTAAAACCCACTATAATTTGCTGAAGACAAGATGGAAACACACACATCTAACGCCTCCCTTCCTAGGGACTGATCATTTTGACACCATCGGTTGCAAGGCACAGTTGTTGCAATGTGATGTCTTGGCGTTTCTACAGAATGTGATAATGTAAGATGAGGTTATGAAGTTGTGTCGGATTTAAATAGCCACCAATAGACGTTACTGGGAGCATATGAGCAACTCAAAACCATTACTACCCCCAAAGTGTCAGGATACATTGCTTTTGTTGCCGGGAACACCTGTGCTACGAACTTGCAGTGGAGGTAGTCTCCATCCCCAGCATGACATACAACTGTCAGACAGTCGAGACTCTCTCCAACTCTCCTTCAAATCCATCTAGATTAGTACTCAGCTGTCTATAAGCTCCAAATATTCCTACGTTTTCCTCCCCGTCCACAAGTTTTAAGCCTATGCCCTCCCCTGGGTAGCAGAGCTTTCTTAACACGTTTCCCTGACATTGCAGAGTACAGTCAGACTCAGAAAAGGAGAAAATCCACTGAACAAATAAATATAGCTGAGTCAGTAGGAGGGGGAACAATGTCTGTCATCTTAACCTGGAGAATTCGCTGCTCTACTTACTTGGCTCTCCCTTTTGCTCGCCCTACCTTGAGGGCAGTTTAGCAGTCACCTGTGTACCTGGGAAATCCACCGCCATGCTAAAGGCTTGTCAAAGCCCTGGCTCTGCGTGGAGAAATAAAGGCACATGCCAAGCCAAGGGAGAGGGGAGGTTTAGCTAACCTTCATGTCGCACCCAGTAACAAAGTACTATATCTATTAATAAGTACTCATAGGATTATGTTAGAATCATAGGATCGTTTAGGTTGGAAAAGACCTTTAAGATCATCCAGTCCAACCATTGACCCTACTCTACCAGGTCTGCCACTAATCCATGTCTCTAAGCACCACATCTACACGACTTTTAAACACCT